>JARACL010000110.1:0-600000 GCA_029948455.1 Solanum rostratum | reverse complement strand
ATGGAAAACTTGGTGAATAGAACTCAAATTAAAAGGATAATCCAATATATAAGCACATTCCCAATCTGCTCAATAATCTCATAAGGACCTACATATCGGGGACTCAACTTGCCCTTCTTACCAAAATGCATCACACCCTTCATGGGGGAGACCTTCACATATACCCAATCTCAAACATGAAACTCAAGATCCCTCTTCCTAACATCCAAATAAGACTTTTGGAGACATTGAGACATTTTCAACCTCTCCCTACTCAACTTCACCTTCTCCATAGCTTCCAACAAACAATCCAAGCTAATCAAAGCTATCTCTCCCAACTAAAACCACCCCACCAGAGATCTAGATCTCTTTCGGCTTGTCCATCATTTTGAGGATGAAGAGCGGTACTTAACTTCACCTTTGTGCCAAGTACTCTTTGAAATGACCTCTAAAAGTGAGAAGTAAATTAGGTGCCATGATCTAATATGATAGACCAAGGCACACATATAACCTCACCAACTCTCGTATATACAACCTTGCATAATCTTTGGCACCAAAGGTAGTTTTGATTAGTAGCAAATGAGCCGATTTAGTCATCGGATCGAAAGTAACCCAAATTGAATCAAACTAACTTCCGGTTTGAGGAAAATTGACCACAAAATCTATGTTCACATCTTCCCACTTCCAATTAGGAAAATCAATATCTTGATATCGAAGCACACCATCTTCCCCTTGGGAGAAAACCTCTATCTTCTTTTCGGAAACTAACTTCACCAATGATGAGTCTTGATCTTGTTTATCCTTGACATCAATAACCACAGAAAATTTAGACCCATTCTAAGCATGAATACCACCCTCATTAACGTTAGCTAACCTAACACCCAACCTAGCCAAACAGTGAATATCTTTTGCCAACTCTTTCTTCCCTTCATCAATATAAGCCACACTCTCCATAGACAGTCTAGGAAGAGCATCGATTACAACATTTGCCTTGCCGGGATGATATTGAACACTCATGTCGTAGTCCTTAAGGAGTTCCAACCATCTCCTTTGCCTCAAGTTAAGATCTCTTTGGGTGAACACATATTCCAAACACTTGTGATCAATGAAAACATCAACATGAACTCCATACAAATAATGTCTTCAAATCTTCAAAGCGAACACCACATCTGCTAACTCTAGATCAGGAGTCGGGTGACGGGTAATTACACTCACGCACCTTCCATTGTTTTGATGCATAAGTTTTCACCTTACCATGTTGAATAAGCACACTAATCAACCCAGTTTAAGAGGAATCACAATATACTACAAACCAATCCAAGCCATCTAGTAGAGTTAAAACAAGAGTCGATGTAAGCTGATCTTTCACATTCTGGAAAATCTTCTCACATTTATCCATTCATACAAACTTGGCCTTCTTTTGAGTCAACTTGGTCAATGGAGATTCAATAGATGAGAAACCTTCAATAAACCTTTTATAATAACCAGCCAACCCAAGAAAATTTTGAATATCTGAAGCAGTCAATGGTCTAGGTCAATTCTTCATAGCCTCAGTCTTCTTTGGGTCAACCTCAACACCATCATCGGATTCCACATGACAAAGAAAACCTACCTAACCCAAAAAAAAACTCACATTTACTAAATTTAGCATACAATTGCTTCTCCCTTAAAGTCTGCAGAACCAACCTCAAATGATCCATATGCTCCCGCTCACTTCAGGAATAAATAAGGATATCATTGATGAAGACCACCACAAAACTATTAAGAAATGGCTTTGTAGCGACCCGTTAAGTTATTTTGAAAATTCGTCCTCTTGACTTCCTAAAAGATTTACCTCTTAAAATTTAATAGGTACTTTGGACAATGGGGTAACCTAAGACTATGTAATTTATGGGTAAGTTTGGATAATTGATTTAATGGGTGTACTGAATAATAATTTACTTAACATCTTATACCAATTGTCTATGTATTTTAGAATAAGTTAGTAGGTTTATCCCTCTTAATAATAAATCAATCTAGAGAAATAAATGAAGAGGAGGAGAGGGTTTGATTGAAACCGCCTGTGGCCGAACTCAAAACGTCATACATTCAGGTAGAAAATTTTCAAACCTCAACTCTTTGTTTAAATGCAATTTACTAGGGATAGTGGTGTATTCGTTTACTTGCATTTAAGTGTTGGAGGTCTATTGAAGACTCACAAAACCATATATAGGGTTATATAATATTAGTTATTGGAAAATAGTAGTAAGTAGTATGGATTAAAATTGATAAGAGATGGTGGCAAACATTAGTGGCCCAGCGACGTTGTAATCATGATCCAGTGATGCTGTATCTATTTGGAAATATGATTTCTATAGTTAATATGTTGCCAAGAGCAATTGTGAGCTTACAGGGAGTTTTGAGATCTACAATTTGATCTCTTACTATCATTAGTTTAATAAGTTTTCATGTTTAATGTTGTCCTTATAATTATCACTTTATAGTTTAGGGTTTTAATACATTGTGATAGACAATTATATTATCAAATAAGATAAAATTTTGAGGGTACATTAGATAGATGTATAGCAATATGGGTATTGTTAGTTTTTGAAATCTTTTTGTAATAATTTAATAGATTAGATCGTAGTGTTATGAATTCTACTCGAAAGGGGAAAGCTTAAGTCGCACAGTGAATGCTCTATTATTAAGGCAAGTGGACTTTTATAACTTTGTAATTCTCGTAGAATTCTCAAATTGTCCTTTCTCCTATATGTGATTCATTAAGTATTTTAATATTATAAAAAATGAGGTGATTAAATGTAAATATGAATTGGTGTGGTGTTTGTGACACTTGAATTGAAAATGTGGTTAAGTGATGACAATTCTATTTTTGAGATATATTGTTGTGGTTAGTGATTAAGAGTGGATTTGTTTGTAGACTTCATCTCATGTTAATTCATTCTATGTCACACACATTTGCATTGATTCTGAATATTGATATGAGTGAGATGGTAAAATTAAGGTTGAGGTCTTTACTTGTCGAGATGTGATGCCAAGATCTATGTAAGCGATAATATTATGGCGAGGTCTTTACCGACAATGTTGTGATGTTGAGGTATTCTTCAGGGATGTTATGATGTTGAGGTCATTACCCACTATCGTTGCATAAGCATTGCATCTCATCCTTGCATATTCTTGTGTGGTATGATGTTACTCCTGCGATTGATGGTGTTTTCACTTGTGAGTTATGGCTTGTGATTTGATAATTGTGATATACTGAAAAACTATCTCTATTATGTATTATGTGTTGTTGGGCTGGGCTGATTGTCTTTGCAGGTCGTAGTTGTGGAGGCCGGTTGGGATGAAAGGAGTTTATGTATTCTATTGGACTTATTCTGTTTTGTTAGTTGACTTGTTGGGTAATGTGTTGTTTTTGGTACTCACCCTTGCTTCTACACTTGTGTAGATATTGAGCCCGGAAGCACTAATATTCCTTGATCATCCGAGGCTTCCCAAGAGATTTAGAGAGGTAGCTGTTGTCATCCGGCTGACTCTCTTGTTCCTATTTGTTTACTGTTTTGTTCTATTCGAGATGAAAGACAGTTAAGACATGTAATTCTTTGGATATCTGTATTGCTAGTGGCTTGCACACGTGACAACAAATCCTTCGAAAATGTTTAAGTTTGTGAATATTTTCAGCTTTAATTACCTATTGTAGTTAGTTACTTCCGCATGTTATTTTGTTTCTCATTGGGTTTAGGTTGACTTGTTCTAGTGGGATTGAGCAAGTTCCTTCATGTCTATGTTTTGGTCATGACAGTTGGTATCAAAGCCCCAAGTTCATAGATATCACGCGTGTACGAGCCAAGTCTAATTAGAGTCTCAAGGATCGGTACGGAGATGTTTGTACTTTTCATTGAGAGGCTATGAAGACTGTGAGGTAACTTATTTTTATTTATTCTCTCTTATCGTGCGTGCTTATATTCATTAGTGTTGAGTTGTGCCCATGCTCTTTTGACAGATAGCAAGGAATAGAGCTACGATTACTAGTGGTAGAGGCGAGGTAGCTCCTGAGACCATTGTTAAGGCCCCAATTAGAGATAGGGGAAGGGGTTGAGCTAGAGGTCGTGCTCGTGGAGTGGCATTAGTGAGATGACATGCCCGAGAGGCGGCACCAGTAAGAGGACAGGCTAGAGGGGCAGCTCTAGAGCTATAGATAGAAGTTGATCAGGATCAGGCTCTTCCGGAGCCCACAATTGCTCTATTGCTTCATGACACCCTTTTGAGGATGATGGGTATGCTTGAGAACCTCACTCAAGGGGGTGGTGCAATAAGCACACAGGGAGTTTCTCAGAAGAGAGTGAAAGAACAGACTTTAGGACAGCATCACGACCGAGTTCATGATAATCAGGAGGTTTAGGCCCTAGTGGTTCCTGTACCAACTATTGGGGCACAAACCACTCTAGAGGCAGCTTTGGCAGCAGATGATCATCTTAGTAACGAAAGATTTCAGAAGATAAAACCACCTCAATTTCAGGGTGGTAGGAGCAAGGACGCTAATGAGTTTCTGACCTTGTGCCATGAGTTGCTAGAAGCAATGGGTTTAGTTGATCAGCGTGGTGTCCATTTTGTTAAACTCCAGCTACGCGGACTAGCCAAGGAGATATGGAGGACTTATGTGAGATCCAAGCCAGCCAGATCCCCTCCAGTGGATTGGAGTGTGTTCTCCCATTCTTTTTAGGATCGTTGCATTCCTTGGAGTGTACAAGAAGAGAGTCAATTGAGGTTTGAGGACCTGAGGTAGGGTGGTATGGCTATTACTGAGTATGAGTCTCGTTTTTGTTAGTTATCTCGACATGCCTTAGATATAATTCCAGATGAGGTGGAGAGAGTTTGCAGGTTTATGAGGGGCTTGATTTTCTCCATTAGATCTTATGTATTCAAAGCAGCTTATGAGGAGGCTTCCTTTCTGTCTATTGTGGGCACCGCCAAGGAAGCAGAGTTGATGGTACGAGAGGATTTTGGGGACTCTAAGAGGGCTCGTACTACGGGGTGGTTTTCTGGTACTTTATCAAGAGGTAGAGGTTTGCATAGGAGTGGTGGATCTTTCAAGCATACGGATCTTGTGCATGTATCTAGCTACTTGAGGATAGTACTATAGAGGTTGATCATGCATCATACCTTAGATTCTTTTCTAATAGTATTCATTGATGACATATTTGTATATTCAAAGACTGAGGTTGATCATTTTCGCCACTTGAGGATAGTACTACAGAGGTCGAGGGAGGAAACATTATATGCAAAATTTTTCAAGTGTGAGTTCTGGCTTGATTCGGTGGTATTCTTAGGGCATGTTGTGTCTAAGGAGGGGATAAGAGCGGATCTGGGTAAGGTTGAGGCAGTTAGAGGTTGGATACGACCTACTTCAGCTAGCGAGATTCGTAGTTTTTTGGGGTTAGCTGGGTATTATCGATGGTTTATTTAGGGTTTTTCTTCCATTGCAGCCCTATTGACTAGATCAACTCAGAAAAATGTAACCTTTCAATAGTCCGATGAGTGTGAGGCGAGCTTTCAAAAGCTAAAGTCTTTGTTGACTTCAATTCCTATTTTTACACTACCTGAGGCAGGTATGGACCTTACGGTGTATTGTGATGCTTCAAGGGTTGGATTAAGTGGTGTGTTGATGCAAAAGGGGAAAGTGATTGCATATGCTTCTAGAAAGTTGAAGGTTCATGAGGAGAACTACCCTACCCACGACTTAGAGTTAGTGGCTGTGATTTTTGTGCTTAAGTTTTGCGTCATTACTTATATGGTGTACATTGCGAGGTGTTCACTGATCATAGGAGCCTTAAGTATATTTTCAGTAAAAAAGATCTGAACTTGAGGCAGTGTAGGTGGATTGAGTTGCTAAAAAACTATGATTGGACCATCTTATATCATCCGAGGAAGGCTAATATGGTGGCCGATGCCTTGAGTAGAAAGACTTCTAGCATGGGGAGTCTAGCTGCCATTCGAGTTGAGGAGCGACATTTGGCTTGTTTGGTTGCAGCTTCCTGATGACGGTGGTGCACTTGATTTCATTGAGGTTCATTCTTCCTTGTTGGACTAGATTCGAGAGAGCCAGTTTGAGGATGAAAAGTTGTGTCTCATCAGTGACAAAGTGGATAGAGGAGAGGTTAAGGAAGCGATGCTTGATCCTGATGGTGTTTTGAGTATTGGGGGTCGAATTTGTGTGCCTAAGGTGGGTGACTTGATTAGATTGATTCTTGATGAGGCTCATCATGCTTGTTATTCTATTAATTTAGGAGCGGCGAAGATGTATCATGACCTGAGTCACCACTACTAGTGGTGTGGCATGAAAAAGGACGTCTCAGATTATGTGTCCAAGTGTTTAACTTGTTAATAGGTTAAGTGTGAGCACCAACAGCCTAGAGGTGTGTTTCAGAGGATGCCCATTCCCACATGGAAGTGGGAGCATAAAACCATGGATTTTGTGGTGGATTTGCCCACTACTGTGGTTGGTTATGACTATCTCGGTAGTTGTGCATCGATTGACTAAGTATGACCATTTCATTCTTGTCAAGGTTAAGTATACAGTAGAGAAGTTGGCCGAGCTTTACATTAGTCAGATAGTTCGATTGCATGGTGTGCCCTGTTTCTATCCATTCTGGTCGCGGTTCACTCTTCACTTCACATTTTTTGAGGGCCTTGTAGCATGGTCTAGGTACTCGGTTGGATATGAGTTTAGCCTTTCATCCTCAGAAAGATGGACAGTCTGAGAGGACGATTCAGGTGTTGGAGGATATGTATGATCAATTTTGGTTCCCGTTGGGACAAGCACTTGCCCGTAGCAGAGTTTGCCTAAAATAATAGTTATCACTCCAGTATTCAGATGGCTCCATTCAAAGCTTTGTATGGTAGATGATGTAGATCTCCAATTTGTTTGTTTGATTCAGCTGAGATAGGCTCATTAGATGCAGATTTTCTTAGGGATGCTATGGAACATGCCTTTATTATTCAGGGTAGGTTGTTGACTGCTCAGAGTCGACAAAAAGGTTATAAAGATAGGAGGGTTCGAGCCCTAAAATTTATGGTAGGCGATCATGTTCGGCTTAGAGTGTCACCTATAAAGGGTGTTATGCGGTTTGGTAAGAAAGGAAAGCTTAGCCCTCGATTCATTGGCCTATTTTAGATTTTGGAGAGAGTTGGAGAGGTGGCCTATAGACTAGCCTCTCCACATAGCTTATCATCTGTACATCCTGTGTTTCATGTCTCCATGCTTCAGATATATGTGTCAGACGAGTCTTACATACTTTCATTTGATTTGGTGGTGTTGAGTCCAGACTTGTCATTTTAGGAGTAGGAGTCTAGAATTCCCCGGACGTGCACCGGGCTTTCCCCTTTTATTAATAACTAGAATATCAATTAGTAATGGGAAAATCAAGTTGCTGAAAAGAGTTATAACGATCGAACTTTTGTCGTCGTTAAAGCTTTCTAACGATCGAATTTAATTCGGTCGTTAACTTTTAACGGTGGAGCTTTTAATGATCACCGGCGATGGGATTTTTACTGTCGTTATTAACTAATAATGACGGGCTTTATACTTTTACCGACTAAATTTCACCTCGTTAAAGACAAATTTTCTTGTAGTACAAACCCTAAAGTAAGTATACAAGTATAATTTCTTTTTCTAATGATTGTAATATATTCACGCACATTATTTATTTCCTTATAGGTAAACAAATAAGCTCAGAAACTAGAAAAAAACAAGCTATATACCACTTTACCGTTTTATACTTATTGGTATACAACAGATGAACAAAGTAACTTTCTATCACACTGTTTAAACGATATAGTTTGATTTTCCATATCAGCACCAATCAATGCTTTGGCTCTCTTAGCTTGTATCATCCAATCAGTTCAACTCAACACAAAAACCATAAGATAGGCACAAACAGCTTGAGCAACCAACAAACCAAATAAAACCCCAACAAGCCAATCTCCATCACTAAGCCCAAAATAACTACGAGGTTCAATCCAACTCCGTAGAATGAGCCCAAGTTTATGTGAAAAGCCAGAGCTGGCCTTGCACTGCCCCTCAAAGCACCACAACCGGTGGTTTGTGGCCAGTCACCCAATTGACAAAACCCCACCATCGACATTGTCGTTGTTGCCAACCACAAAATTGACTTGTCTTTTGTAAAAGCCTTGCCCCAAGTTCTTCTTGATGTAGTCATAAATAGCATTCCTAGGAAGCTTGTAAGTATAGCACGCACAATTTCTATATGACATGAAGTCTTTGCGTTATTAGGCCTATTTGCTCCCAACTCATTCCCAGCTCTTGTAGAAACAGCTGAATTTGATGCTGATAGAAATATCTAAGCAAGTGAAGTTTCTTGTATGAGAATTCCCATAGTAGACACTACCTCTGCAGCATTAGAAAGAATCCCTAAAAACAATATCATCAATTCATACCACCATCACTCTAAGCATAAAACTAGGGAAAGTAAGAACTAGAATTGGTTTCCACCCATGAAAGCATTCACCTGACCAACCTTGCCAAGATTTTCTATGAACCCCAGAAAAATTAACATAAAAAAAGCACAAGTAGAATGAAACCAGCTATCACCACAACCATAACAATACCTTTAATCCCAAGGCCAAGTTGATAGCTAAGGAAATAGTTGACAAGGGCATACAAAACAACTGAAAAAGCAACACTAAACATAACAAGGAAAGTAATATTCTGAGTTCTCAAGTAGATTTTGAGAGGATTTATAATGGATTGAAAGAAAAGATTAGGGAGACAAAAAGACATAAGTTGAAGCAATTGATGAAATGATTGAATCTTTGTCACAAAAAAGGAGTACAGGTTCAGTCTTTAGCCACAAGATAGAAATGGTGATGGACGGAAATTACACAACCTAGATGGTATGTTAGAGGGTTTAACCCATAAGTGGCCATTGCTTAGCACCACGAGCTTGAGAAGATATAGCCTCCATACCCATAGCAAGGCCAAAAAGAACAGAGTCGCTAGAGATATTAGCTATACCAATAGCTAAAGATCCAATATCAAATGGATGCCACCCATGAGCAATCTGAGATAATCCTTCATCACAAACAAAAGACACATTCAACAAGGAAAGATCTTTGAGAGTAGGGCAACCTCGAGCGATAGTCTTGAACCAGCATCAATCACATCAAGCCGAAGGTTATTTTCCTGAATATATAGCTTAGCTAAACTTCCACAATTTGCAGTTCCAAAAGCAATGGTAGCAAGTATGATATCTTTGGTTTCCTGCCAACAAGACACATGGTAAGATATTCCTCGCCACCTACCCGTTGGGCTCGCAGGCAAATGTATCATCCCTAGGATGTTGATTAAAAGGGTAAGCCAGTGCTCGGAAACACAAGCACTTCTTTCTTGTCCAACAGGAAGACATTTGAAAATCTCAAAGAGTCATTCATTTGGAAGGATTTCAATGGAAGGTTGCTTCTTCTGCTCAAAAGAGACAGCGATCCATGTCCTCTTCAGAGAAGGAAATTATACAAAGTTATTTTTTCCACATGCGTAAAACAAAGAGGATTTTTTCGGACTCCTGGAAATCAAAAGCTTAAAAACATCAGAGAAAGACCAGATTAACAAATAAAAGTTTCTTGGGAACATACATGATTTACCGAAGACAAACTTTCCGTCAATAAATATGTTCTTCGTGGACTATACATCTTCAATACGTACAAGTAAATTTAGTTATAAAGAAATACACAAATGTTAGCTTTGTTTGCAACCTCTATCTAAGAAATGATAAAAGTTTTCTTCACAATAAATCACAGCTTGCAGTTTAAAAGAGATCGAAAAATAAAAATTAAGAACCCTAGGAATAAAAAAACAATTAAGGAAAAGTCACGGGCTTTAAGCGGAAACATGAAAAAATCAAGAACAAAAATAATTCTCCTTGCTTCCAGTTGGGTATATACGAACCTTCCAAGAGAGCTTGCACAGCTACAAAAACCTTGTTGGTAAGAGTTCGATTCCCCAAGTTATAATCCCCTCTTCATTTTTCCTAACCCTAACCCTAACCCTAACCCCATTCTTTTTTTATTAAAATACTACTATACACAACTTTTCATCTTGTTTTTATAGGAAGAAGGGTCAACTTTGTCCTAGGTAAAAAGTTTTTTATCTGACCTTTTTTTTTATTAGATTAAAAATACTTTTGTACAAAATAAAGGATAAGATGAGTAATAAAAGGTGAGGATTAAAATTATGCTATAACAGAATAGGGTAAAGGGTAAAATTGATCTTTTAAATGAAATTTGATCTTTTTGATTTTATAAGTATAACTTTAATCGTCAAAGATTCTAAGTACATTAAAAATATTAGACAACCTATTTTATATCTTTATCTTAATTTGAATCATAATAGTTCACATATTCATCCACTTCATTAGTTGCTAATTAACTCATTATATTTTTCTTCACTATTTGTTTTCTTTTTTTTGATAGATGCTTGAGTTGATGATCTTTTAGAAACAGTCTATCTATCTCCATGAGATAGTGGAAAGCAATGCATACTATGAAAATAAACATGATTTTTTAGAGGTTCAAATATCTTAGATATTTAATAAACCTTTCTAGAATTTTGTAGATTAATATCTTGGATATTTGTATTTAGGAAAAATCGAGAAAGGCTAAAGTATATAATATTTTAGGAAGATATTAGTAGTAAATGAATAATCAAGATTTTTTATAGATATTTAGAAAATAATATCTAGATATTTATTTTAGATGTATGTAGAATAATATCTAGAAGTATCCTACACAAGTATAAATAGGGATGATCATTAGGCATTTGTTATTAACCGAAAATTTGAATCAATTCAAGTTGTCTTCTCTTATAACAAAACTTCCTCTTCTTTCGTTGAATATTTCGATCTTAGTTAATGATCTAGGGCTAGCAAAAGGTCTCAGAATTATACTTTTTTCTGTTACATTTCTCTATACGTGCGTTGTACCCTCCCCGGATCCTACTTTATGGAATTACACTAGATTTTCGTGGTTGTAGTATCAGACATGAGGTCGATATGATTACAGAGAGATGTTATATAAATATACTTGAAGACATTATCGCGAAGAGTGATTGATGCCTCCTTGTCAAAGCCTTATGTTATCACAATTGTCGCAGCAGAAAAGTGAAGAGAATTATATGATAACCCTAGTGAGTGAAGGGAGGATCAATTTATAGAGGTTCAGACTTAATCTTGAACGACCGTCAAATAACCAATCTAACATGTGAGATTTCTTTTTCATTGGACTTAATTGTAGACTTTACATTAATAGGACCACACTTAAGCTAATAAAATTCTAGCATTTATTATAAAACATATAAATTTTTACATTCAATTTTTATCTCAATATAGGCTTAGTTGCTTAATCAAAATATTATAAATAACAACAATAAATAATAAATAATATTATAAAAATAATATTTTAGTTCAGTTGCTAAGCCTATATTGAAATAGAAATCGAATGCCAGGATTTATGTATTTATAATAAATGTTAACATTTTATTATTTTATGCGGACTTGCTAAATGTAATGTCCAAAACTGACGAATGAAAATTAAATCTCATATATTAGAATTGTTACTTGATGGACGTTCAAGATTAAGTTTGAAACTCTATAAACTAGACTTCCCTTCCTTCACTAGGGTATCATATAATTCTCTATAATTTTTCACCGCCTACAATTGTGGTAATATAAAATTAGGTAAAGAGGTAGAAAATAATCTTTAACTTAGCTTCTACTTTCTCTGCAACAATGTCTTCAGGTATATAAATATAACATCTTAGGATCTTGATATGCATTAAGTTTATCCTTACAATAAGTTCTTAAAGTAAAATATTGTTTGATACAAGTTTAGTAATATTTCTATATAAAATAAATAATTAAAGATATATGAATATAATGTAGGGTTACTATGATCTTGTTTCACATCAATGTCATTTATTCTAACGTATATAAAGTCTTTAATAAAGTTCTTTAAATTTGTCAAATACGCAGACTTAAAATTCATAATACTTCAGTTTAAATAAAAAAGACTATAAAAAATTGGTATCCTACCTTATATGTATCTGTAGTAATAAGAAAATATATTATTTTCAAAAATTGTGATTGTAATCCATGTCATAATTGATAATAACTCACACTTCACCATATGAAAATATGATTTCTCTTTTAATGTGCTGCATCAAATAACGTTGTGAAGACGGTTCAACATTGTTAAAAAACTCAATTCAGTTTTCATGATAAAAAATGTTGAAGAACAAGGATATAGCTTTAAGGTTTAAAGCTTTTTAATGGCTCTAAATTTTTCTAAGAAATGACTAAAATAGTTTATCCATAAGATTAAGCATTAGAAATTACATATAACTTCAAGGATAATGATAGTACAGATCAATTGTCCACACACTCGCAAAATAAGTCCTTCATTATGCCAAAACATACGCATCCTTCCAATATATGACTTTTCGATAGCACTTTTCTATTTCAACCATTTAACTATATGGGTAAAATCTTCATCTATTATTTCATTCTCTTGAAACGAGTCTACATGTATAAATATTGCATTTTGACACCCCAATCATATTTGTCTCTTTTCATGCTATTATTTAGTTTTGCTTCTACTTATCATAAAATTCTCTTTCTTTAAATGTTTCTTCATAGTTCAAATTGTTGGCTATCACCCTTTCTGTTTTCTTCAGTTAGATAAAGTATGGCTATAATCTTGTATATTGTTAGTTAACTAAAGGTTAAATAATTGGAACTCATTTTTCGCGTTTGCAATAAATTTTCATCAATCTTCTGTAATGACCCCCCAGGTCATTTCTATGGTTCCACGAATATTTTATCAGTTTAAGTAATTGCATAGTGACCTTGGTCTATTTTGTGTCTTATTGACACTGACTGTTCGGTGTTTGGGTGAATCATTTGACATTTATTGCAGTATTTCAAGTTAAACAAGGGACTATAACCATAAAATACATTTCAGGTAAAGTCCTAGAATATATCCTCGGAGCAGAATTCTAACGATTCCATTAGCTCTGGAATGATCAAATTAGGGCAGGAGCATGTTCGGTGTAATTATATCAAGTTTTGCAAATTTAGCCTCCGGAATGGGTCAATAGTTGACTTTAGTCAACGTCCTTAAGTAACGTGTGACAAACGGTAATTCAAATCGCTCGTTGGATCCAAAACATCAAGTTTGTTCAAGATCGTGTAAATTATTTGATATTGATATCGAGATGACACTTATAGTGAGATATGATTAGTATAGAGACCTTGATGAGATTGAGACTGTGATAATATTAAAATCATTATGATATTAACAGTGTGATGAAATTGAGACCATGCACATTGTATTCACTATTATTTGTGCATTGGTACTTATGATGGCTATGGCCGAGGGATGAGTAAGGTAACATGTGAGTTGGTAGTCGAGGTCTCTATCGATTGATGTTTAGTCGAGGTTTCTGTCGGCAAGCCGAGATAATATGCCAGCTGATTATTTTGTGGTCGAGGTCATTTCTAGTCGGGTAAGCCTTGGCCGAGGTCATTTCTAACAGAGTTCACGGATACATGGTCCTTGTGTGGCCCCCATGGGTTCTGATTTGAGTTTACCAGCAGATGTGTATCGTAGAACCGACATGCATCATAATTATTTGACAATGCATTACATTATTTACATCTCATGGCATTCACTCCATCTCATATCATTCCTTCTCGATAATATTATATGTATCATTTATGATATTGGATATGTGTTCTGCTGATGGGTTTTTGTGACGAGGGTTTCCAGGAAACAGCCTCTCTACCTATGTGGTAGTGGTAAGGTCTGCGTACATCTTACCCTCCCCAGACCCCACTTGTGGGATTTCACTGGGTATGTTGTTGTTGTTGTTATGATATTGGATATCTATTCTACAATTTAACCTGAGCAACAATTAGATATTTTTAGATATGATGTTATGTGATGGGTGTGTGTGTTTGTGTGTATTTTTGTGATTTATATATTGTATTGTGCTAGAACGTTTCTGAGTGCATGTGTCTAGCTCGGCAGTAAGTGGTTGGGTGTTAAGGAGTACTTGTGTTCTTGATTGCTTTATCTTAGGTTAGTTTCATTTGTTGAATACCTTGTTGATTGGTACTAACCCCTTGCAATATTTTTGTAGATTGTGAGCCCGATACCTCTTGCTAGATATTCTTCATTACAAGATCGAGCTTTTAGATCATTCGTGAGGTAGTTTCTTATATCTTCAGCAGGCCTTCGAGGATACCATTTTATGTTTCGTTCTATTTGAGAACTAGACACTGAGACTTGTATTTTGTTGAGTATTTTATATCTATAAGCTTATACATGTAAGACCAGTTCGAGGATGATTGTAGCCTTTGATTTCTTATACTTATCTATCTTATTAGACTATTTATCTTCCGCTTTAATTGTTATGTTGGTTTGTCTAGTTTTGGGCTGACTCGCACTGGTGGGTTAGGTGAGTGCCATCACACTGAATTTTGGGTCGTCACAATTTGGTATCAGAGCCCCAGATTCATAGGTCTCGCATATCTACAAGCCTAGTCTAGTAGAGTCTTGAGGATCGGTGCGAAGATGCCTGTTACTTATCCTTGAGACACTAAAAAGATTGTTAGGAAGTTTCTCTTTTACCTCTTTCTAATCAATTTGTTTGTGGGTTTTGTTTAAGCGTTGAGTGGTTGTATGTCCTTTGGACAGATGGAGAGGACTAGAGCTATAGCGGCTACTGAACAAAGGGTGGCAGCCCCTATGACTGATATTGAGACTCTTGCTAGGGGTAGGGGTAGGGGCCGAATCCAAGGTTGAGCTAATGGGTGGGGCCGAGGAGCAGCATTGGTGGGAGATTATGAGCATGGTATCTCCCTCGAGCAAGTTATGGAGCCTGTGGAGGATAAGGTTCTTTATGACTATGTTGCAACACCACTACTGGAGGATACTCTTTTGAAAATTCTAGGTATGTTAGAGACTTTAGTCCAAGAAAGTAGCGCAGCTGATACATCGGGTACTCCCAAGACATGAGTTAGGGTTCAACTACCGGGTCAGCAGCAGGCCCTTAGCCCCAAATATAGATGGGATAGCCATTTCCAACACCTATTATTGAGATCCCTACATTGCTGTCTTTACGAATGATGAGCAGCGTAGATACGAGAGGTTTAGAAAGATGGGTCCATTTTAGTTTCAGGGTGGGAAGTCTAAGGATGCATATGAGTTTTAACTACTTGAGATAGATCTTTCATATTGTGGGGTTAGCAGAGACTCCTCGCATGTGGTATGTTACCATGCAACTCCATGGACCAGCCAGGGAGTGATGGAGGACTGAGTCAGGGTCCCTTCTAGTTAGTTCTCCTTAGATGAATTGAGAGACATTTTCCAGTTCCTTCTATGATCGATTTGTTCCTCGGAGTATCTATGAGCAGTGTTGTCAAAGGTTCAGAGTTTGAGATAGGCAACTATGATGGCTTCTGAGTATGAGATTTGTTTCTGTCAACTAGCTCGGTATGTTACAGCTATACTTCCTACCAAGGCAGAGAGAGTTTACCGATTTGTGAGAGGGTTGGCTTATTCCATTAGACAGTCAATATTTTGGGTGTCTAGAGATGGAGCATATTTTTAATTAGGTTTTAGTGCCACCAAGGAGGTAGAGCTCATGTAGAGAGAGGAGTTTGGGGACCCCAAATTAGTTCGTACATCAGGATAGTACTCAGGTGCCTCATCAGGAGGCAGAGGTATGATAAAGGAACATGGTTCGTTTCAGCACCGCGAGGTTCATGTAGTTTTGCCAACTTCAGAGGGAGGTCAAGGTCCCTATGATTCTTATAGGCCAGGTCAGAGTTCATCTAGTTCCCAATAGAGACCTATCGGCGAGGGTGGTTACAGTATCCCTCTTATTTTATCACAACAACTATCCACCCCTAGATCTTGTCTTGGGTGTGGAACTCTTGATCATACGATTTGACAGTGCCCCGTGTAGAGTCAGTCTTGGGCCCACCATTCTTACACCATAACACCGATCGGAGATCTAGCACCATCAGCTAGAGGTTCAGCCCCGCAGACTAGGGGTTAGCATAGAGGTCAGGTCGATAGAAGTGAACGCACCAGAGGTAGAGGAAACAGGCTTTACTTCCACACATTCTGGTGGTAGAAGGGAAGCTTCTACTAGTGAAGGACGGGTCGGCCATTGTTATGCTTTACCAGGTAGATCCGAGGCTTAGATTTCTGATGTTGTCATCACAGGTATTGTTCGGGTTAGCCATCGTCCTACATCTGTGTTATTTGATACTGGTTCCACTTAGTCATATATGTATGTGTATTTCTCCTTGGCATTTTATTTTCCATGTTATACTATGTTTGTGCTTGTTGAATATGTTTCGACCCCAGTAGGTGAGGCCTTTATAGTGATCAGGTTTATCGATCCCGTCTTGTGACTTTGGCTGCTATGGATATGATTAAGTTGGTCATGAGGCGGGGCCTATCCCGACCCATATAGATATTGCTCCTTATCTAGAGTCTTTGTAGACTATGTAAAGTGAAGCGTGGTCAAGTAGCATACTGTAGACATCGTGGCTCCAACAGTCTAGTCTTATGCATTTACTTTTGGCTTATTAATACAGTTCACTTTCTTTTGATAGCATGTTGAATATGGAAACGTCTTAAATGTTCATGGCAGGTGCATAGTTATATGTTGGTTCTTCCGAGCTTTGTCGGAAACGGGTGCCAGTCCGCCTTAATGGGACTTAGGGCGTGAAAAAAGGTGGTAGGTGACGTGGCCTAGCCATGAGTTTCTACGTGGCAGGCGGTCTAAAGAAAAAAAAGGAAAAATCATGTATAAATCTGGAAAGTTTCTAGAAAACATAACAAACATACGAACAACTTTTGAACAACGTTTTCTCCCCCAATTTTTAGTCTTAATTTTGTTATTTTAGTTATGTATGTAGATATGTATATTTTAATTTGAGTCTATAATAGCTCTGTACATGTGATTTTCAGGTCTTGGGTAGGTTGTGTTCACTATACTTATATGTTGCTAGTATCTTTATCATTAGTGATTCAGGGTAGGTGTCGTGGGCATTGGGTTGGCTTGCCTATAGGAGGGATCTTACAAGCACCATCATGATTAGAGAAGTCGAGTCATGAAAAGGTGATATCAGAGCTTAAGGTTCGCTGATCTCATCGATACAGAGCTACCGTATAGTAGATTCTAGTGGATAGATGCGTAGACATATGTGACTTATCTCTATGAGGCTATGGGATGTTTTAGAAACTTCTTGTGTTATTGATTCTAGTCGTGTGATAACACCAATGGTCTATCGACTTCTTGGAATCTAATTTAATTCACCCTTTCGCGCATGTGCTACGTAAAGGGTAGACTCCGGGCAGGGGTAATGCTGCATCATCAGCCCCAGATAAGGAGCAGCCCCTAGAGGCCATTGAGTAGAGATTGTATGCCCTCGATTTTTGGTAGCTGTATTGGAAGACTACAGACATTGAGATTTTGAGAGCCCCAAAGATAAGCTTCGTAATTAGTTACTTGTCTGAAGATGACTATGTATGGAACTATGGCATATGGTGTTGAGGTTGGGACCCCGTAACACCAATACCTGTATTTTAGCTGTTGTTTAAAGGTTATGTGGGCTGTGAATACTTCTGCTAAAGCTTATACAGGCGAAAGAGGGTGTTACTGAGGTAATACCAAGCATTGATGGTCTCTGTACATTCGTATTAGATTAATTGACCGCTGGTCTGACTCGTTGGGCTTCCTAATATTAATGAGTATGCTATAATTTGTAGGATTCTAAATAACTGTCACTTATGTTATGAATATACCTTACTAGGAGCTAAATGTTAGCGAAAACCCTGTGACCTATACATATGATCCTTTTGCTTCTTTACTACTAGAGTGGGTAGTCAAATACAATAGTTACATAGTATTTAAAAGGTTATTGTCATTTATACCCCTGGCTACACCTTGTTCCTCTATGGTTATGATCCTGTTCTGAGGATTATGTTGATATGCGGTTCTCCAGATTCCTTGGTGACTGGATTGTGAGAATGTTATGCTCGAGGGCTTAGTAAGGTTATCTATTGATGGATGGGATATCGTTATGTTATTAACTAAGCTCCCGACCACTCTCCCCTGGAGACTTGTTGTAATTGTTAGTTGGCTGGGATTGTGTTGTATCGATTCCCAGCTATGTTTTTCGATAGGGATGTTGATCATTTTTATAGGTTGCCTTGGGGTTTAGATTGACTTGTTTCTAGTGTGTGGTTATCGTTGTTGTACTCCAGTTGGATGATTTGAGCCTACAAAGAGGGGAAGCTATTTGGGGTTAAGTTATATTTACATAAGGAAATAGGAAACAAGGTAAGGTCTATATATGTGGCATATGGTCACAGTTTGGGATAATCGTGATTTGTTGGGTATTGGCTAGTATATTGAAGGCACGTATAGTTAGCCTATTGATGTCCTGTTATGTGTTAGTGGATTGAGTGTATGGGCTAAGGGGTTGATCTTCTGAGGATCCCTTATAGATTGGTATACTAATTTTTGTTTGCATATGAACGGGTTATTATATTTTTGATTAGTTGGGGCGACTAGAATTGTTGTTTAATGTTGTGCATTCTTAAGATTGTTGGATTCACTGTCTATTATAAGTGCGGGGTTGGGATCCCTATGTGGTTCTTATGGGAGTCTTCAGATACATCCTCATTCTTACTTTCGCGAATGAAAGTTCTATTAGTGGAGGATGTTGTAATGACCCTCCAGGTCATTTTATAGTTCCATGAATATTTTATCAGTTTGAACATTTAGCTAGTGACCTCAGTCTATTTGTGACTAATTGACACAAATTGTTTGGTATTGGGTGAATTGTTTGATATTTATGCAGTTTTTCAAGTTAAATGACGGATTATAACCATAAAAGGAATTTTCAGGTAAAGTCCTAGTGAATGGCCTTAGAGCGGACTTTTGACAATTCCATCAACTTTGAAATGACCTAATTAGGCTAGGAGCATGTTCGGTACAATTATATCGTGTTTTGCAAATTTAGCCTTCGGTTGGGTCAATAGTTGCCTTAGTCAACGTCCTTGAGAAACATGTCACAAATGAGAATTCTGACTACACTGTTGGATCCAAAATATCAAGTTTGGTCTAGGAAAGCCTTTCATTTTGTTTTCGGGGCTTCCAGGTGTGTTTTGGTCCCTTCGATAGATCCTGATATTTGAAAATAGGACCCACATTAGAATAAAATGACCTCCGATTGGAATTTCGACTATACCGTTGAATTCAAAATGCCATTTTCGATCAGACATCACATATTAATTGTATTTTTCGACTATGAATGAGATAGAAACATCGAAATTAAGTTTGAGTGGTTGTTGAAAGCCAAAGGCGGCAGGTGACGTGGCCCAACGTTGAGCTACCACGTGGCAGGCGGTCTAAAAAGAAAAAAAGGGAAAATCACGTATAGATCTGGAAAGTTTCCAGAAAATGTAGCAAATGTATGAACAACCTTTGAACACCATTTTCTCCCCCATTTTTTATCCAATTTTAGCTATTCTGGTTATGTATGTAGATATGTATATTTTAATTTAAGTCTATAGTAGCTCTGTATAGGTGACTTCCAGTTCCTGGGTAGGTTGTAGTCGCTATACTTATATGTTGCTAGTATCATTATCATTAGTGATTGAGGGCAGGTGACGTGGGCATTGAGTTGGCTTTCCTATAGGAGGGATCTGACAGGTGCCATCATGACCTGAGAAATCGGGTCATCAAAATCTTCATAACCATAATATTATTTCAATTTAAGATCTACGGGGTATAAACCCAACAAGTTGATCACTTAGGTTGGATTCATCAATCTTCATTAAAAGAATATAGTGTGCAATAGCTGAAAGCAGTTATGATCTATGTTTCTTGGAATTTTTTGGAGTCAATGATCTATCTTTAAGCTTCATGACACCAAGTTTAAAATTAAATCGACCGTATTGAATGAGTACAAATGGATTAGGCAGAACTGCTAACATCGTGTTGTACGGGGTGCAAAATTGTTGAAAGGAAGACGTGAGACCCCTACGAAATGGTTACCCCAGAATACATGAAGCTGACTAGATATTAAAAACTCAAAAATCAGCTATATTATATATATACACATTTTGTAAACAAATCTCAATGACTTTGAAATGGTCATACCCAATGAGTCATATTTGCAATGGCATCAACAAAAGAAGCTTAAATTCACTCCATCATAATAAAAAGGCACAAATGCATGGGACAGTTCATGAACAAGACAAGGCGAGCAAAACTAGAAAAAAAGAGACAACCTAAACGGTAAGGCACTAAACCGAACAACTGCCCAAACCAACCTTACAGATGATTCAAGACACAAACATGACCAAATCATCACAAGCAAAACATTGAAGTTGAGCGTCATGGATGATTTTGAATAATTTAAAACTAAATAAGAAACATAAAAACTTCTATTGTAGCAGGATTTTCTCATCATTGCATTGGTAAAAGCTAAAAAAAACTACTAGAAAAAGGAACCAGGACCATATTCATCAGAAAACTCAAGTTTTTGCAGTCAAACAACATATTGCAGCAATCATGAAAAAACATCAGTAGGCCCATATTCACCATAGCCAACTTATAAACTGCACAAGGTCTAAACCAGAACCAACTTAGTAAAGGATATTACAACTCTGGTGTTCTCTACAAGTGCAATAATAGTATGAGAGCTGATTCCAAGACACTAGTATGTTAGACTTATGAAGGTCCTGAACTAAATTGGAAAAGAAGGGTAAGCTATTGTCCGACACTGAAATGCAACTGGACAGTGAGAGGATCCACAAATGGTGATTTATAGCACTGGCCAAATTTCTAATCCCTGAATCAGTGATTGCACACTTGGAAATATCAAGTTCAGTAAGCATCCGACAAGAGTTTGAAATTCTACTAGGTTGCATCAGTAACATGTCTGCAACCATCAACAATCAGAGACTTCAGAGATCCCCCATGCAGCTCAACTATGGTTGAAACCAATATGTCTGTAACATTGAGACACACGCTTAAATTTACTGCCACCAAATTATCTACACAATTCTAAACAAGAGAGAAGAGCCTCTCATCAGTTATACCATGAAGCCCACTCATCTCCAGATGAGTCAGAATGTGACGTAGTCTATCTACAACAACAATGGTAATTGCTCACTCCAGGACAATTGTGAATGGATAAAGAGTTTAGATTAGGGCAGTTTCTCGCGATGTCCAACAAAGACTTGTTAATAATTATTGGGCATAAGAAAAGATCATGCTTCCATAACAGATGACACCCATGAGCAATCTCACATAATCCTTCATCACCAATAGAAGACACATTCAATAAGGAAAGCTTTTTGACATTAGGGCAACCTCGAATGATAGCCTTAAGACCAGTATCAGTCACACCACGCTAAAGGTTATCTCCCTTAATAGATAGCTTAGCTAAACCACCACAAATTGCAGTTCCAACCGCAACAACAGCAAGTTTGAGATTTGTGGGTTTCCTACCAATAAGGCACCTGGGTAGATAGCCCTCACCATTTACACCATAAGGCTCAGAGGCAAATGTGTCATCCTTGGGATGTTGCTTAAAAAGGTAAGCCGGCACCTGGAAACATAAGCACAAACACTTTTCTCTTGGCCATCGGGAAGACATTTGAATACCTCTAAGAGGCTTTCATCTAGAAGGATTTCAATGGAAGGTTGCTGTTTTTACTCAAAAGCATCTGGGACCCAACTCCTCTTAAAAGAAGGAAAATATACACACCTATTTCGCCCACGTGACAACAATAGAGAAGATTGTTTTGGACTTCCTGGAAATCAGAAGATTACAAAAATCAGATAAAGACCAGAACAGAAAATAAAAAATTTCTTAGGAATATACATGATATACCCAAGACAAATTTTCCCTCAATAAATATTTCTAGTCTCAAATCTGAATTTTAACAGTTTGGAATGCCATTTCTGGTAGGGTTCCATGTTTGGCTTTTGTTCACGGGGTTTTGAATGAATATGGAGGGCTTATTTCTTGATTTTATTGAGTTGTTATTGCTGATTTTGCTGATATCAGTTGCTATTTATTTTGTTCTCCACATTCACGCCTTACCTTTTGCATTCGCGGAGGTCAAGTGGTTAGACATCCGCGTTCATGGAGTTAAGGTAGTCTTGACCTCCAAGCAAATTGATAGAAGTGTACCTGAACTGCGACTTATTTTAAGTGAGAGGTTTTGTTAATTTTCACCTTTTTCAAACTTCCAAGCTTCGTTTTAAAGAATATCTTCAAGGTTTTGCATGGAAAATCTTTTGGGTAACTATTTTCTATCCTATTTCTTCAATTTTCATTGACTAAATTAGGTTTTTTAACTTAGAAATTGGGGTTTTTAATTAAGGAATTTGGGGATTCAGACTTTGATTACTAAATTGATGATTTCTCCCTCATTTTAGATTCATTTTTAAAACGAATTTCATTGTTAAAATCCTTATTACTTGGAGCGCATTTTCTTGTATTAAATTTTAGATTTCCAGTTACTTTTTCCGACATGAGATTTTTTATCATTTTACTTTTTCATTCCAATTGATTTATTTTAGTGTCATTAGATTCGTTATGTGATTGTGATGATATATTTGAATAGATTGTGGTAATTTGGATTGCCGCAGAAGGGGAATAGCTGTGGATTTAACAAGATTGGAGACATTTTCTTTGCCAAGTGGACTTCTAACCTTTTATTAAGTATTTTTGAACCTTGTATGCTCCTATGTGTATGTAATCTAACGTACTAATTGGTATTTATCTCCAAGCATGGATACTTTTTGACTTTTATTATCGTCCGACCATTACTTAGGCCTTTGCTTCTATTCAATACATAATGACTGAAACCAATTTTGGTTGGTTAAACTTATCTGTTCATCAATCCTTCGTTCGCCCGCTACCATACAGGCCAGTGTACTCTTATCGCTAACCCCAAGAGAGGCTATACTCTAAGAGCCAACCGACTCGTTATCCCTGGATGCAAGGATTAAGAAAGAGCAGTGTATCAACGGCCGAGCGTACCTTTCACTCAGGAAAAAGAAATGGAGCTATTAAGTTAAGGTGCCGCTTTCCGGGTAGAATTTTATCTTCTTAGGCTTTGATTATGAGATTACAGACTGAGTAATTGTTCATGTGGTAAAATCTTAACTTGTGAATTAATTGTGAGCTCGTAATACATGAGATCGTGTGAATTATTTGATATTGATATCGAGATGAAACTTATAGTGAGATATGATTAATATAGAGACCTTGATGATATTCAAACTGTGATAATATTAAAATTATTTTGATATTAATACTGTGATGAAATTGAGAGCATGCACATTGTATTCACTATTATTTGTGCATTGGTACTTATGATGGCTATGGCCGAGGGATGAGGAAGGAAATGTGGATTGGTGGTCGAGGTCTCTACCGATTGATGTTTAGTCGAGGTTTTTGCTGGCGAGCCGAGATAATATGCTAGATGATTATTTTGTGGTCGAGTTCATTTCCAGTCGGGTCAACATTGGCCGAGGTAATTTCTAACAATGTTCACTAATACATGGTCTTTGTGTGGCCCCCATAGGTTCTGGTTTGAGTTTACCAGCGGATGTGTATCGTAGGACAGACATGCATCATAATTATTTGGCAATGCATTACATTATTTCTCATGGCATACAATCCATCTCATATCATTCCTTCTCGATGATATTATATGTATCGTTTATGATATTGGATATCTATTGTACAATTTGACTTGAGTATTAGTTGGATATTTTGAGATATGGTGTTATGTGATGCGGTGTATGTGTGTGTGTATTCTTGTGATTTGTATATTGTATTGTGCTAAAACGTTTCTGAGTGCATGTGTGTAGCTCAGTAGTAAGTGGTAAGGTGTTAAGGAGTACTTGTGTTCTTGATTGCTTTATCTTAGGTTAGTTTCATTTGTTGAGTACCTTGTTGATTGGTGCTCACCCCTTCCTATATTTTTGTAGATTGTGAGCCCGGTACCTCTTGCTAGATATTCTTCATTACAAGATCGAGCTTCTAAATCATTCATGAGGTAGTTTCTTATATCTTCAACAAGCCTTCGAGGATTCCATTTTATGTTTTGTTCTATTTGAGAACTAGACATTAGGACTTGTATTTTATTGAGTATTATATATTTATAAGCTTATACATGTAACACCAGTTCAAGGATGGTCGTAGCTTTTGATTTCCTATGCTTATCTCTCTTAATAGACTATTTATCTTCCACTTTTATTATTATGTTGGTTTGTCAAGGTTTTGGGCTGACTCGCGTTAGTAGGTTAGGTGAGTACCATTACACCGAATTTTGGGTCATCACAATTTTGTATTAGAGCCCCAGATTCATAGGTCTCATATATGTACAAGCCTAGACTAGTAGAGTCTGGACGATCAGTGCGAAGATGTCTGTTACTTATCCTTGAGACACTAAAAAGATTGTCAGGAAGTTCTTTTTTACCTCTTTCTAATCAATTTGTTTGTGGGTTTTGTTTAAGCGCTGAGTGGTTTTGTGTCCTTTGGATAGATAGTGAGGACTAGAGCTATAGCGGCTACTAAACAAGGGGTAGCAGCCCCTAAGAATAATACTGAGACCCTTGCTAGGGGTAGGGGCTGAACCAAAGGTTGAGGTAGTGGGTAGGGCCGAGGAGCAGCATTGGTGTGAGATTATGAGCATGGTATCTCCCTCGAGCAAGTTAAGAAGCCTAAGGAGCATCAGGTTCCTTATGACTATGTTGTATCACCACTACTACAGGATACCCTTTTAAAATTTCTAGGTGTTTTAGAGACTTTAGGCCAAGCAAGTAGCGCAGCTGATATATCGAGTACTCCTTAGACACGAGTTAGGGTTCAACCAATAGGTCAGCAGCAGACCCTTAGGCCCAAATATAGGTGGGATAGCTATTTCCAACACCTATTATTAAGATCCCTCCCGCTGCTATCATTACTAATGATGAGCAGCGTAGATACGAGAGGTTTAAAAAGATGGACCCATTTTAGTTTCGAGGTGGAAAGTCCGAGGATGCATACGAGTTTTACCTACTTGAGATAGATCTTTCGTATTGCGGGGTTAGTAGAGACTCATTGCATGCGGTATGTTACAGTGTAACTCCGTGGACCTTTTAGGGAGTGATGGAGAACTGATTCATGATCCCTTCTAGTTGGGTCTCCTTAGATGACTTGGGAGACATTTTCCGGTTCCTTTTATGATTGATTTGTTCCTTGGAGTGTCTGTGAGGAGATTTGTCCAAGGTTCAGAGTTTTAGATAGGGAACTATGACGGTTTCTATGTATGAGATTTGTTTCTATCAACCAGCTCGGCATGTTAAAGCTATACTTCCTACCAAGGCAGAGTGAGTTTGCCGATTTGTGAGAGGGACGGCTTATTCCATTAGACAGCCAGTATTTTAGGTGTTTAGAGATGGAGCATATTTTCAATTAGGTATTAGTGCCACCAAGGAGGTGGATCTCATGTAGAGAGAGGCGTTTGGGGACCTCAAAAGAGTTCATACATCGGGATAGTACTCAGGTGCCTCATCAGGAGGCAGAGGTATGATAAAGGAACGTGGTTCGTGTTAGCACCGCGAGGTTCATGTAGTTTTGCCAACTTCAGAGGGAGGTCAAGGTCCCTATGTTCTTATAGGTCAGGTCAGAGTTCATCTAGTTCCCAACAGAGGCCTATAAGCGGGGGTGGCTACAGTATCCCTCTTATTTCAACACAATAACTATCCACCACTAGATCTTGTTTTGGGTGTGGATCTCTTGATCATATGATTTGATAGTGCCCCATGTAGACTCATTCATGGGCCTGCCATTCTTACTCCATAACAACGATCAGAGATCTAGCACCATCAGCTAGAGGTTCAGCCCTGCAGACTAGGGGTTAGGGTAGAGGTCAGGTCGATATAGGTGAAGCACCAAAGGTAGAGGGGAAGCTTCGACTAGTGAAGTACGGCGAGGCCATTGCTATGCTTTCCCAGGTAAATCCAAGGCTGAGACCTCTGATGCTGTCATCACAGGTATTGTTCGGCTTAGCCATCGTCCTACATCTGTTTTATTTGATCCTAGCTCCACTTATTCATACATGTATGCATATTTCTCCTTGGTGTTTTATTTGCCATGTGATACTATGTTTGTGCTTATTGAACATGTTTCAACCCCAATAGGTGGGACCTTTGTAGTGGATCAGGTGTATCGATCTTGTCTTGTGACTTCGGTTGCTACAGATATGATTATACTAGACATAGTAGATTTTGATGTTATTATGGGTATGGATTGGCTATCTCTGTATAGTGATATTCTTAATTGTAATGCCAAGACAGTTACCTTAGTCATGCTAGGCAAACCTAGGATAAAGTGGCAGGTTCGAAGGGTTTTTATCCTAGAAAGGTGATATCTTATATTCGGGCCCAAAAGTTGATTGATAAAGGGTGTTTAGCTTATTTGGCTTTTATTCGTGATACTGCTGCAGAGTCACCTTTTATGGAGTCTATTCTTGTAGTTTGGGAGTTTTCGAATGTGTTTCCTACTGATCTTTTGGGAGTCCCTCTTGACAAGGTCATTGATTTTACTACTGATCTTGAACAAGGCACAAAGTTTTTTCGATCACTCCTTATCATATGGCTCTGGAAGAGTTGAAGTAGCTAAAAGAGTAGCTCCAAGATCTATTGAGCAAGTGATTTATTCACCCTATTGTTTCACTTTGGGGTGGCTCAGTCTTGTTTCTAAAGAAGAAGGATAGATCCATGAGGATGCATATTGATTATAGGGGTCCCCTACAATGGTCACACGGTCCGTACAAAGGCACACGGACTGTAAGCCCTTCCGTGAAGCCTCACTTAGGGCATATTTCACTGACAAAGTTCACAGACGGTGATTCCACACTTAACAAATTTTCACACCAATGTCCATACGAAGGGATATTCAGATCATGAAGAGGTAAACAGTTCATGAGAGGTTCGTGTGGTCCAAGCCTTGGCCAAAATGTTGTTTTCAGGGCCAACGCCACTCACACAAGCCACCACACAGTCCATAAAGTGCCACACGGATTAAGTAGAGTTCATGTGGTACGTGCCTTGGTCTTAAACTCCAAATTAATGCCAGCACATGACACACAAGGCGAAGGGTCACTTCAAGGTTCCTCCACACGACCTGTGGAGGTGCCCATAAGGTGTCATCTTGATCAAAAACTTTTCGGAACCAATTTCCAAGCATCATTAAGGTCATACCAAGTTCAGATCCTTATATCATCTCCCTCTTGGGAATAGTCATCCTCAAATGTGTTAGAACAAGGCTTGAAACATTGACTTAAAACATCAAACATCTAAACACAAGATACGATGTATATTTCATCACTTGGAAAAACATAAAGTCATTAAAACTCATACTAAATCATCTTCAAATCATTCAAAACATCTTTAAAATCATTTTTGTGCATATGTATGCATGTCATGTCATGAAACTCAAGAGTCAAAGAATTAGGACCATTTAAAAGAGGAGGAACCTAATACTTTAGGCTTCAGAAGATTGGAAACGATGGGGATATCATTTCATCATGTCCAACTCCGCCTCCTATGTAGCACCCTCCACATGTTGATTTCTCTAAAGCACCTTAATCGAAGTCACATCCTTAGTGCGAAGCCGCTTCACTTCCCTATCCAAGATCTCAACCGGGAATTCCTCATAAGACAAGTTCTCTTAGCTCAACACCTTCCAAAGGCACAACTCTACTAGGATCACCAACCGATTTCCTTAACATAGACACATGGAAAACTTGGTGAATAGAACTCAAATTCAAAGGCAAATCAAATTTATAAGCCACATTCCCAATCTGCTCATTAATCTCATAGGGACCTACATATCAGGTACTCAACTTGCCCTTCTTACCAAAACGCATCACACCCTTCATGCGTGAGACCTTTACATACACTCAATCTCCAACATGAAACTCCAGATCCCTCTTCCTAACATCCAAATAATACTTTTGGAGACATTGAGAGATTTTCAACATCGCCCTAGTAAACTTCACCTTCTCCATAGCTTCCAACACCAAATCCAAGCTAATCAAAGCTATCTCTCCCAACTAAAACAACCCCACCGGAGATGTACATCTCCTTCCATATAAAGCCTCAAATGGAGCTATTCGATGCTAGCATGAAAGTTGTTGTTATAAGAAAACTCTATGAATGGGAGATGATCATCCTAATTACCCTTGAATAACAATACACAAGCCCTCATCATGTCCTTCAGATCTTGTATCGTGCTTTCGGCTTGTCCATCGTTTTGAGGATGAAAAGCGGTACTTAACGTCACCTTGGTGCCAAGTACTCTTTGAAATAACCTCCAAAAGTAAGAAGTAAATTTGGTGCCATGATCCAATATGATAGACCAAGGCACACATGTAACCTCACCAACTCTCATATATACAACCTTGCATAATCTTTGGCACCAAAGGTAGGTTTGATCGGTAGGATATGGGCCGATTTAGTCATCGGATCAACAATAACCCAAATTAAAAAAAACTGACTTCGGGTCTAAGGAAAACCAACCATAAAATCTATGTTCACATCTTCCCACTTCCAATTAGGAATATCAATATTTTGAACCAAACCACCGGGCCTTTGATGTTATACCTTCACTTGTTGACAATTAAGACATTTCGATAAAAACTTGGCTATAATCTTTATTCATATCATGCCACCAATACATTTCCCTCACATCTTGATACGTTTTGGAGATCCCACATGAATGGACTAATGAGAGTTATGGGCTTCACTTTTGATCACTCTCCTTAGATCATCATTATCTGAAACACACAACTGATCTTGATACTGAAGCACACCATCTCCCCCTTCGAAGAAAATCACTATCTTCTTTTCGGAAACTAATTTCTTCAACTCGACCAACGATGAGTCTAGATCTTGCTTATCCTTGACATCAATAACCACAGAAAATTCAAACCCATTCTAAACATGAATACCACCCTCATTAGAGTTAGCTAACCTAACACCCAACCTAGCCAAACAGTGAACATCTTTTGCTAACTCTTTCTTCCCTTGATCAATATAAGCCACAGTCCCCATAGACAGTCTAGGAAGAGTACCGACTACAACATTTGGCTTGCCGGGATGATATTGAACACTCATGTCATAGTCCTTAAGGAGTTCCAACCATCTCCTTTGCCTCAAGTTAAGATCTCTTTGGGTGAACACATATTCCAAACTCTTGTGATCGGGGAAAACATCCACATGAACTCCATACAAATAATGTCTCCAAATCTTCAAAGCGAACACCACAGCCGCTAACTCAAGATCATGAGTCGGGTGTCGGGTAATTACGCTCATGCACCTTCCATTGCTTTGATGCATAAGCTATCACCTTACCATGTTTCATAAGCACACAAACCAACCCAGTCCGAGAGGCGCACAATATACTACAAACCAATCCAAGCCATCCAGTAGAGTTAAAATAGGAGTCGATGTAAGCTGATCTTTCAAAGTCTGAAAAATCTTCTCACATTTATCCATTCATACAACTTGGCCTTCTTTTGAGTCAACTTGGTCAATGGAGATGCAATAGATGAGAAACCTTCAATAAACCTTTTATAATAACCAGCCAACCTAAAAAAATTTCGAATATCTGAAGTAGTCAATGGTCTAGGTCAATTCTTCACAGCCCCAATCTTCTTTGGGTCAACCTCAACACCATCATCGGATGCCATATGACCAAGAAAAGCTACCTAACTCAACAAAAACTCACATTTACTGAATTTAGCATACAATTGCTTCTCCCTCAAAGTCTGCAAAACTAACCTGAAATGATCTATGTGGTCCCGCTCACTTCAGGAATAAATAAGGATATCATCGACGAAGACCACCACAAAACTATTAAGAAATGGCTTTGTAGTGACCCGTTAAGTTATTTTGAAAATTAGTCCTCTTGACTTCCTAAAAGATTTACCTCGTAAAATTTTAATAGGTACTTTGGACTATGGGGTAACGTAAGACTATTTAATTTATGGGTAAGTTTGGATAATTGATTTAATGGGTGTACTAAATATTAATTTACTTAACATCTTATACCACTTGTCTATGTATTTTAGAATACGTAAGTGGGTTTATCCTTTTTAATAATAAATCAATCTAGAGAAATAAACGAAGAGGAGGAGAGGGTTTGATTGAAACCGCCTGTGGCTGAACTCAAAACGTCATACATTCAGGTAGAAAATTTTCAAATCTCAACTCTTTGTTTAAATGCAATTTACTAGGGATAATGGTGTATTCGTTTCTTTGCATTTAAGTGTTGGAGGTCTATTGAAGACTCACCAAACCATATATAGGGTTATATAATATTAGTTATATGGAAAATAGTTATAAGTAGTATGGATTGAAATTGAGAAAAGATGGTGGCAAACATTAGTGGGCCCAGTGACATTGTAATCATGATTCGGTGATGCTGTATCTATTTGGAAATATGATTTCTATAATTAATATGTTGCCAGGAGCAATTGTAAGCGTACAGACAGTTTTGAGATATACAATTTGATCTATTACTATCATTAGTTTAATTACTTTTCGCGTTTAATGTTGTCCTTATAGTTATCACTTTATAGTTTTGGTTTTAATACATTGTGATAGACAATTAAATTATCAAATAAGATAAAATTTTGATGGTAGGTTAGATAGATGTATATCAATATGGGTATTGTTAGTTTTGAAATCTTTTTGTAATAATTTATTTGATTATATCGTGGTGCTACGGATTCTACTCGAAAGGGGAAGGCTCAAGTCGCGCAGTGAGTGCTCAATTATTAAGGCAAGTGGACTTTCATAACTTTGTAATTCTCGTAGAATTCTCAAATTATCCTTTCTTCTATGTGTGATTCATTAAGTATTTTAATATTATAAAAACAATAAGGTGATTAAATATAAATGTGAGTTGGTGTGGTGTTTGTGACACTTGAATTGAAAATGTGGTTAAGTAATGAGAATTTTATTTTTGAGATATATTGTTGTGGTTAGTGATTATGAGTAGATTTGTTTGTAGACTTCATCTCATGTTAATTCATTCTATGTCACACACATTTGCATTGATTTTAAATATTGATATGAGTGAGATGGTAAAAATTAGGGTTGACGTCTATACCGGTCGAGATGCGATGCCGAGATTTGTGTGGGTGATAATATTATGCCGAGGTCTTTACTGGCAATGTTGTGATGCTGAGGTATTCTTCAGGGATGTTATGATGACGAGGTCATTACCAGCGATTATTGCATAAGCATTGCATCTTATCCTTGCATATTCTTGTGTAGTATGATGTTACTCTTGTGATTTATTGTGTTTCACTTATGAGTTGTGGCTTGTGATTTGATAATTGTGATATACTGAAAAACTATCTCTATTATGTATTATGTGTTGTTGGGCTGGGTTGATTGTTTGTGCTGGTCGTAGTTGTGGAGGTCGGTCGGGATTAAAGGAGTTTATGTATTCTATTAGATTTATTCTATTTTGTTAGTTGACTTGTTGGGTATCGTGTTGCTTTTGGTACTCACCCTTGCATCTACACTTGTGTAGGTATTGAGCCCGGATAGTGAGTAGTAATTTTCCTTGATCATCCGAGGCTTCTCAAGAGATTTAGAGAGGTAGCTGTTGTCATCAGGCAAACTCTCTTTTTCTTATTTCTTTTCTATTTTGTTCTATTCGAGAAGAAAAACAGTTCAGATATGTAATTCATTGGATTTCTGTATTACTAGTGGCTTGCACACGTGACAACAAATCCTTGGAAAGTGTTTAAGTTTGTGAATATTTTCAGCTTTAGTTACCTATCCTAGTTAGTTACTTCCGCATATTATTTTGTTTCTCATTGGGTTTAGGCTAACTTGTTCTGGTGGGACTGAGCAAGTGCCATCATGTCTAGTTTTGAGTCATGACAATTGGTATCAAAGCCTCAGGTTCATAGGTATCACGTGTGTATGAGCCAAGTCTAATTAGAATCTCAAGGATCGGTATGCAGATATCTGTACTTATCATTGAAAAGCTATGAAGACTGTGAGGAAACTTCTTTTTATTTATTCTCTCTTGTCGTGTGTGGTTATATTCATTAGTATTGAGTTGTACCCATGCTCTTTTGACAGATGGCAAGGAATAGAGCTACGATTACTAGTGGTAGAGGCAAGGCAACTCCCGAGACCATTGTTGAGGCCCCAATTAAAGATAGGGGAAGGGGAAAGTTAGAGGTCATGCTCGTGGAGTGACATCAGTGAGAGGACGTGCCCGAGAGGCGGCACCAGTTTGAGGACAGGCTAGAGGGTCTTCTCTAGAGCTACAAAGAGAAGTTGATAAGGATCAGGCTCTTCCGGAGTTCACAGTTGCGCCATTTCTTCAAGACACCCTATTGAGGATGATGGGTATGCTTGAGAACCTCACTCAAGGGGGTGGTGTGACAAGAACGCAGGGAGTTTCTCAAACGAGAGTGGAAGAACAGACTTCAAGGCAGTATCACGATCGAGTTCATGATAATCAGGAGGTTCAGCCCAGTGGTCCCCGCTCCAGCTATTCGGGCACAAACCACCCCAAAGGTAGTCTTGGCAGCAGATGATTAGCTTAGTTACGAAAGATTTCAGAAGATGAAACAACCTCAATTTCAGGGTGGTGGGAGTGAGGACGCTCATGATTTTCTGACGTTGTGCCATGAGATGCTAGAAGCAATGGAGACTATCAGGAAACTTCTTTTTATTTATTCTCTCTTATCGTGTATGGTTATCTTTATTCGTATTGAGTTGTGCTCATGCTCTTTTGACAGATGGCAAGGACTAGAGCTATGATTATGGTAGAGGCGAGGCAGCTCCTAAGACCATTGTTGAGGCCCCAATTAGAGGTAGGGGAAGGGGTCGAGCTGGAGGTCGTCCTCGTAGAGTGGCATAAGTGAGAGAACATGCCCGAGAGGCGGCACTAGTAAGAGGACAAGGTAGAGGGACTTCTCTGGAGCTACAGATAGAAGTTGATGAGGATTAGGCTCTTCCGGAGCCTACAGTTGCACCATTGCTTATGGACACCCTGTTGAGGATGACGGGTATGCTTGAGAACCCCACTCAAAGGGGTGGTGTGATAGGCACACAGGGAGTTTCTCAGAAGAGAGTGGAAGAACAAACTTTAGGAAAGCCTCACGACCGAGTTCATGATAATCAGGAGGTTCAGCCCCCAGTGGTTCCTAAACCAAAAACCACTCCAGAGGCAGTTTTGACAGAAGATGATCAGCTTAGTTACGAAAGATTTCAGAAGATGAAACCACCTCAATTTCAGGGTGGTAGGAGCGAGGACGCGAATGCGTTTCTGACCTTGTGCCATGAGATGCTAGAGGCAGTGGGTTTGGTTGATCAGTGTGGTGTCTCTTTTATTACACTCCACCTACGCGGACCATCCAAGGAGTGGTGGAGGACTTATGTGAGATCCAGGCAAGTCAGATCCCCTCCAGTGGATTGGGGTGTGTTCTCCCATCCTTTTCAGGATCATTTGATTCCTTGGAGTGTATGAGAGGAGAGTCAATTGAGGTTTGAGGACTTGAGGTAGGGTGGTATGACTGTTACTGAGTATGAGGCTCGTTTTTGTGAGGTATCTCGACATGCCTTAGATATAATTCCAGATGAGGTGGAGAGAGTCTGCAGGTTTGTGAGGGGCTTGAATTTCTCCATTAGATCTTATGTATTCAGAGCAGCTTGTGAGGGGGCTTCCTTTCAGTCTATTGTGAGCGCCACTAAGTAGGCAGAGTTGATGGTACAAGAGGAGTTTGGGGACCCTAAGAGGGCTCGAACTACAGGGTAGTTTTCTGGTACTTCATCAGGAGGTAAAAGGTTCGCATAGGAGTAGTGGATCTTTCAAGCATACGGATCTTGTGCATGCATCTAGCTACTTAAGGATAGTACTATAGAGGTTGATCATGCATCATGCCTTAGATTCTTTTGTTATAGTATTCATTGATGACATATTGGTATATTCCAAGACTAAGATTGATGATTTTTGCCACTTGAGGATAGTACTACAGAGGTCAAGGGAGGAAATATTATATGCAAAATTTTCCAAGTGTGAGTTCTGGCTTGATTCGGTGGTATTCTTAGGGTATGTGGTATCTGAGGAGGGCATAAGAGTGGATCTGGCTAAGGTTGAGGTAGTTAGAGGTTGGATACGACCTACTTCAGCTTCCAAGATTCGTAGTATTGTAGGGTTAGCTGGGTATTATCGACAGTTTATTTAGGGTTTTTCTACCATTGTAGCCCCATTGACTAGATCAACTCAGAAGAATGTAACCTTTCATTGGTCCGATGAGTGTGAGGCGAGCTTTCAAAAGCTCAAGTCTTTGTTGACTTCAAGTCCCATTTTGACACTACCTGAGGGAAGTGTGGACTTTACGGTGTATTGTGATGCTTCAGGGGTTTGATTAGGTGGTGTGTTGATGCAAAAAGGGAAAGTGATTGCCTATGCTTCTAGACAGTTGAAGGTTCATGAGAAGAACTACCTTACCCACGACTTAGCGTTAGTGGCTTTCATTTTTACGCTTAAGTTATGGCGTCATTCCTTATATGGTGTACATTGTGAGGTCTTCACTGATCAAAGGAGCCTTAAGTATATTTTCAGTCAAAAAGATTTGAACTTGAGGCAGCGTAGGTGGATTGAGTAGCTAAAAGACTATGATTTGACCATCTTATATCATCCGGGGAAGGCTAATGTGGTGGTCGATGCCTTGAGTAGAAAGACTTCTAGCATGGGGAGTCTAGCCGCCATTCGAGTTGAGGAGCGACATTTGGCTAGTGTTGTTGTAGCTTTTTTATGAGGGTGGTGTACTTGCTTTCATTGAGGCTCGTTCTTCCTTGATGGACCAGATTTGAGAGCGCCAGTTTAAGGATGAAAAGTTGTGTCTCATCTGTGACAAAAGTGGCTAGAGGAGAGGCTAAGGAAGCGATGCTTGATCCTGAAGGTTTTTTGAGTATTGGGGGCCGAATTTGTGTGCCTAAGGTGGGTGACTTTATTAGATTGATTCTTTATGAGGCTCATCGTGCTCATTTGATGCCTTAGAGTGTCAAATGTGAAGGGTGTTATGCAGTTTGGTAAGAAGGGAAAGCTTAGCCCTTGATTCATTGGCCTATTTGAGATTTTGGAGAGAGTTGGAGAGGTGGCTTATAGACTAGCCTCTCCACCTAGCTTATCATCCGTACATCCTGTGTTTCATGTCTCCATGCTTCGGATATATGTGTCGGACGAGTCACACATACTTTCATTATATTTGGTGGTGTTGAGTCCAGACTTATCATTTGAGGAGTAGGAGTCCAGACTTCCCTGGAAGTGCACCAGGCTTGACTTTTTAATAACTAGAACATCAATTAGTGAAGGGAAAATCACGTTACTGGAAAGAGGCATAACGACCAGATTTTTGTCATCGTTAAAGCTTTTTAACGATCGAATTTAATTTGGTCATTAAATTTTAACGGTGGAGCTTTTAATGATCGCTGATGACGGGATTTTTACCGGTCGTTATTAACTAATAGTGACGGGCTTTATACTTTTAGCGACTAAATTTCACCTTGTTAAAGACCAATTTTCTTGTAATACCAACCCTAAAGTAAGTATACAAGTATAATTTCTTTTGCTAATGATTTTAATATATTCACACACATTACTTATTTCCTTATAGGTAAACAAACAAGCTCAGTAACCAGAAAAAAAAAAGATACATACCACTTTACGGTTTTATACTTATTGGTATACAACAACAGATGAACAAAGTAACTTTCTAGCACACTGTTTAAATGATATAGTTTGATTTTCCATATCAGCACAAATCAACTCTTTGTCAATCTGAGCTTGCATCATCCAATCAGTTATACTCAACACAAAAACCATATGACATGCACACACAGCTTGAGCAACCAACAAACCCAAATAAAAGCCCAACAAGCCAATCTCCATCACTAAGCCCAAAATAATTACAAGGTGCAAGCCAAGTCCGTAGAAAGAGCCCAACTTTATGCGAAAAGCCAGAGATGGCCTTCAACTGCCCCTCAAAGCACCACAACTGGTGGTTTGTGGCCAGTCACCTAATTCACACAATCCCACCACCGACATTGTCGTTGTTGCCAACCACGAAATTGAGTTGTCTTTTGTAAAAGCTTTGCCCCAAGTTCTTCTTGATGTTGTCATAAATAGCATTCCTAGGAAGCTTGTAAGTATAGCACACGCAACTGCTACATGACATGAAGTCTTTGCTTTATTAGGCTTATTTGCTCCCAACTCATGCCCAGCTCTTGTAGAAACGGCTGAATTTGATGCTGATAGAAATATATAAGGAAGTGAAGTTGCTTGTATGAGAATTCCCATAGTAGACACTGCCTCTGCAGCATTAGAAAGAATCCCTAAAAACAATATCGTCAATTCATACCACCATCACTCTAAGCATACAACTAGGGAAAGCAAGAACCAGAGTTGGTTTCCACCCATGAAAGCATACACCTGACCAACCTTGCCAAGATTTTCTATGAACTCCAGAAAAATTAACATAAAAAAAGCACAAGTAGATTGAAATCAGCTATCACCACAACCATAGCAACACCTTTAATCCCAAGGCCAAGTTGATAGCTAAGGAAATAATTGACAAGGGCACACGAAAAGACTAAAAAAGCAGCACTAAAGTAACAGGGAAAGTAACATTTTAAGTTCTAAAGTAGATTTTGAGAGGATTTATAATGGATTCAAAGAAAAGATTAGGGAGAAAAAAAGACATAAGTTGAAGCAATTGATGAAATGATGGGATTTTTGCCACAGAAAAGGAGTACAGGTTCAGTCTTTAGCCACAAGAGAGAAATGGTGATGGATGGAAATTACACAACCTAGATGGTATGTTAGAGGGTTTGACCCATAAGTGGCCATTGATTAGTACCACAAGCTTGAGAAGATATAGCCTCCATACCCAGCGAAGGCCAAAAAGAACAGAGTAGCTAGAGATATTAGTTATGCCAATAGCTAAAGATCCACCATTAAATGGATGACACCCATGAGCAATCTTAGATAATCCTTCATCACCAACAAAAGACACATTCAACACGGAAATATCTTTGAGAGTAACGCAACCTCGAGCGATGGTCTTGAACCAGCATCAATCACTTCATGCTGAAGGTTATTTTCCCCGAATAGATAGCTTAACTAAACCTCCACAATTTGCAGTTCCAAAAGCAGTGGTAGCAAGTTTGATATCTTTGGCTTTCCTACCAACAAGGCACGTGGTAAGATATCCCTCGTCATCAACCCATTGGGCTCGTAGGCAAATGTATCATCCCTAGGATGTGATTAAAAGGGTAAGCCAGTGCTTGGAAACACAAGAACTTCTCTCTTGTCCAACAGGAAGACGTTTGAATATCTCAATGAGTCATTCATTTGGAAGGATTTCAATGGAAGGTTGCTTCTTCTGCTCAAAAGAGACAGGGATCGAAGTCCTCTTCAAAGAAGGAAAATATACAAAGTTATTTTGTCCACATGCGAACAAAAAAGAGGATTTTTTCCAACTTCCTGGAAATCAAAAGATTAAAAACATCAGAGAAAGACCAGATTAACAAATAAAAGTTTCTTAGGAACATACATGATATACCCAAGAAATATTTTCCCTTAATAAATATGTTCTTCGTGGACTATACATCTTCAATACGTACAAGTATATTTAGTTATAAAGAAATACACAAATGTTAGCTTTGTTTGCAACCTCTATCTAAGAAATGATAAAGGTTTTCTTCACAATCAATCACAACTTGCAGTTTAGAAGAGATCGGAAAATAAAAATTAAGAACCCCAGGAATAAGAAACAAAAATTAAGGAAAATTCATGGGCTTTAAGCTGAAACATTAAAAAATCAAGAACAAAAATAATCTTCCTTGCTTATAGTTGGGTATATACGAACCTTCCAAGAGAGCTTGCACAACTACAAAAACCTTGTTGGTAAAAGTTTGATTCCCCAATTTATAATCCCCTCTCCATTTTTCCTAACACTAACCCTAACCCCATTTTAATTTTTCAAAATACTACTATACACAGCTTTTCATCTTGTTTTTATAGGAAGAAGGGTCAACTTTGTCCTAGGTAAAAAGTTTTTTATTTGACCTTTTCTTTTTATTAGATTAAAAATACTTTTGTACAAAATAAAGAATAAGATGAGTAATAAAAGGTGAGGATTGAGATTATGCTATAATATAATAGGATAAAGGGTAAAATTGATCTTTTAAATAAAATTTGATCCTTTTGATTTTATAAGTATAACTTTAATCGTCAAGATTCTAAGTACACTAAAAATATTAGACAACCTATTTTATCTGTTTATCTTAATTTGAATCATAATAGTTCACATATTCATCCACTTCATTAGTTGCTAATTAACGCATTATATTTTTCTTCACTATATTTTTTCTTTTTTGAGATAGATGCTTGAGTTGATGATCTTTTAGAAACAGACTCTCTATCTCCATGAGATAGCGCAAAGGTATGCGTACTATGAAAATAAAGATGATTTTTTGGAGGTTCAAATATCTTAGATATTTAATAAATCTTTCTAGAATTTTGTAGATTAATATCTTGGATATTTGTATTTAGGAAAAATCAAGAAAGTCTAGTGTATACAATATTTTAGGAAGATATTTGTAGTAAATGAATAATCAAGATTTTTTTTAGATATTTATTATAGATGTATGTAGAATAATATCTAGAAGTATCCTACACAAGTATAAATAGGGATGATCATTAGGCATTTGTTATTAACCGAAAATTTGAATCCACTTCAAGTTGTCTTCTTTTATAACAAAACTTCCTCTTCTTTAGTTGAATCTTTCGATCTTAGTTAATGATCTGTGCTAGAAAAAGGTCTTTAAATTATACTTTTTTCTGTTACATTTCTCTAAATGTGTGTTGTACCCTCCCCAGATCCTACTCTATGGAATTACACTAGATTTTTTGTGGTTGTAGTATCAGACATGAGGTCGATATGATTACAGAGAGATGTTATATAAATATACTTGAAGACATTATCGCAAAGAGTGATTGATGCCTCCTCGTCCAAGCCTTATGTTATCACAATTGTCGCGGCAGAAAAGTGAAGAGAATTATATGATAACCCTAGTGAGTGAAGGGAGGATCAATTTATAGAGGTTCAGACTTAATCTTGAACGACCATCAAATAACCAATCTAACACGCGAGATTTCTTTTTCTTGGGCATTAACTGTAGACTTTACATTAATAGGATCACACTTAAACTAATAAAATTCTAGCATTTATTATAAAACACCTAAATTTTTACATTCAATTTCTATCTCAATATAGGCTTAGTTACTTAATCAAAATATTAGAAATAACGTCAATAAATAATAAATAATATTTTAAAAATTATATTTTAATTCAGTTGCTAAGCCTATATTGAAATAGAAATCGAATACCAGGATTTATGTATTTATAATAAATGTTAACATTTGATTATTTTATGTGGACTTATTTAATGTAAGGTCTAAAGCTGTAGAATGAAAATTAAATATCATATATTAGAATTGTTACTTGATGGACATTCAAGATTAAGTTTGAAACTCTATAAACTAGTCTTCCCTTCATTCACTTGGGTATCATATAATTTTATATAATATTTCACTGCCTACAATTGCGGTCATATAAAGTTAGGTAAAGAGGTAGAAAATAATCTTCAACTTAGCTTCTACTTTCTTTGCAACAATGTCTTCAGGTATATAACTATAACATCTTAGGATCTTAATGTACATTAAGTTTATGTTTACAATAAGTTCTTAAAGTAAAATATTATTTGAAACAAGTTTAGTACTATTTTTATATAAAATAAATTATTAAAGATATATGAATAAATTGTAGGGTTACTATTATCTTGTTTCACATCAATGTCATTCTTACTAGTGTATATAAAGTCCTTAATAAAATTCTCTAAATTTTTCAAATATGAAGACTTAAAAATTAATAATACTTCAGTTTAAATAAAAAACACTATAAAACAATTGGTATCCTACCTTATAAGTATAGGTAGTAATAAAAAAATATATTATTTTCAAAAATTGTGATTCTAATCCATGTCATAATTAATAATAAATCACACTTCACCATATAAAAATAAGATTTCTCTTTTAATGTGTTGCATCAAATAATGTTGTGAAGACGGTTCAACATTGTTAAATAGCTCAATTCAGTTTTCATGATGAAAAAATGTTGAAAAACAAGGATATAGCTTTAAGGTTTAAAGCGTTTTAATGGTTCTAAATTTTTCTAAGAAATGACTAAAATAGTTTATCCATAAGATTAAGCATTAGAAATTTCATATAACTTCAAGGATAATGATAGTACAGATCAATTCTACACACTCGCAAAATAAGTCCTACAGTATGATAAAACATACAGATCCTTCCAATATATGACTTTTCGATAGCACTTTTCTATTTCAACCATTTAACTACATGGGTAAAATCTCCATCTATTATTTCATTCTCTTGAAACGAGTCTACATGTATAAATATTGTATTTTGATACCCCAATCATATTTGTCTCTTTTCATGCTATTATTTAGTTTTACTTCTACTTATCATAACATTCTCTCTCTTTAAATGTTTCTTCATAGTTCAAATTGTCGGTTATCACCCTCTCTGCTTTCTTCAGTTAAAAAAAGTATGGCTATCATCTTGTATACTGTTAGTTAACTAAATGTTAAATAATAGGAACTCATTTTTCCCATTTGAAATAAATTTTCATCAATCTTCTTTAATGACCCTCCAGGTTAATTCTGTGGTTCCACGAATATTTTATCAGTTTGAGTATTTGCATAGTGACCTCGGTCTATTTTTTGTCTTCTGGACATTGATTGTTCGGTTCTTGGGTGAATCATTTGACATTTATGCAGTTTTCGAGTTAAACAAGGGACTATAACCATAAAATAAATTTTAGGTGAAGTCCAAGAAAATGGCTTCAGAGCAGAATTCTGACGATTTCATCAGAACTGGAATCACAAAATTAGGCTAGGAGCATGTTCGGTGTAATTATATTGAGTTTTGTAAATTTAGCCTCCGAAATGGGTCAATAGTTAACTTTAGTCAACATCCTTGGGTAACTGTCACAAATGGGAATTCTAACCACATTGTTGGATCCAAAACATCAAGTTTGGTCAAGGAGAACCTTTCATTCGGTTCCGGGGCTTTTGAGTGTATTTTGGTCGCTTCGATAATTCCGATATTGGGAAATGGACCCCACATTAGAATAAAATGACCTCCGATGGGAATTTTGACTACATCATTGAATCGAGAATGCTATATCCAATAAGATTTTATATATGAATTATATTTTTTGACTCCAGATGAGACCAGAGCAGTGAAATTAAGTTTGAGCAGTTGCTAAAAGTCAAAGGTGGTGGGTGACGTGGAAAGGAAAAATCATGTATAAATCTGGAAAATTTCTAGAAAACATAACAAATGAACGAACAACCTTCGAACAATGTTTTCACCCCTCATTTTTTAATCTGATTTCGGCTATTTTTGTTATGTATGTAGATATGTATATTTTGATTTGAGTCTATAATAGCTCTGTACAGGTGACTTTCAGGTCTTGGGTAGGTTGAGTTCACTATACTTATATGTTGCTCGTATCTTCATCATTACTGATTCAGGGCAGGTGTCATGGGCATTGGGTTCGCTTGCCTATAGGAGGGATCAGACAAGCACCATCATGATTTGAGAAGTCGGGTCATGAAAAGGTGATATCAGAGCTTAAGGTTTGCTGATCTCATCGATTCAGAGCTACCGTATAGTAGATTCTAGTTGATAGATGCGGAGACATTTGTGACTTATCTCTACGAGGCTATGGGATGTTTTAGAAACTTCTTGTGTTATTGATTCTGGTCGTGTGATATCGCCAATGGTTTGTCGACTTCTTGAACTCTGATTTGATTCGCCCTTTTGCGCATGTGCTACATAAAGGGCAGACTCTGGGCAGGGGTAGTGCTGCATCATCAGTCCCGGATAAGGAGCAGCCCCTAGAGGCCGTTGAGCAGAGATTAGATGCCCACGAGTTTTGGCAGCTGTATTGGAAGACTACAGACATTGAGATTGTGAGAGACCCCGAGATAGGCTTTGTAATTACTTACTTTTCTGGAGATGACTGTGTATGGAACTATGGCATATGTTGTTGAGGTTGGGACACTATAACATTGATACCTGTATATTAGTTGTTGTTTAAAGGTTATGCGGGCTGTGAATACTTCTGCTAAAGATTATACAGGCGAGAGAGGTTGTGACTGAGGTAATACTAAGCATTGATGGTCTCTATACATTCATATTAGATTATTTGACAGTTAATCTGACTCGTTGGACTTCCTAATACGAATGAGTATGCTATAATTGGTAGGATTCTAAATAACCATCACTTATGTTATGAATATACCCTACTAGGGCTAAATGTTAGCCTAAACCCTATGACCTATACATATGATCCTTTTGCTGCTTGACTACTAGAGTGGGTAGTCTGATACGAGAGTTACATAGTATTAAAAAGGTTGCTTGTCATTTATACCCCTGGCTATACCTTGTGCCTCTATGGTTATGATCCTGTTCTGAGGATTCTATTGATATGCAGTTCTCCAGATTACTTAGTGACTGGATTATGAGAAAGCTATGCCCTAGGGCTTAGTTAGGTTCTCTATTGTTGGATGGGATATTGTTAGGTTATCAATTAAGTTGTCGACCACTCTTCCCTGGAGACTTGTTGTAATTGTTAGTTGGCTGGGATTGTGTTGTCTAGGTTCCTAGTTATGTTTCTCAATAGGGATGTTGATCATTTTTTTAGGTTGCCTTGGGGGTTAGATTGACTTGTTTCTATTGTGCGGTTATCGATGTCGTACTTCAGTTGGATAGTTTAATCCTACAGAGCTGGGAAGCTATTTGAGGTTAAGTTGTAATTGCATAAGGAAATAGGAAACAAGGTAAGGTCTATACATGTGGAATATGGCTATAGTTTGGGATAATCGTGATTGGTTGGGTATCGGCTAGTATATTGAAGGCACGTATAGTTAGCCTATTGATGTCCTGTTATGTGTTAGTGGATTGAGTTTTTCGGCAAAGGGGTTGAACTTCTAAGGATCCCTTATAGATTGGTATACTAATTCTTGTTTGCATAGGAATGGGTTATTATATTTCTGATTAGCTGGGGCGGCTAGAATTGTTGTTTAATGTTGAGTATGCTTAAGATTGTCGGATTCACTATCTACTATAAGTGCGGGATTGGGATCTCTATGTGGTTCAGATGGGAGTCTTCAGGTACATCCTCATTCTTACTTTCGTGAATAAAAGTTCTATTAGTGGGGGATGTTGTAATGACCCTCCAGGTCATTTCTATGGTTCCGTGAATATTTTATTAGTTTGAGCATTTACATAGTGACCTCAGTCTATTTGTGACTTATTGACACTGGTTGCTTGGTATTGGGTGAATTGTTTGATATTTATGCAGTTTTCAAGTTAAACGAGGGATTATAACCATAAAAGGAATTTTCAGGTAAAGTCCTAGTAAATAGCCTTAGAGTGGATTTTTGACTGATGGAATTGCTTAATTAGGCTAGGAACTTGTTCGGTACAATTATATCGAGTATTGCAAATTTAGCCTTCGGTTGGGTCAATAGTCGCTTTAGTCAACGTCCTTAGGAAACATGTCACAAATGAGAATTCTGACTGCACTGTTGGATCCAAAACATCAAGTTTGATCTGGAAAAGCCTTTCATTCTATTCTCAAGGCTTTCGGGTGTGTTTTGGTCCCTTCGATAGATCCTGATATTGGAAAATAGGACCCACATTAGAATAAAATGACCTCCGATTGGAATTTCGACTATACCATTGAATTCAAAATGCCATTTTCGATAAGACTTCACATATGAATTGTATTTTTTGACTACGAATGAGATAGGAACATCGAAATAAAGTTTGAGTGGTTGCTGAAAGTCAAAGGCTGCAGGTGACGTGGCCCAGCCATGAGCTGCCACGTGGCAAGCGATCTAAAAAGAAAAAAAGGGAAAATCATGTATAGATCTGGAAGATTTGCAAAAAATGTAACAAATGTTAGAACAACCTTCGAACACTATTTTCTCCCCCATGTTTTATCCAATTTTGGCTATTCTTGTTATGTATGTAGATATGTATAGTTTAATTTAAGTCTATAGTAGCTCTGTATAGGTGACTTCCAGTTCCTAGGTAGGTTGTAGTCGCTATACTTATATGTTGCTAGTATCTTTATCATTAGTGATACAGGGCAGGTGAAGTGGGCATTGAGTTGGTTTCCTATAGGAGGGATCTAACAGGTGCCATCAGGACCTGAGAAGTCGGGTTATCATAGCCATAATATTATTTCAATTTAAGATCTACGGGGTACAAACCAATCATGTTAATTGTCACTTAGGTTTGATTCCTCAGTCTTCATTGAAAATATATAGTGTGCGATAGCTGAAAGCAGTTATGATCTATGTTTCTTGGAATTTTTGGGATTCAATGATCTATCTTAAAGCTACATGCACACCATGTTAGAAATTAAATCGATTGTATTAAATGAGTACAAATGGATTAGGCAGAACTGCTCACATTGTGTTTTAGGGGGTGCAAAATTGTTGAAAGGAAGACAGTGATGGTGGTATAAATTGATGATATTGTTATTAGGGATTCTTTCTAATGCTGCATAGGCAGTGTCTATTATGGGAATTCTCATACGGGTAACTTCACTTGCTTATATATTTCTATCAGCATCAAATTCAGTCGTTTCTACAAAAGCTGGGAATGAGTTAGGAGCAAATAGGCCTAATAAAGCAAAGGCTTCATGTCATGTAGCAATTGTGTGTGCTATACTTACAAGCTTCCTAGCAATGCTATTTAAGAAAACATCAAAAAGAACTTGGGGCATGTCTTTTACAAAAAACAAGTCAATTTCATGGTTGGCAACAATGACAATGCCAGTGGTGGGGTTGTGTGAATTTGGCGACTTTCCACAAAGCACCGGTTGTGGTGCTTTGAGGGGCAGTGCAAGGCCAGCTCTGGCTTTTCACATAAATTTGGGCTCTTTCTACGAAGTTATATTGACTCTCATAATTATTTTTGGCTTAGTGATGGAGACGGGCTTGTTGGGCTTTTATTTGGGTTTGTTGGTTGCTCAAGCTGTTTGTGCATGTCTTATGGTTTTTGTGTTGTGTAGAATTGATTGGATGACACAAGCTCAAAGAGCCAAAGAGTTGATTGGTGCTGATATGGAAATCAAACTATATCATTTAAACAGTGTGCTAGAAAGTTACCTTGTTCATCTGTTGTATACCAATAAGTATAAAACAATAAAGTGGTATGTATCTTGTTTTTTTCTAGTTTCTGAGTTTGTTTGTTTATCTATAAGGAAATAAGAATATATTACAATCATTAACAAAAGAAATTATACTTGTATACTTACTTTAGGGTTGATACTATAAGAAAATAGGTCTCTAATGAGGTGAAATTTAGTCGCTAAAAATATAAATCCGGTCGTTATTAGTTAATAATGACCGGTAAATATCCCGTCGTCAGCGATCATTGAAAGCTCCGCCGTTAAAAGTTAACGACCGAATTAAATTCATTGTTAAAAAGCTTTAACGACGTCAAAAATTCGGTCGTTATACCTCTTTTCAGCAACCTGATTTTCCTTTCACTGATTGATATTCTAATATTTAAAAAAGGGGCAAGACCGGTGCACTTCCGGGGAAGTCTGGAATCCTCCTCCTCAAATCACATGTATGGACTCGACACCACCGAATCAAATGAAAGTATGTGAGACTCATCCAGCACATATTTCCTAAGCATAGAGACATGAAACGCAGGATGTACGGATGATAAGCTAGGTTGCAAGGGTAGTCCATAGGCCACCTCTCCAACTCGCTCCAAATCTCAAATGGGCCAATGAATTGAGGGCTAAGTTTTCCCTTCTTACCGAACTGCATAACACCCTTCATAGGTCACACTCTAATCCAAACATGATCGCCTACCATAAACTCTAGGGCTCAAACCCTCCTATCTGTATAACTCTTCTATCGACTCTGAGGATTAATAACCTACCCTGAATCATATAGACCTGTTCTATAGCATCCCTAAGAAAATCTTCATCTAATGAGTCCATCTCAGCGCAATCAGACCAACCAATCGAAGATCTATACCATCTACCATACAAAGCTTTGAATGAAGCCATCTGAATACTGGGGTGATAACTATCTTTATAGGAAAACTCTGCTAATGGCAAGTGTTGGTCCCAACAGGAACCAAAATCAATCACACACACTCGAAGCATATCCTCCAACACCTGAATTGTCCTCTCAGACTGTCCATCTGTCTGAGATGAAAGGCAGAACTCATATCCAACCAAGTACCTGGAGCATGCTGAAAGGCCCTCTAAAAATGTGAAGTGAAGAGTGAACTATGATAAGAAATGATAGAAATAGGCACACCATGCAGTTGAACTATATGACTAATGTAAAGCTCGGCCAACTTCTCTGTTGTATACTTAACCTTGATAGGAATGAAATGGGCAGACTTAGTTAATCTATCCACAACTAACCAGATTGAGTCATAACCACTCACAGTAGTGGGCAAACCCACCACAAAATCCATGGTGATACGCTCCCACTTCCATGTGGGAATGGGCATCCTCTGAAACCCACCTCTAGGCCGTTGGTGCTCACACTTAACCTGTTGACAAGTTAAACACTTAGACACAAAATCTGAGACGTCTTTTTTCATGCCACACCACCAGTAGTGCTGACTCAGGTCAAGATACATCTTCGCCGCTCTTGGATGAAAAGAATCACGAGCACAATAAGCCTCATCAAGAATCAATCTAATCAAGTCACCTACCATAGGCACACAAATTCGACCTCCAATCCTCAAAACACCATCAGGATCAAGCATTGCTTCCTTAACCTCTCCTCTAGCCATTTTGTCTCTGATGAGACATAACTTTACATCCTTAAACTGGTGCTCTCAAATCTGGTCCATCAAGGAAGAACGATCCTTGATGAAAGCAAGTACACCACTCTCATTAGAAAGCTGCAACCTGACTAGGCCATTAGCTAGACTCTGAACATCCCAGGCCAAAGGTCGCTCCTCAACTCGAATGGCAACTAGACTCCCTATGCTAGAAGGCTTTCTACTCAAGGCATCGGCCACCAAATTAGCCTTCCCCAGATGATATAAGATGGTCAAATCATAGTCTTTTAGCAACTCAATCCACCTACGCTACCTCAAGTTCAGATCTTTTTGACTGAAAATATATTGAAAGCTCCTATGATAAGTGAAGACCTTACAATGTACACCATATAAGTAATGACATCACAACTTAAGCTCAAAAAACACAGCAGCTAACTCTAAGTCATGGGTAGGGTAGTTTTTCTCATGAACCTTCAACTGTCTAGGCAATCACTTTCCCCTTTTGCATCAACACACCACCTAATCCAACCCCTGAAGCATCACAATACGTTGTAAAGTCCACATCTACCTTAGGTAGTGTCAAAATGGGAGCTGAAGTCAACAAAGACTTGAGCTTTTGGAAGCTCGCCTCACACTCATCGAACTAATGAATGGTAACATTCTTCAGAGGTTATCTAGTCAATGGGGCTGTAATGGAAGAAAAACCCTGAATAAACCGTCGATAATGTCCAGCTAACCCCACAAAATTGCGAATCTCGATAGCTGAAGTAGGTTGTATCCAACCTCTAACTGCCTCAACCTTAGCCGAATCCACTCTACTCCCCTCCTTAGACACCACATGCCCTAAGAATACCACTGAATCAAGCCAGAACTCACACTTGCGAAAATATTGCATATAAATTTTCCTCCCTCAACCTCTGTAGTACTATCCTCACATGGAGAACATGATCAACCTCAGCCTTTGAATATACCAATATGTCATCAATGAATACTACTACAAAAGAATCTACTTATGGATGAAACACCTTATTCATTAACTCCATGAGCACAGGGGGCGTTAGTCAACCCAAATGACATCACCAAAAATTCATATTGGCCATAGCGGGTTCGAAAAGCTGCCTTAGGGATATCTGATGTTGTAACCCTCAGCTGGTGATAACCAGACCTCAAGTCAATCTTCGAAAACAAGGCCGCTCCGTGTAGCTGATCAAACAAGTCATCAATACGAGGAAGAGGGTACTTGTTCTTGACAGTCACCTTGTTCAACTACCTGTAATCAATACACATCTTCATAGACTCATCTTTCTTTTTCACAAATAAGAATGGGGCACCCCAAGATGACGCGCTAGGATGAATAAATCCCTTGCTCATTAAGTCTTGTAGTTGCTCCTTCAATTCTTTCAACTCAGTTGGAGCCATTCTATATGGAGGGATGGAGATGGGCTTAGTGCCTTGCTCTATATCAATAGGAAAGTCAATATCCCTATCAAGAGGAACACCTGGAAGGTCAGAAGGAAACATATCGACAAACTCCTGAAGCACAGTAATTGACTCCATAGAAGGTAGTTCAATACTAGTATCTCGAATGAAAGCTAAGTAAGACAAACACCCCCTATCAATCAATTTTTGAGCATGGATGTAGGAAGTAACTTTGCTAGGATAAGAACCACTATCACCCTTCTACTTAATCTTTGGTACACCGGGCATGGCTAAGGTCATAGTTTTTGCATAGGAATCAAGAATAGCATGATAAGGAGAAAGTCGATCCATACCCAAGATAACATCAAATTCTACCATCTCAAGAATAATCATATCTACCCAAGTATCACATTAAGTCAGAGAAACATGACAAGATTGATACACTCAATCCACCACTAAAGGCTCACCTACTGGTGTGGAAACATGCATGGGCACTAACATCCGATCACACAATAAATCAAACCCAGACGAAAAGTATGTAGACACATAAGAGTAGGTAGATCTAGAATCAAATAGCACAGATGCAGGCCAATGACAGATTGGAACAATACCTGTAATTACTACATCTGAAGCCTAAGCCTCAGGCCTCCCAGAAAAAGAATAACACTAAGCTCCTCTGCGACCCTCGGTTTGCGCAACACCTTGATGTCCCCCCATGTAGAATCAAAGAACCACTATCTAAAATCCTACCACCTCTAGTAATTTGACCCCTGCCCCGACCCCTGGTCGATGGAGACAAATCTCTAACTGGAGCTGCCGAATAAGTACGATGAGGTCTAAAATGAATCTGAAAGGGACAGTGTCGAATCAAGTAGCCTGGATCCCCACACCCAAAGCAAGACCTCACTGTAGAAGACTAGTGTCCACCTAATGAACTACTATGTCTAACAGATGGAATTGTGGGACCCTCGAGACATCTGTCCACCCTCAGCTACTGGCATAGGTGCATGCATAGGATCCTAATGCCTGAAAGATCAATCACTCCTATGAGAACCTTTACCTTCTGGTGAAGTACCAAAAAACTACCCCGTAGTACGAGCCCTCTTAGGGTCCCCAAACTCCTCTTGTACCAGCAACTCTGCCTCCTTGGCGGTGATCACAATAGACAGAAAGGAAGCCCCCCTACGAGCTGCTCTGAATACATAAGATCTAATGGAGAAATTCAAGCCCCTCACAAACCTACGGACTCTCTCCACCTTATATGGAATTATAGCTAAGGCATGTCGAGATAACTGACAAAAATGAGCCTCATACTCAGTAACAGTCATACCACCCTGCCTCAAGTCCTCAAACCTCAATCGAGTCTCCTCTCATACACTCCAAGGAATGAAACGATCCTGAAAAGCACTAGAGAGCACACTCCAATCCACTAGAGGGGATCTGACTGGCCTGGATCTCACATAAGTCCTCCACTACTCCTTGGTTGGTCCATGTAGCTAGAGTGCAGCAAAATGAATACCACGTTGATCAACCAAACTCATTGCTTCTAGCATCTCATGGCACAAGGTAAGAAACTCATAAGAGTCCTCGCTCCTACTACCCTAAAATCGAGGTTGTTTCATCTTCTAAAATCTTTCATAACTAAGCTAATCATCTAATGCCAAAACTGTCGTTGTAGTGGTTTGTGCCCCAATAGCTGGTGCAGGAACCACTGAACCTCCTGATTATCATGAAACTCGGTCGTGATACTGCCGTGAAGTCTGTTCTCCCACTCTCATTTGAGAAACTCCCTGTTTTCCTGTCGCACCACCCCCTTGAGTGAGGTTCTCAAGCATACCCATCATCCTCAACAGGGTGTCCTGAAGCAATAGTGCAACTGCGGGCTCCAAAAGAGCCCGATCCTTATCAACTTCTATTTGTAGCTCTGGAGAATCCCCTCTAGCCTGTCCTCTAACTGGTGTTGCCTCTTAGGCACGTCCTCTCACTGATACCACTCCACGAGCACGACCTCTAACTGTTCCCCTTCCCTACCTCTAATTGGGGCCTCAACATGGTCTCGGGGGCTATCTCGGCTCTACCACCAGTAATCGTAGCTCTAGTCCTTGCCATCTGTCAAAAGAGCATGACCACAACTCAATACTAATAAAAATAATCACACAAGATAAGAGAGAATAAATAAAAAGAAGTTTTCTCACAGTCTTCTTAGCTTTTCAATGATAAGTACAGACATCTCCATACCGATCCTTGAGACTCTAATTAGACTTGACTCATACACACGTGAGACCTACGAACCTGGGGCTTTGATACCAACTTTCACGACCCAAAAATGGGCATGATGGCACTTACTCAATCTCACTAGAACAAGTCAGTCTAAACCCAACGAGAAATAGAAATAAGGGGCGGAAGTAACTAACTACGATAGGTAACTAAAGCTGAAAATATTCACAAACTTAAACACTTTCCAACAATTGGTTGTCACGTGCGCAAGCCACTAGCAATACAGAAATCAAAAGAATTACATGTCTGAACTGTCTTTCTTCTCGAATAGAACAAAATAGAAAAAAGAAATAGGAACAAGAGAGTCAGCCAGATGATCTCCTGGGAAGCCTAGGATGATCAACGAAAATTACTACTCACTGTCCGGGCTCAAAACCTACATAAATGTTGAAGCAAGGGTGAGTACCAAAGCCAACGTGGTACCCAACATGTCAACTAACAAAATAGTATACGTCCAATAGAATACACAAACTCCATTCATCTCAACCGACCTCTACAACTGCGACCTACACAGACAATCAGCCCAGTCCAACAACACATAATACATAACAGAGATAGTTTTTTAGTATATCACAATTATCAAATCACAAGACACAACTCACAAGTGATACCACAATCAATCGCTGGAGTAACATCATTACCACACAGTAATATGTAAGGATGAGATGTAATGCAATAATCGCCGGCAGTGACCTCGACATCATAACATCCCTGAAGAATACCTCAATATTGTCGTTAAAGACCTCGGCATAATATTTTCACCGGGACAGATCTCGACATCACATCTCGACTAGTAAAGACCTCAGCCCTAAATTTTACCATCTCGTTCATATCAATATTCAGAATTAATGCAAATGTGTGTGACATAGAATAAATTAACATGAGATGAAGTTTACAAACAAATCCACTCATAATCACCGACCACAACAATATATCTCAAAAATAGAATTCTCATCACTTAACCACATTTTCAATTCAAGTGTCACAAACACCACACCACCTCACATTTACATTTAATCACATCATTTTTTATAATATTAAAATACTTAACGAATCACACATAGAAGAAAGGATAATTTCATCTCCATTGACCAAGTTGACTCAAAAGAAGGCTAAGTTTGTATGGTTGGATAAATGTGAAAAGAGTTTTCAGACTTTGAAAGATCAGCTTACATAGACTCCTGTTTTAACTCTACTAGATGGCTTGGATGGGTTTGTAGTATATTGTGATGCCTCTCGAACTAGGTTGGTTTGTGTGCTTATGCAAAATGGTAAGGTGATAGCTTATGCATCAAAGCAATTGAAGGTGCATGAGCGTAATTACCCGAAACCCGACTCATGATCTTGAGTTAGCGGCTGTGGTGTTCGCTTTGAAGATTTGGGGACATTATTTGTATGGAGTTCATGTTGATGTTTTCACTGATCACAAGAGTTTTGAATATGTGTTCATCCAAAGAGATCTTAACTTGAGGCAAAGGAGGTGGTTGGAACTCCTTAAGGACTACGACATGAGTGTTCAATATCATCCGGACAAGGTAAATGTTGTAGCCAATGCTCTTAGTAGACTATTTATGGAGAGTGTGGCTCATATTGATGAAGGGAAGAAGGAGTTAGCAAAAGATGTTCACTGTTTGGCTAGGTTTGGTATTAGGTTAGCTAACTCTAATGAGGGTGGTATTCACATTCAGAATGGGTCTGAATTTTCTGTGGTTGTTGATGTCAAGGATAAGCAAGATCTAGACTCGTCGTTGGTCGAGTTGAAAAAGTTAGTTGCCAAAACGAAGATTGAGCTTTTCTCCCAAGGGGGAGATGTCGTACTTCGGTATCAAGATCAGTTGTGTGTTTCTGATAATAATGATCTTAGGAGAGTGATCAAGAGTGAAGCCCATACTCTAATTATTCCATTTATGTGGGATCACCAAAATGTATGGGGATTTGAGGGAAATGTATTGGTGACATGATATGAAGAAAGATATAGCAAAGTTTTTATCGGAATGTCCTTATTGTCAACAAATGAAGGTAGAGTATCAAAGGCTCGGTGGTTTTGTTCAAGATATTGATATTCCTAATTGGAAGTGGGAAAATGTGAACATAGATTTTATCGTTGGTTTGCCTCATACACGAAGTCAGTTTGATTCAATTTGGGTTATTGTTCATCGGATGACTAAATCGGCTCATTTCCTACTGCTCAGGATTACCTTTAGTGCCAAAGATTATGCAAGGTTGTATATACGAGAGTTGGTGAGGTTGCATGTATGCCTTGGTCTATCATATTGGTTCATGGCACCTAATTTACTTCTAACGTTTGGAGGTCATTTCAAAGAGTACTTGGCACCAAGGTGAAGTTAAGCAACGCTTTTCATCCTCAAGTAATGGACAAGCTGAAAGGACAATTCATGCTTTGGAGGACATGAAGACGGCTTGTGTTCAAATTCAAGGGTAATTGGTATGATCATCTCCAACTCATCGAGTTTTCTTATAACAATAGCTTTCATGCTAGCATCAAGATATCTCCATTTAAGGCTTTATATGGTAGGAGATGTAGATCTTTGTTGGGGTGGTTTTAGTTGGGAGAGATAACTTTGATTAGCCTGGATTTGGTGTTGGAAGCTATGGAGAAGGTGAAGTTTACTAGGGAGAGGTTGAAAATAGCACAAAGTTTCCAAAAGTCTTATTTCGATGTTAGGAAGAGGGATCTTGAGTTTCATGTTGGAGATTGGGTGTATGTGAAGGTCTCGCCCATGAAGGGTGTAATGCGTTTGTGTAAGAAGGGCAAGTTGAGTCCCTGATATGTAGGTCCTTATGAGATTATTGAGCGGATTTGGAATATAGCTAATAGATTGGACTTGCCATTGAATTTGAGTTTTATTCACCCATTTTTCCATGTGTCGTTGAGGAAATCGGTTGGTGATCCTAGTACAATTGTGCCTTTGGAAGGTCCTGAGGTTAAAGAGAACTTGTCTTATGAGGAAGTACTGGTTGAGATCTTGGATAGGGAAGTGAAGCGGCTTCACAACAAGGATGTGACTTCGGTTAAAGTGCTTTAGAGAAATCAACATGTGGAGGGTGCTACATAGGAGGCAGAGTTGGACATGATGAAACGATATCCCCATGTTTTCCAATATACTCAAGCCTAAAGTATTAGGTTCCTCCTTTTTCAAATGGTCCTAATTCTTTCGATCTTGAGTTTCATGACATAACATGCATACATGTGCACGAAAATGGTTTTAAAGATGTTTTGAATGATTTGAAATATGTTCTGATATGAGTTTTAATGACTTTATGTTTTTCAAGTGATGAAATATGCATTGTATCTTGTCTTTAGATGTTTCATGTTCTAAGTCAATCCTTTCAAGCCTTGTTCAAGCACATTCGAGGATGAATGTTCCCAAGGGGGAGATGATGTAAGGACCCAGACTTGGTATGACCTAAATGGTGCTTGGAAATTAGTTCGAAAGGTTTTTGACCAAGATGACACCTTATGGGCACCTCCACGGGCCGTGTGGACGCACCTTGAGGACACACAACCATAAAGCTCTTAAACAAAAGCCACAAAAAAAATTGATTTGAAAGAAGTAAAAGAGAACTTTATAACAATCTTTTTAGCGTCTCAAGGATAAGTAACAGACATCTTTGCACCGATCTTAAGACTCTACTAGACTTGGCTTGTACACATGTGAGACCTATGAATCTGGGGCTTTGATACCAAATTTTCATGACCCGAAATTTGGTGTGATGGCACTCACCTAACCCACCAAGGCGAGTCAGCCCAAAATGTAGACAAACCAACATAACAATAAAAGCGGAAGATAAACAGTCTAATAAGATAGATAAGCATAGGAAATCAAAAGCTACAACCCTCCTTGAACTTGTGTTACATGTATAAGCTTATAAATACAGAATACTCAATAAAATATAAGTCTCAATGTCTAGCTCTCAAATATAACGAAACATAAAATTGAATCCTCGAAGGCCTACTGAAGATATAAAAAACTACCTCACGAATGATCTGGAAGCTCGATCTTGTAATGAAGAATATCTAGAAAGAGGTACTGGGATATCAATCTACAATAATATAGCAAGGGGTGAGCACAAATCAATAAGGCAGTCAACAAATGAAACTAACCTAAGGTAAAGAAATCAAGAACAGAAGGACTCCTTAATACCCAACCACTTACTACCGAGCTAGACACATGCACTCTGAAATGTTCTAGTACAATGCAATATACAAATCACAAGAATACACACACACACCCGCATCACATAACATCATATCTCAAAATATCCAACTGATGCTCAAGTGAAATTGTACAATAGATATCCAATATCATCAACGATACATATAATATTATCGAGAAGGAATGATATGAGATGGAGTGAATGCCATGAGATGTAAATAATGTAATGCATTATCAAATAATTATTATGCATATCTGTCCTATGATACACATCCGCTGGTAAACTCAGACCAGAACCCATGGGGGCCACACAAGGACCATGTATCCATGAACATTGTTAGAAATGACCTCGGCCAATGCTTACCTATCTGGAAATGACCTTGGCCACAAAATAATAAGCTGGCATATTATCTCGGCTCACCGGCAAAAACCTCGACGAAACATCAATTGGTAGAGACCTCGACCACCAATCCATATGTTACCTTACTCATTCCTCGGCTATAGCCATCATAAGTACCAATGCACAAATAATGGTGAATGCAATGTGCATGCTCTCAATTTCATCACAGTATTAATATCATAATGATTTTAATATTATCACAGTCTCAATATCATCAAGGTCTCTATATTAATCATATCTCACTATAAGTGTCATCTCGGTATCAATATCAAATAATTCACATGATCTCATGTATTACAAGTTCACAATTAATTCGCAAGGAAAGATTTTACCACATGAACAATTACTCAGTCTGTAATCTCATAATCAAAGCCTAAGAAGATACAATTCTACCCGGAAAGTGGCACCTTAACTTAATAGCTCCATTTCTTGTTCCTGAGTGGAAGGTACGCTCAGTCGTTGATACATTGCTCTTTCTTAATCCTTGCGTCCAGGGATAATAAGTTGGTTGGCTCTTAGAGTATAGATTCTCTCGAGGTTAGCGATAAGAGTACACTGGCCTGTGTGGTAGCGGGAGAACTAAGGATCGATGAACGGATTAGATTAACTAACCCAAGTTGGCTTCATTCATTATGTATTGAACAGAAGCAAAAGCCTCAGTATTGGTCGGACGATAATACAAAGTCAAAAAGTATTCATGCTTGGAGATAATTACCAATTAGAAGGTCTGATTCCATAAACATAAGAGCATACAAGGCTCAAGCATACTTAATAAAAAGTTAGATGTCTATTTGCCATAGAAAATGTCTCCAATCTAGTTAAATCCACAATTTTCCCCTTCCACGATAATCCAAATTATCACAATCTATTCAAATATATCATCACAATCACATAATGAATCTAATGACAATAAAATCAGTCAATTTGAGTGAAAAAGTAAAATGATCAAAAATCTCATGTTAGAAAAAGTAACTTAGAATCTAAAATTTAATGTATGAAAATGCGCTCAAGTAATAAGGATTTTAACAATGAAAATTGTTTTGAAAATGAAATTAAAATGAGGGAGAAATCACAATTTAGTAATCAAAGTCTGAATCCCCAAATTCCTTAATTAAACCCCCAATTTCTAAGTTAAAAAACACAATTTAATCAATGAAAATTTAAGAAATAGGATAGAAAAAAGTTACCAAATAGCTTTGCCATGAAAACCTTGAATATATTCTTTAAAACGAAGCTTGGAAGTTTGAAAAAGGTGAAAAGTAACAAAACCTTCCACTTAAAATAAGTCACAATTCAGGTAAACTTTTAACAATTTGCTAACGCAGATGTCATAAGGGAATGACCCTTTGCAAATGCAGAGGTCAGGACTACCTCAACTCCATGAACATGGATCCTTCATCCGCGAACGCGGAGGTCTAACCACTTGACCTCCGCAAATGCGAAAGGTAAGGCGTGAATGTGGAGAACAAAATGAATAGCACCAGATATCAGCAAAATCGTCAATAACAACTCAACAAAATTAAGAAATAACCCCTCCAGATTCGTTCTAAACCCCATGAACACAAACCAAACATAGAACCCTACCAGAAATGGCGTTCCAAAGTGTCAAAATTCAGATTTGAGACTAGAAATATTTATTGAGGGAAAATTTGTCTTGGGTATATCATGTATATTCCTAAGAAATTTTTTATTTACTGTTCTGGTCTTTATCTGATGTTTTTAATCTTCTGATTTCCAGGAAGTCAAAAATAATCCTCTCTATTGTTGTCACGTGGGCAAAATAGAGGTGTATATTTTCCTTCTTTTAAGAGGAGTTGTGTCCCGGACGCTTTTGAGTAAAAGCAGCAGCCTTTCATTGAAATCCTTTTAGATGAATGGCTCTCTGAGGTATTCAAACGTCTTCCCCATGGCCAAGAGAAAAGTGCTTGTGCTTGTGTTTCCAAGTGCTGGCTTACCCTTTTAAGCAACATCCCAGGGATGACACATTTGCCTCCGAGCCTAATGGTGTAGATGGTGAGGGCTATCTACCTAGGTGCCTTGTTGGTAGGAAAGCCACAGATATCAAACTTGTTGCTGTTGTTGTTGGAACTGCAAATTGTGGAGGTTTAGCTAAGCTATCTATTCAGGGAAATAACCTTCAATGCATAGCAACACCTTTAATAGCAAGGCCAAGTCGATAGCTAAGGAAATAGTTGACAGGGGCATACAAAGGAACTGAAAAAGCAACACCAAAAGTAACAGGGAAAGTATCATTCTGAGTTCTCAAGTAGATTTTGAGAGGATTGATAATGGATTGAAAGAAAAGATTAGGGAGACAAAATGACATAAGCTGGAGCAATTGATGAAATGATTGGATCTTGGCCACAGAAAAGGAGTACAGGTTCAATCTTTAGCCACAAGAGAGAAGTGGTGATGGATGGAAATTACACAATCTAGATGGTATGTTAGAGGGTTTGACCCATAATTGTCCATTGCTTAGCACCACAAGCTTGAGAAGATATAGCCTCCATACCCATAGCAAGGCCAAAAAGAACAAAGTGGCCAGAGATATTAGTTAGCCCAACAGCTAAAGATCCACCTTCAAATGGATGACACCCATGAGCAATCTCAGATAATCCTTCATCACCCACAAAAGACACATTCCACAAGGAAAGATCTTTGAGAGTAAGGAAACCTCGAGCGATAGTCTTGAACAAGCATCAGTCACACCACGCCGAATGTTATTTTCCCTGAATAGATAGCTTAGCTAAACCTCCACAATTTGCAGTTCCAAAAGCAATGGCAGAAAGTCTGATATCTATGGTTTTCCTACCAACAAGGCACGTGGTAAGATATTCCTCGCCATCTACCCATTGGGCTCGTTGGTAAATGTATCATCCCTAGGATGCTGATCAAAAGGGAAAGCCATTTCTTGGAAAGACAGGCACTTCTCTCTTGTCCAATAGGAAGACGTTTGAATATCTCAAAGAGTCATTCATCTGGAAAGATCTCAATGGAAGGATGCTTCTTCTACTCAAAAGAGACAGGGATCCATGTCCGACTTCCTGGAAATCAAAAGATTAAAAACATATGAGAAAGACCAGATTAACAAATAAAAGTTTCTTAGCAACACAGATTATATACCCAAGACATATTTTCCCTCTATAAATATGTTCTACGTGGACTATACATCTTCAATATGTACAAGTAAACTTAGTTATAAAGAAATACACAGATGTTAGCTTTGTTTGCAACCTCCATCTAAGAAATGAAAAACGTTTTCTTCACAATCAATCACAGCTTGCAGTTTAAAAGAGATCGAAAAATAAAAATTAAGAACCCCTGGAATAAAAAACAAAAATTAAGGAAAAGTCACGGGCTTTAAGCAGAAACATGAAAAAATTAAGAACAAAAATAATCCTCCTTGCTTACAGTTGGGTATATACGAACCTTCCAATAGAGCTTGAAACACAGCTACACAAACCTTGCTGGTAAGAGTTCGATTCCCCAAATTATAATCCCATATCCATTTTCCCTAACCCTAACCCTAACCCTAACCCCATTATTTCGTGCATGACACCAAGATAACTCCTGTCAAGTGGATTAGACCTCTAGACCAATGGGTGAAGTTGAACTCTGATGGCAGTGCTTTAGCCAATCCAGGTAGAATAGGGGCAGGAGGTATTATCAGGAATAAGGAGGGCCTTTTCTTATTTGCCTACTCTATACATTTGGGTGAAGGCACCAATAATAAGGCAGAAATGGAAGCTGCCATCTTTGGTATGAGTTGGTGCATTCAGCTTGGTTTCAGGAAAGTTATTCTAGAGGTTGATTCAGAAATGGTGCAAAAGTGGATCACAGATGGACAATCCAACCCTCCTACATTAGACATTGCTCATAGCTTGGACAGGATTCATCACTTTAGTTCCCAGCTGGAAGGATTTAGGTGCAAGCATACATTTAGAGAGGCAAATGTTGTGGCAGATATTCTAGCCAAATATAGCCATAATTTCAACAGTGCTCAGATTTATTTCAACATTCAGCAGATGCCAAAGAAAGCAAGAGCCAATTTCTACATGGACAAAGAGGACATGATCACTTTCAGAAGAAGGAAGACCAAAAGGATAAAGAAGCCACCTTAAGTCTCTTTTCAGTTGCACCAGGACTTCTCCTGGTTCTACTTCTAATCCCTGTATGATCTTGTTTCCATTTTTAGGATTAGTGGTAGGTTTTTTCTTCTCCTTTTACTTGTGTAAGGGGAGAGTCTCCCTTGTTTATCGCTTTCTTAGATTATATGTATTGAGAGTAGTACTCTCATAGGTATAGTCTAGGTTTGCTTTCCGCTTTTAGAATCGGGGACTAGTTGGCCGGCCTTAGTAGGTTGGCCGACGGGTGTACCACCATAGGTCGGAGGTAAGGTTTATGTCCCCCTCCTTTGTATTTTATTTTGTTATTTATGATAAGGCTTGGGGGTGTGCGGCTCAACCCCTGACCGCCACGAGGGGTGAGATCCTTAGGTAAGGTCTGTTTAACTAACAAAAAAAAAACTACTATACACAGCTTTTCATCTTGTTTTTATAGGAAGAAGGGTCAACTTTGTCCTAGGTAAAAACATTTTTATTTGACCTTCTCTTTTTATTAGATTAAAAATACTTTTGTACAAAATAAAGGATAAGATGATTAATAAAAGGTGAGGATTGAGATTATGCCATAATAGAATAGGATAAAGGGTAAAATTGATCTTTAAAATAAAATTTGATCTTTTTGATTTTATTAGTATAACTTTAATCGTCAAAGATTCTAAGTACATTAAAAATATTAGACAACCTATTTTATATCTTTATCTAAATTTGAATCATAATAGTTCACATATTCATCCATTTCATTAGTTGCTAATTAACTCATTATATTTTTCTTCACTATTATTTTCTTTTTTGAGATAGATGCTTGAGTTGATGATCTTTTAGAAACAGTCCCTTTATCTCAATGAGATAGCGGTAAGGTATGCGTACTATGAAAATAAAGATAATTTTTTGGAGGTTCAAATATCTTAGATATTTAATAAACCTTTCTGAAATTTTGTAGATTAATATCTTGGATATTTGTATTTAGGAAAAATCGAGAAAGTCTAGAGTATACGATATTTTAGGAAGATATTTGTAATAAATGAATAATCAAGATATTTTTTAGATATATAGAAAATAATATCTAGATATTTGTTGTAGATGTATGTAGAATAATATCTAGATGCATCCTACACAAGTATAAATAGAGAAGATCATTAGGCATTTATTATTAACCGAAAATTTGAATTCAATTCAAGTTGTCTTCTTTTATAACAAAACTTTCTCTTCTTAGTTGAATCATTCGATCATAGTTAACGATGTGGGGCTAGTAGAAGGTCTCCGAATTATACTTTTTTCTGTTACATTTCGCTATATGTGCGTTGTACCCTCCCCAGATCCTACTTTATGGAATTACGCTAGATTTTTTGATGTTATAGTATCAGACGTGAGGTCGATATGATTACAGAGAGATATTATATAGATATACTTGAAGACATTATCACGAATAGTGATTGATGCCTCCTTGTCCAAGCCTTATGTTTTCACAATTGTCGCGGCAGAAAAGTGAAGAGAATCATATGATAACCCTAGTGAGTGAAGGGAGGATCACTTTATAGAGGTTCAGACTTAATCTTGAACATTCGTCAAATAACCAATCTAACATGCGAGATTTCTTTTTCATTAGACATTAGTTGTAGACTTTACATTAATAGGACCACACTTAAAATAATAAAATTCTAGCATTTATTATAAAACACATAAATGTTTACATATAATTTCTATCTCAATATAGGCTTAGTTACTTAATCAAAATATTAGAAATAACGTCAATAAATGATAAATAATATTATAAAAATAATATTTTAATTCAATTGTTAAGCCTATATTGAAATAGAAATCGAATGCTACGATATATGTGTTTATAATTAATGTTAAGATTTTATTATTTTATGTGGACTTACTTAATGTAAAGTCTAAAGCTGACGAATGAAAATTAAATCTCATATATTAGAATTGTTACTTGATGGACGTTCAAGATTAAGTTTGAAACTCTATAAACTAGTCTTCCCTTCATTCACTAGGGTATCATATAATTCTCTATAATTTTTCACCGCCTACAATTGCGGTAATATAAAGTTAGGTAAAGAGGCAGAAAATAATCTTCAACTTAGGTTCTACTTTCTCTGCAACAAAGTCTTCAGGTATATAACTATAACATCTTAGGATCTTGATGTGCATTAAGTTTATATTTATAATAAGTTCTTAAAGTAAAATATTATTTGAAACAAGTTTAGTAATATTTTTATATAAAATAATAATTAAAGATATATGAATATAATTTAGGGTTACTATTATCTTGTTTTACATCAATGTCATTTTTACTAGTGTATATAATGTCTTTAATAAAATTCTTTAAATTTGTCAAATATGAAGACTTAAAAATTCATAATACTTCCGTTTAAATAAAAAAGACTATAAAAAATTTTGTATCCTACCTTATATGTATAGGTAGTAGTAAGAAAATATCTTATTTTCAAAAATTGTGATTCTAATCCATGTCATAATTGAATAACAAATCATACTTCACCATATAAAAATATGATTTCTCTTTTAATGTGCTGCATCAAATAATGTTGTGAAGATGGTTCAACATTGTTAAATAACTCAATTCAGTTTTCATGATGAAAAAAATGTTGAAAAACAAGGATATAGCTTTAAGGTTTAAAGCTTTTTAATGGTTCTAAATTTTTCTAAGAAATGACTGAAATAGTTTATCCATAGGATTAACCATTAGAAATTACATATAACTTCAAGGATAATGATAGTACAGATCAATTCTCTACACACTCACAAAATAAATCCTGCATTAAGCTAAAACATACGCATCCTTCTAATATATGACTTTTCGATAGCACTTTTCTGTTTCAACCATTTGACTATATGGGTAACATCTCCATCTATTATTTCATTCTCATGAAACGAGTCTACATGCATAACTTTTGCATTTTGACACCACAATCATATCTGTCTCTTTTCATGCTATTATTTAGTTTTACTTCTACTTATCACAAAATTCTCTCTCTTTAAATGTTTCTTCATAGTTCAAATTGTTGGTTACCACCCTCTCTATTTTCCTCAGTTAAAAAAGGTGTGGCTATCATCTTGTATATTGTTAGTTAACTAAAGGTTAAATAATAGGAACTCATTTTTCCCGTTTGTAATAAATTTTCATCAATCTTCTGTAATGACCCTCCAGGTCATTTCTATGGTTCCACGAATGTTTTATCAGTTTGAGTATTTGCATAGTGACATTGGTCTATTTTGTGTCTTATTGACACTTGTTGTTCGGTCTTTGGGTAAATCATTTGACATTTAATACAGTTTTTGAGTTAAACAAGGGATTATAACCATAGATAAAATTCAGGTAAAGTCCTAGAAAATGACCTCGGAGCAGAATTCTGATGATTCCATCAGCTCTGGAATCGCCAAATTAGGATAGGAGCATGTTCGGTGTAATTATATCGAGTTTCGCACATTTAGCCTCCGGAATGGGTCAATAGTTGACTTTAGTCAACGTCCTTGGGTAACGTGTCACAAATGGAAATTCTAACCGCACCGTTGGATCCGGAATATTATGTTTGGTCTAGGAGAACCTTTCGTTCGGTTCCGGGGCTTCGGTGTGTGTTTTGATCCCCTCGATAGATTCTAATATTGGGAAATGGACCCCACATTGGAATAAAATGACCTCCGATGGGAATTTTGACTACCTCATTGAATCGAGAATTCTATTTCCAATTAGATTTTATATATGAATTATATTATTCGACTCCAGATGAGACTAGAGCATCGAAATTAAGTTTGAGCAGTTGCTGAAAGTCAAAGGTGGTGGGTGACGTGGCCCAGCATAAGTTTCCATGTGGCAGGTGGTCTAAATAAAAAAAATGAAAAATCATGTATAAATCTGAAAAGATTCTAGAAAACATAACAAACTTATGAACAACCTTCAAACAACGTTTTCTCCCCCATTTTTTAATCTGATTTTGGCTATTTTGGTTATGTATGTGGATATGTATATTTTAATTTGAGTCTATAATAGCTCTGTACAGGTCACTTTCAGGTCTTGGGTAGGTTGTGTTCACTATGCTTATATATGTTGCTATAATCTTTATCATTAGTGATTCAGGGCAGGTGTCGTGGGCATTGGGTTGGCTAGCCTATAGGAGGGATCTGACAAGCACCATCATGATTTGAGAATTCGGGTCATGAAATGAGCTTAAGGTTCACTGATCTCATCGATACAGAGCTACCGTATAGTAAGTGGATAGATGCGGAGACATTTGTGACTTATCTCTACGAGGCTATGGGATGTTTTAGAAACTTCTTGTGTTATTGATTCTGGTCATGTGATATCACCAATGGTCTGTCGACTTCTTAAAATCTGATTTGATTCTCCCTTTCGTGCATGTGCTACGTAAAAAGCAGACTCCAGGCAGGGGTAGTGTTGCATCATCAGCCCCAGATAAGGAGCAGCCCCTAGAGGCCGTTGAGCATAGATTGGATGCCCTCGAGTTTTAGTAGCTGTACATGAAGACTACACACATTGAGATTGTGAGAGCCCCAGAGATAGCTTCATAATTAGTTACTTGTCTGGAGATGACTGTATATAGAACTATGGCATATGTTGTTGAGTTTGGGAATCTGTAAAACCGATACTTGTATGTTAGCTATTGTTTAAAGCTTATGCAGGCTGTGAATACTCTTGCTAAAGATTATACAGGCGAGAGAGGTTGTGACTGAGGTAATACTAAGCATTGATGGTCTCTATTCATTCGTATTAGATCGTTGGTCTGACTCGTTGGGCTTACTAATACGATGAGTATGCTATAACTTGTAGGATTCTAAATAACTGTCAGTTACGTTATGATTATACCCTACTAGGGGCTAAATGTTAGCCAAAACCCTGTGACCTATATACATATGATCCTTTTGCTGCTTCACTACTAGAGTGGGTAGTTTGATATGAGAGTTACATAGTATTTAAAAGGTTGGTTGTCATTTATACCACTAGCTACACCTTGTGCCTCTATGGTTATGATCCTGTTTTTAGGATTCTGTTGATATGCGGTTCTCCAGATTCCTTGGTGACTGGATTGTTAGAATGTTATACCCTGGGGCTTAGTTGGGTTGTCTATTGTTGGATGGGATATTCTTAGGTTATCAACTAAGCTGCCGACCACTCTCCCTAAAAAACTTGTTGCAATTGTTAGTTGGCTGGGATTGTGTTGTCTGGATGCCGAGCTATGTTTTTCAATGGGGATGTTGATCATTTGGTCAGGTTGCCTTGGGGGTTATATTGACTTATTTCTAGTGTGTGGTTATCGATGTCAAACTCCAGTTGGATGGTTTGAGCCTACAGAGTCGGGAAGCTATTTGGGGTGAAGTTGTAATTGCATAAGGAAATAGGAAACAAGGTAAGGTCTATATATTTGGAATATGGCTATAGTTTGGGATAGTCGTGATTGGTTGGGTATCGGATAGTATATTGAAGGCACGTGTAGTTAGCCTATTGATGTCATGTTATGTGTTAGTGGATTGAGTTTATGGGCTAAGGGGTTGATCTTCTGAGGATCCCTTATAGATTGATACACTAATTCTTGTTTGCATATGAACGGGTTATTATATTTCTGGTTAGTTGGGGCGGCTAGAATTGTTGTTTAATGTTGAGCAAGCTTAAGCTTGTTGGATTCACTATCTACTATAAGTGTGGGGTTGGGATCCCTATGTGGTTCAGATAGGAGTCTTCAAGTACATCCTCATTCTTACTTTCGTGAATGAAAGTTCTATTAGTGGGGGATGTTGTAATGACCCTCCAAGTCATTTCTATGGTTCGTGAATATTTATAGTTTGAGCATTTACATAGTGACCTCAGTCTATTAGTGACTTATTGATACTGATTGTTTTGTATTGGGTGAATTGTTTGATATTTATGCAGTTTTTCTAGTTTAACGAGGGATTATAACCATAAAAGGAATTTTCAGGTAAAGTCCTAGTAAATGGCCTTAGAGTGGATTTTTTACAGTTCCATCAACTTTGAAATAGCCTAATTAGGCTAGGAACATGTTCGGTACAATGATATCAAGTTTTGCAAATTTAGCCTTCGGTTGGGTCAATAGTTGCTTTAATCAACATCCTTCGGAAACATGTCATAAATGAGAATTTTGACTGCACTGTTGGATCCAAAACATCAAGTTTGGTCTGGGAAAGCCTTTCATTCTGTTCTTGGGTCTTCCGGGTGTGTTTTGGTCCCTTTGATAGATCCTGATATTGGAAAATAGGACCCACATTGGAACAAAATGACCTCCGATGGGAATTTCGACTATACCATTGAATCCAAAATGCCATTTTCGATCAGACTTCACCCATGAATTGTATTTTTTGACTACGAATGACATAGGAACATCGAAATTAAGTTTGAGTGATTTTTGAAAGTCAAAGGTGGAAGGTGACGTGGCCCAGCCATGATCTACCACGTGGCAGGCAATCTAAAAAGAAAAAAGGGGAAATCACATACGGATCTAGAAGGTTTCCGGAAAATGTAACAAACATACGAACAACCTTCGAACACTATTTTTCTCCCCCATTTTTTATCCAATTTTGGATGTTCTGGTTATGTATATTTTAATTTAAGTCTATAGTAGATCTGTACAGGTGACTTCCAGTTCCTGGGTAGGTTGTAGTCGCTATACTTATATGTTGCTAGTATCCTTATCATTAGTGATTCAGGGCAGGTGACGTGGGCATTGAGTTGGCTTTCCTATAGGAGGGATCTGACAGGTGTCATCACGGACTGAGAAGTCGGGTCATCAAAATATTCATAGCCATAATATTATTTCAATTTAAGATCGACGGGGTATAAACCAAACAAGTTAATTGTCACTTAGGTTGTATTCATCAATCTTCATTGAAAGAATATAGTGTGCGATAGCTGAAAGCAGTCATGACCTATGTTTCTTGGAATTTTTGGGATTTAATGATCTATCTTTAAGCTTCATGCACACCAAGTTGGAAACTAAATTGACTATATTAAATGAGTACAAATGGATTAGGCAGAACTGCTAACATTCTGTTGTAGGGGGTGCAAAATTGTTGAAAAGAAGACGCGAGACCCCCACAAAATGGTTACCCCATAATACATGAAGCTAACAAAATATTCCAATCCCAAAAATCAGCTATATTATATTATCTATATATATATTCACATTTTGTAAAAATTCTCAATATCTCAATGACTATGAAATTATCATACCCAATGAGTCATATTTGCAATAGCATCAAGGGAAGAAGCTTAAATTCACTCAATCATAATAAAAAGGCACAAATGCATGTGGCAGTTCATGAACAAGACAAGGTCTGCAAAAGTAGAAAAGAAGAGACAACCTAAACGGTAAGGCACTAAATCGAACAACTACCCAAACTAACCTTACAGATGATTCAAGACCCAAACATGACCAAATCATCACAAGAAAAACATTAAAGTTGAACGTCATGGATGATTTTGAATAACTTAAAACTACATAAGAAATATAAAAAGCTTCTATTGTAGCAGGATTTTCTCATCATTGAAATGGTAAAAGCTAAAAAAAACTACTGGAAAAAGGAGCCAGGACCATATTCATCAGAAAACTCAAGTTGTTGCACTCAAAAACAACAGATTGCAGCAATCATGAAAAAACTTCAGTAGGCCCATATTCACCATAGCCAATGTGTAAACTGCACAAGGTCTAAATCAGAACCTACTTAGTAAAGGATATCACAACTCTGGTGTTCTCTACAAGTGTGTCAATAGTACGAGAATTGATTCCAGGACACTAGTATGTTCGAGCTCTGAAGGTCATGAACTAAATTGGCAAAGAAGGGTAACTATTGTCCGACACAGAAATGCAACTGGACAGTGAGAGGATCCATAAATGGAGCTGTATAGCATTGGCTAAATTTTTAATCCCTGAATCAGTGATTCCACACTTGGAAACATCAAGTTCAGTAAGCATCCGACAAGAGTTTGAAATTCTACTAGGTTGCATCAGTAACATGTCTGCAACCGTCAATAATTAGAGACATCAGAGATCCCCCATGCAGCTCAACTATGCCTGAAACCAATATGTCTGTAACATTGACACACCCGCTTAAATTCACTGCCACCAAATTATCTATGCAACTCTAAACAAGAGGGAAGAGCCCCTCAACAGTTATACCATGAAGCCCACTCAACTCCAGATGAGTCAGAATGTGACATAGTCTATCTACAACAACAATGGTAATTGCTTACTCCAGGACAATTGTGAATGGATAAAGAGTTTCGATGAGGGGAGTTCCTCACGATGTCCAACAATGACTTGTGAGTAATTACTGGGCATAAGAAAAGACCACGCTTCCCTAACAGATGACACCCATGAGCAATCTCACATAATCCTTCATCACCAACGGAAGACACATTCAACAAGGAAAGATCTTTGATAGTAGGGCAACCTCGAATGATAGCCTTCAGACCAGTATCAGTCACACCACACTGAAGGTTATTTCCCTGAATAGATAGCTTAGCTAAACCTTTAGAATTTGCAGTTCCAACACCAACAGCAGCAAGTCTGATATCTATAGCTTTCCTACCAACAAGGCACCTGGGAAGATAGCCCCCTCACCATCTACACCATTAGGCTCGGAGGCAAATGTGTCATCCTGGGGATGTTGCTTAAAAGGGTAAGCCGGCACTTGGAAACACAAGCACAAGTACTTTTCTCTTGGCCATCAGGAAGACGTTTGAATACCTAAAAGAGGCATTCATCTAGACGGATTTCAATGGAAGGCTGCTGCTTTTACTCAAAAGTGTCCAGGACCCAACTTCTCTTAAAAGAAGGAAAACATACACCACTATTTTGCCCACGTGACAACAATAGAGAGGATTGTTTTGGACTTCCTAGAAATCAGAAGTTTAAAAACATCAGATAAAGACCAGAACAGAAAATAAAAAAATATCTTAAGAATATACATGATATACCCAAGACAAATTTCCCTCAATAAAATATTTCTAGTCTCAAATCTGAATTTTTACAGTCCGGAATGTCATTATTGGTACGATTCCATGTTTGGTTTCTGTTCACGGGGTTCCGAACGAATCTGGAGGGCTTATTTCATAATTTTATTGAGTTGTTATTGCTGATATCTGGTGCTATTTACTTTGTTCTCCACATTTGCGCCTTACCTTTCGCACGCGGAGGTCAAGTGGTTAGACCTCCACGTTCATGGAGTTAAGGTAGTCACCTCCACGTTAGCAAAGGGTCAATCCCTCATGACATCCGTGTTTGCAAAATTGTTAAACGTATACCTGAAATGTGACTTATTTTAAGTGACAAGTTTTGTTAATTTTCACCTTTTTCAAACTTCCAAGCTTCGTTTTAAAGAATATCTTCAAGGTTTTTCATGAAAAATTTATTGTGTAACTATTTTCTAACCTATTTCTTCAATTATCATTGATTAAATTGTGTTTTAGCTTAGAAATTGGGGTTTTTAATTAAGGAATTTGGGGATTCGGACTTTGATTACTAAATTGATGATTTCTCCCTCATTTTAACTTCATTTTCAAAATCATTTTCATTGTTAAAATCCTTATTACTTGGAGCGCATTTTCATATATTAAATTTTAGATTTCCAGTTACTTTTTCTGACATGAGAGTTTTTATCATTTTACTTTTTCACTCAAATTGATTGATTTTAATGTCATTAGATTCGTTTTGATTGTGATGATATATTTGAATAGATTGTGGTAATTTGGATTATGGTGGAAGGGGGAAAGCTGTGGATTTAACTAGATTGGATACATTTTCTATGGAAAGTGGACTTCTAACCTTTTATTAAGAATGCTTGAACCATGTATGATCTTATGTGTATAGAATCAGACCTTCTGATTGGTATTTATCTCCAACAATGAATACTTTTTGACTTTTTATTATCGTCCGACCATTACTGAGGCTTTTGCTTCTTTTCAACAAATAATGATTGAAGCCAACTTTGGTTGGTTAATCTGATCCGTTCATCGAACCTTAGTTCGCCCGCTACCACACAGGCCAGTGTACTCTTATAGCTAATCCCGAGAGAGGCTATATTCTAAGAGCCAACCGACTCATTACCCATGGACACAAGGATTAAGAAAGAGCAATGTATCAACGGGTGAGCATACCTTCCACTCAGGAACAAGAAAAAGAGCTATTATGTTAAGGGGCCACTTTTCGGGTAGAATTGTATCTTCTTAGGCTTTGATTATGAGATTACAGACTGAGTAATTGTTCATGTGGTAAAATCTTGACTTGTGAATTAATTGTAAACTCGTAATACATGAGATCATGTGAATTATTTGATATTTGATATCAAGATGGCACTTATAGTGAGATATGATTACTATAGAGACCTTGATGATATTGTGACTGTGATGATATTAAAATCACTAGAAATATTAATATTGTGATGAAATTGAGAGCATGCATATTGCATTCACCATTATTTGTGCATTGGTACTTATGATAGCTATGGCCAAGGGATGAGTAAGGTAACATGTGGATTGGTAGTCGACGTCTCTACCGATTGATGTTTAGTCGTGGTTTCTGCTAGCGAGCGAGATAATATGCCGGCTGATTATTTTGTGCTCGAGGTCATTTCCAGTTGAGTAAGCATTGGAAGAGGTCATTTCTAACAATGTTCATGGATACATCGTCCTTGTGTGGCCCCCATGGGTTCTAGTTTGAGTTTACCAGCGGATGTGTATCGTAGGACAGACATGCATCATAATTATTTGACAATGCATTACATTATTTACATCTTATGGTATTCACTCTGTCTCATATCATTCCTCCTCGATAATATTATATGTATTGTTTATGATATTGGATATCTATTGCACAATTTTACTTGAGCATCAGTTGGATATTGTGAGATATGATGGTATGAGATGGGGGGTTTCTTGTGATTTGTATATTGTATTATGCTAGAATGTTTCTGAGTGCATGTGTGTAGCTCGGCAATAAGTGGTTGGGTGTTAAGGAGTACTTGTGTTCTTGATTGCTTTATCTTAGGTTAGTTTCATTTGTTGAGTACCTTGTTGATTGGTGCTCACCCCTTGCTATATTTTTGTAGATTGTGAGCTCGGTACCTCTTGCTAGATTTTCTTCATTACAAGATCGAGCTTCCAGATCATTGGTGAGGTAGTTTATTATATCTTCAGCAGACCTTCGAGGATTCCATTTTATATTTCGTTCTATTTGAGAACTTGACATTGAGACTTGTATTTTATTAAGTATTCTATATTTACAAGCTTATACATGTAACACCAGTTCGAGGATGGTTGTAGCTTTTGATTTCCTATGCTTATCTATCTTATTAGACTGTTTATCTTTTGATTTTATTGTTATGTTGGTTTGTCTAGGTTTTGGGCTCACTCGGCTTGGTGGGCTAGGTGAGAGTCATCACACCGAATTTTGGGTCATCACAATTTGGTATCAGAGCCCCAGATTCATAGGTCTCACATGTATACAAGCCTAGTCTAGTAGATTCCTAAGGATTGGTGCGAAGATGTCTATTACTTATCCTTGAGACGTTAAAAAGATTGTTAGAAAGTTCTCCTTTACTTCTTTCTAATCAATTTGTTTGTGGCTTTTGTTTAAGCGCTGAATGGTTGTGTGTCCTTTGCATAGATGTTGAGGACTAGAGCTATAGCGGCTACCGAACAAGGGGTGACAGCCCCTAAGACTGATATTGAGACCCTTGCTAGAGGTAGGGGCCGAACTAAAGGTCGAGGTAGTGGGTAGGGCTAAGGAGTTGCATTGGTTAGAGATTATGACCATGGTATTTCCCTCAAGCAAGTTTTGGAGCCGAGGGAGGATTAGGTTCCTTTAGACTATGTTGTAGCACCACTACTGTAGGATATTTTGAGACTTCTAGGTGTGTTAGAGACTTTAGGACAGACAAGTAGCACAGCTGATACATCGAGTACTCCCAAGACGCGAGTTAGGGTTCAACCATCGGGTCAGCAGTAGGCTCTTAGGCCCAAATAAAGGCGAGATAGCCATTTCCAGCACCTATTATTGAGATCCCTCCTGCTGCTATATTTACTAATGATGAGCAGCGTAGATACGATAGGTTTAGAAAGATGGACCCATTTTACTTTTAGTGTGGGAAGTTTGAGAATGCATACGAGGTTTAACTACTTGAGATAGATCTTTCATATTGTGGGGTTAGTAGAGACTCATCGCATGCGGTATGTTAGCCTACAACTCCGTGGACCAGCAAAGGAGTGATGGAGGACTGATTCAGGATCCCTTCTAGTTAGATCTCCTTAAATGACATGGGAGACATTTTTCAGTTACTTCTATAATCGATTTGTTCCTTGGGGTATCTGTGAGGAAGCTGTCCATGGTTCAGAGTTTGAGATAGGGAACTATGACGGTTTCTGAGTATGAGAGGCCTGGCTTATTCCATTAGACAGTCGGTATTTTGGGTGTCTAGAGATGGAGCATCTTTTGAATTAGTTTTTAGTTCCACCAAGGAGGTGGAGCTCATGTAGAGAGAGGAGTTTGTGGACCCCAAAAGAGTTCGTACATCGTGATAGTACTCAGGTGCCTCATCAGGAGGCAGAGGTATGATAAAGGAAGGTGGTTCGTTTCAGCACCGCGGTGTTCATGTAGTTTTGCCAACTTCAGAGGGAAGTCAAGGTCCCCGTGATTCTTATAGGTCAGGTCAGAGTTCATCTAGTTCCTAACAGAGGCTTATTGGCAAAGATGGCTACCAAATCCCTCTTATACCATCACAGTAGCTATCCACCCCTAGATCTTGTTTTGGGTGTGGATCTCTTGATCATATAATTTTACAGTGCCCTATGTAGACTCAGTCTTGGGCTTACCATTCTTACTCCACAACACCGATCAGAAATCTAGCACCTTTAACTAGAGGTTCAGCCCCGCAGACTAGGGGTTAGGGTAGAGGTCAGGTCGATAGAGGTGAACGCACCTGAGGTAAAGGAAACAGGTGATACGTCCACACATTCTGGTGGTATAGGGGAAGCTTCTACTAGTGAAGGACGGGGAGGCCATTGCTACGCTTTCCCAGGTAGACCCGAGGCTGGGACATCTGATGTTGTCATCACAGGTATTGTTCGGGTTAGCCATCGTCCTACATCTGTGTTGCTTGATCTTGGCTCCACTTATTCATACATATATGCATATTTCTCCTTGGAGTTTAATTTGCCATGTGATACTATGTTTGTCCTTGTTAAATATGTTTCGACCCCAGTAGGTGAGCCCTTTTTAGTGTATCAGGTGTACGGATCCTGTCTTGTAACTTTGGCTACTATGGATATGATTATACTAGACATAGTAGATTTTGATGTTATTCTGGGTATGGATTGGCTATCTCTGTATAGTGCTATTCTTGATTGTTCAGCCAAGACCGTTACCTTAGTCATGCTAGGCAAACCTAGGATAGAGTGGCAGGTTCGAAGGGTTTTTATCCTAGAAAGGTGATACCTTATATTCGTCCCCAAAAGTTCATTGATAAAGGGTGTTTAGCTTATTTGGCTTTTATTCGTAATATTGCTGCAAAGTCACCTTTTATGGATTCTATTCTAGTAGTTTGTGAGTTTTCGAATGCGTTTCCTACTGATCTAGCGAGAGTTCCTCTTGACAAGGACATTGATCTTACTACCGATCTTGAGCAAGACACTAAGTCCTTTCTATCACTCCTTATCATATGGCTCTAGCTGAGTTGAAGTAGCTAAAAGAGCAGCTCCAAGATCTATTGAGCAAGGGCTTTATTCACCATAGTGTTTCACCTTGGGGTGCCTCGGTCTTGCTTGTAAAAAAGAAGGATGGATCCATGAGGATGCATATTGATTATTGGGGTCCCCTATAAGGGTCACACGGTCTGTACATTGGCACACGGATCGTATGCCCTTCCGTGAAGCCTCACTTAGGAAATATTTCACTGACAAAGTTCACAGACGGTGATTCCACACTAAGGGTGGCACCGGATCCGATACCAGCACCACCGGATCAGGAATTACCGGTACCGAATTAGGAATTACCGGGATTGGGACCTGTAAATCGTGGGCAGTATTTTTCCGAAATCGGTACCGGCGGTTCCGGGAAAATACCCCGTTACCTTACTGGTCCGGTACCAACCGGTAAGAGACCAGACCTGGCCGGGCCGGTAATCTGGAAATTTAAAAAAAAAATTATTTATATATCACAAATTTACAATTTGAAGTGTAATTTTTATATGTTAAATTAATATTAATATTTAAAAATTTAAATTGAAGTTTAAAATGTTAAAGATTAAATTAAAATTTAAAACTAGTATTATTATTCATTATGTAAATTTTTTAAAATTTAAAATGAAGTTTGAATTTAAAGTTGTCATTGTCATAAAATATAAGTATAAATGTTTTAAATCTATATTCTATAAGTAGTTCTACTTATATATAAAACATTTAAAGTGGAAAATCAAATTTTTTTAACTTTTTAGTTTCTACTATAAAAGTTTAAGTTTCTAATTTTTTTAAATATAAAATTATAAAGTTTAATTTTTAAGGATTAAATTTTGAATGTTTCTTTTTATATTTTAAACTTTAAAGTTAATAAAGATTTGAGAAATAAGGGGGAAAATATATTTTAAAAAAAAGTCAAAACTTAAATTAAAATTAAGTCAAGATAATAACATTAAAAAAAGAAATAAGGCGAATAGCCTATAATTTTATTATGTAATTGTAAATTTTAAATTGTACAATGTAGTGACGTAAGATATTAGAAATCAACCTAATTTACGCAGCCACCTTCTAGGAAGGGTTCTGTTTCAACTAGGTCTTATTTATTGTAAATTTGTAATACAATAAAATTTAATCACTAATATCTTAAACTACTTTAAAATTCTTGCCTAAGTGTTTCTAACATTTCAAGTGTGACATTTTCTGGAATCGGCTCTTGAGCTTGTTCCTCCAGAAAGTCCATGCCGTCTTCGCTTGATTCCGATAAAATATTATCGATATCGGCTTCAAACTGAGAAGGCAATGTCGGACTCCCTAAATTCCTACGCTCTGCATTTATCCAATCTCGAAATAAGACTGAAACTTCCAAGCTATCAGCTGCTAGTGAATGCCTATGGTCTCCAAATTGGTATCTAGCAGCACTAAAAGTGCCTTCCGAAGCCACTGACGAAGCTTGAATTGCAAGGACATCAAAAACCACCCGCTGAAGTCTTGGAAACGTTTTTTCACGATTATTCCACCATGCCAAAAGTTGTTGCTTCCCCTCCGTATCTTTGATGCTTTCTGGTACCTGGTTAAGATATTCATCAAAATCATTGTTTTCGTTAGTGATTAGTCCAAGCTGAAATTCTAACATTGAGTCAATATCATCATCGTATCTAGGCCTAGTAGGTTGTGGTTAGTATTGTACATTTTCTACTAAATTAAACAGGCAAATGACATTTAAGTGACATGCTAATTCTACTTTATTACAACCGTTTTCAAATAATGAAACACCATCTCTAACAATTAAATTGTAAATATGAGCAGCACATTTAATATGGAAACTATCTTCATAAGTTGGACTAAGAATAGGTCTTAAAAAATCTACAGCACGTTTATTACTAGAAGCGTTATCTAAAGTTACACTAATTATTTTTTCTAGTTATACCAAAAAATTGTAAAATATCAAGAATAGTTTGCACAATATAAGAACCTGTTTTGCGCATTTCACAACTTTTATATCCTAAAATTCATTTTTGCATTTTCCAGTTTTCATCTATCTAGTGGGCGGTAATTGTAAAGTAATCATTACCGGTTATACTACGTCCCATATCAGAAGTAATTATTATCCTGCAATTATTATAAGCTAATAAACATCTAAGATACTGTACATGTCGTGCTTGAAAATCAAAAATAACTTTTTTAATTGTATTCTAGAAAAAACATTAAAAGATAGGTTATAAACAATTTGAATATAATGGACAAAACCTGGATTTTTAGCAAAACTAAAAGGCAAACCAGTAACAACAATCATTTTAGCAAGCTCGTCTAAGTCGCGTTGTCTATTATAAGGCAGATGTGTACTAGGACCAGAAATATTACTAGGGTTTAATTGTGATTGCACCATATTTGAACCTCCCACCGATTCATCGGGAATGGGAGTTCCATATTTTTTGGCGTCTGCAACGGCTTGGGCATGCAAAAATTCCAATTTACAACAATGCATTAAGTGATTTTTCAAATGACCCGTCTCGACCCCCTTTCCCGAAGTTTTATGGTTTAAAACATGTTTAATTTTGTTACAAATCGCTTTTGTTTTATCTTCATTTTGAGTTAAAAATTGCCAAACAACAGATTTTTTAGCGCGTTTCGTCTTAGGCGTATTAGATGACGAAGGTTGTACGGAGGGAGCGGGAAGGGGGAGCGGGAGGCAGGGAGCAGTAGCAGTATATGGGGGTTGAGTTTCATCGTCATCAAAAATATCTTTGTCTTCATTAATTTCAAAATCATCTTCCATTAAATCTTCGTTAAAGCCAAATCTATGTTCAAGAAATTTGTGGTCTAATTCTGTATTAGAGTCAAAATTAAAACATGTGTCGTCTACGTGAGTAAAATCTTCGATATTAAATCTAAGTGGTGGTTGTCTTGTAGATTTAGACGAACTACCACCGGATTTTTAACCGGTTATAGCTTTTTTTATTCCACCAAAAGAAGTACTTTTTCCCTTTCCTTTTCCACCGGAATTCATATTAAATTTAATTAAATAAATAATGATTATATGCAAAAATTCAAGTTATGAAATATAAACTTATAATTTATGAATATAAAAAAATTTAATTCAAGTAGACAAGTAATCAAATAACTAATTAGAAGAACAAATAAGTAGGAACGAAGGTACCAAACGTCTGTGTAAAAATAGACGTAGAATCCGAAATTGATGAAAGTTGAAGCTTGAATATGCTCCAAATTGATCCACCAAAATTTACTCCAAATTGCAATTATGAATTAACACACAAAACTAAATAATATTTTTAAATAATAATTGAGAGAGTAAATAATTAATGTATAATATATTTGAGAGTAGCATGTAATATGAATAATATAATTATAAATATGTAATAGTAAGTGGAGAGAATTGGATTGAGAGAATTGGATTGAATTGAGAGAATTAGATTGAGAGAATTGAAGTGAAAAATTATGAAAGATTTAGGGGTATTTATAGTTGAGAAATTATTGAATTTTGGAAAGAAGAATAAAAAAATGTATTAAAACGGTCAAAAACGACTACAAAACGGCTCCAAAAAAATTGTTGTCGTTGGTGGGCCCCACCCCAACAGTAACAAAATTAAAAAAAAATTAAACCGGTAATACTGGTCCGATACCGGTAAAATACCCCCGTCCCTTCCCGGTACCCATACCCGTACCCCCCTAACCGGTATAGTACCGGGACCGGACCGGACCGGCACTAAACCAGTACAGGAACCGGACCGGAACCAATAGGTACTGGTTCCGCTGCCAGCTTTATTCCACACTTAGAAAATTTTCACACCAATGCCCATACAGAAGTTTATTCAGACAGTGAAGAGGTAAACGGTCTGTGAGAGGTTCATGTGGTCCAAGCCTTGTCCAAAATGTGGTTTTCGAGGCCAACGCCACTCACACAAGCCACCACACAGTCCATAAAGTGCCACACAAATTATGTGGGGTTCATATGGTGCGTACCTTGGTCTTAAACTCCAAGTTAAGGCCAGCACTTGATACACAAGGCCAAGGGTCACCTCAAGGTCCCTCCACATGGCCCCTGGAGGTGCCCATAAGGTGTCATCTTGGTCAAAACTTTTTCGGAACCAATCTCCAAGCACCATTAATGTCATACCAAGTTTGGATCCTTACATCATCTCCCCCTTGGGAACATTCATCTTCGAATGTGCTAGAACAAGGCTTGAAAAGATTGACTTAGAACATGAAACATCTATACACAAGATACAATGCATTTGTCATCACTTGACATAACCATTTAATTATATGGGTAACATCTCCATCTATTATTTCATTCTCTTGAAAAAAGTCTACATGTCTAAATTTTGTAATTTGACACCACAATCTTATCTGTCTCTTTTCATGCTATTATTTAGTTTTACTTCTACTTATCATAATATTCTCTCTCTCTCTAAATGTTTCTTCATGGTTCAAATTGTTAGTTAACTAAAGGTTAAATAATAGGAACTCATTTTTCTCGTTTGCATTAAATTTTTATCAATGTTCTGTAATGACTCTCCAGGTCATTTCTATTGTTCCATGAATACTTTATCAGTTTGAGTATTTACATAGTGACCTTGGTATATTTTGTCTCTTATTTACACTGATCGTTCGATCTTTGGGTGAATCATTTGACATTAGTTAAACAAGGGATTATAATCATAAAATAAATTTCAGGTAGAGTCCTAGAAAATGGTCTCGGAGTAGAATTCTGACGATTCAATCAGCTTTGGAATCGCCAAATTAGGCTAGGAGCATCTTCGGTGTAATTTAAGCGAGTTTTGCAAATTTAGCCTCCAAAATGGGTCAATAGTTGACTTTAGTCAATGTCCTTGGGTGACATGTCACAAATGGGAATTCTAACCGCACCTTTGGATCCATAACATCAAGTTTGTTCAAGGTGAACCTTTCATTTGGTTCCGAGGCATCCGGGTGTTTTGCTACCTTCGATAAATTCTGATATTGGGAAATGGACCCCACATTGGAATAAAATGACCTCCAATGGGAATTTTGACTACATCATTGAATCGAGAATGCTCTTTCCAATTAGATTTTATATATGAATTATAGTGTTAGAATCCTGATGAGACCAGAGCATCGAAATTAAGTTTGAGCAGTTGCTGAAAGTAAAAGGTGGTGGGTGACATGGCCCAGCCATGAGTTTCCACGTGGCAGGTGGTTTTTAGTGGAAAGTTTCTAGAAAACATAACAAACGTATGAACAACCTTCGAACAACATTTTCTCCTTCAATTTATAATCCTATTTTGGCTATTTTGGTTATGTATGTAGATATGTATATTTTAATTAGAGTCTATTATAGCTCTGTATAGGTGACTTTCAGGTCTTGGGTAGGTTGTGTTCACTATACACATATGTTCCTAGTATCTTTATCATTAGTGATTCAGCGCAAGTGTCCTAGGTATTTGGTAGGCTTGCCTATATGAGGGATCTGACAAGCACCATCATGATTTGAGAAGTCGGGTCATGAAAAGGTGATATCAGAGCTTAAGGTTCGCTGACCTCATCGATACAGAGCTACCGTATAGTAGATTCCAATGGATAGATGCGGAGACATTTGTGACTTATCTCTACAAGGCTATGGGATGTTTTAGAAACTTCTTGTATTATTGATTCTGGTCGTGTGATATCGCCAATGGTCTATCGACTTCTTGAAATCTGATTTAATTCGCCCTTTCGCGTGTGTGCTACGTAAAGGGCAGACTCCGGGCAGGGGTAGTGCTATATCATCAGTCCCAGATAAGGAGTAGCCCCTAGAGGCTGTTGAGCAGAGATTGGATGCCCCCGAGTCTTGGCAACTGTATTGGAAGACTACAGACATTGAGATTGTGAGAGCCCCAAAGATAGGCATTGTAATTAGTTACTTTTCTGCAGATGACTGTGTATGGAACTATGGCATATGTTGTTGAGGTTGGGACTCTATAACACCGATCCCTGTATGTTAGTTGTTGTTTAAAGGTTATGTGGGCTGTGAATACTTCTGCTAAAGATAATACAAGCGAGAGAAGTTGTTATTGAAGTAATACTAAGCATTGATGGTCTATGTACATTTGTATTAGATCATTTGGCCGCTGGTCTGACTCGTTGGGCTTCCTAATACGAATGAGTATGCTACAATTAGTAGGATTCTAAATAACTGTCACTTATGTTATGACTATACCTTACTAGGGGCTAAATGTTAGCCAAAACCCTGTGACCTATACATATAATCCTTTTGTTGCTTGACTACTAGAGTGGGTAGTCTGATACGAGAGTTACATAGTACTTAAAAGGTTGGTTGTCATTTATACCCATGGATACACCTTGTGCCTCTTGGTTATGATCCTGTTTTAAGGATTTTGTTGATATGCAGTTCTCCAGATTCCTTGGTGACTGGATTGTGAGAATGTTATGCCCGAGGGCTTAGTTGGGTTGTCTATTTTAGAATGGGATATTGATAGGTTATCAACTAAGCTGCCAATCACTCTCCCCTGGAGACTTGTTGTAATTGTTAATTGGCTGGGATTGTTTTGTCTGGATTCCTAGCTATGTTTTTCAATAGGGATGTTGATCATTTTGTCTTGTTGCCTTGGGGGTTAGATTTTGTTTCTAGTGTGCGGTTATCGATGTCGTACTCCAATTGGATGGTTTGAGCCTACAAAGACAGGAAGCTATTTAGGGTTAAGCTATAATTGCATAAGGAAATAGGAAACGAGGTAAGGTCTATATATGTGGAATATGGCTACAGTGATTTTTTGGGTATCGGCTAGTATATTGAAGGCACTTATAGTTAGCCTATTGATGTCTTGTTATTTGTTAGTGGATTGAGTTTATGGGCTAAGGGTCGACCTTCTAAGGATCCCTTATAGATTGGTATACTAATTTTCATTTGCATACGAACGGGTTATTATATTTCTGATTAGTTGGGGTGGCTAGAATTGTTGTTTAATGTTGAGCATGCTTAAGATTTTTGGATTCACTATCTACTATAAGTGCGGGGTTGGGATCCCTATGTGGTTCGAATGGGAGTCTTCAGGTACATCCTCATTCTTACTTTCGCGAATGAAAGTTCTATTAATGGGAGATGTTGTAATGACCCTCCAAGTCATTTCTATGGTTCCGTGAATATTTTATCAGTTTGAACATTTACATAGTGACCTCAATCTATTTGTGACTTATTGATACTAATTGTTTGGTATTGGGTGAATTGTTTGATATTTATGCAGTTTTTCAAGTAAAACGAGGGATTATAACCATAAAAGAAATTTTCAGGTAAAGTCCTAGTAAATGGCCTTAGACTGGATTTTTGACAATTTCATCAACTTTGAAATGGCCTAATTAGGCTAGGAACATGTTCGGTACAATTATATCGAATTTTGCAAATTTAGCCTCTGGTTGGGCCAATAGTTGCTTTAGTCAACGTCATTGGGAAACATGTCACAAATAAGAATTCTGACTGCACTATTGAATCCAAAACATCAAGTTTGGTCTGGGAAAGCCTTTCATTTTATTCTCGGGGCTTTCGAGTGTGTTTTGGTCCCTTTTCTAGATCCTGATATTGGAAAATAGGACCCACATTGGAATAAATGACCTCCGATGGGAATCTCGACTATACAGTTGAATCCAAAATGCCATTTTTGAGTAGACTTCACATATGAATTGTATTTTTTGACTACGAATGATATAGAAACATCGAAATTAAATTTGAGTGGTTTTTGAAAGTCAAAGGCGGCAAGTGACGTTCCCCAGCCATGAGATGCCATGTCGCAGGCGCTCTAAAAAGAAAAAAAAGGGAAAATCACGTATAGATCTGGAAGGGTTCCAGAAAATGTAACAAACGTACAAACAACCTTCAAATACAATTTTCTCCCCTATTTTCGATCTGGTTTTAGCTATTCTAATTATGTATGTAGATATGTATATTTTAATTTAAGTCTATAGTAGCTTTGTACAGGTGACTTCTAGTTGCTAGGTAGGTTGTAATCGCTATACATATGTGTTGCTAGTATCTTTATCATTAGTGATTCAGGGCAGGTGACATGGGCATTGAGTTGGCTTTCCTATAGGAGGGATCTGGCAGGTTCCATCATGACCTGAGACGTCGGGCCATCAAAATCTTCATAGCCACAATATTATTTCAATTTAAGATCTACGGGGTATAAACCAAACAAGTTAATTGTCACTTAGGTTGGATTCATCAATCTTCATTGAAAGAATATAGTGTGTGATAGCTGAAAGCAGTCATGATCTATATTTCTTGCAGCAATCATGAAAAAACTTAGTAAGCCCATATTCACCATAGCCAACGTGTAAACTGCACAAGGTCTAAATCAGAACCTACTTAGTAAAGGATATCACAACTCTGGTGTTCTCTACAAGTGCGTCAATAGTACGCTACTTCTGGGACACTAGTATGTTTGAGCTCTGAAGGTCCTGAACTAAATTGGCCAAGAAGGGTAAGCAATTACCCGACACTGAAATGAAACTGGACAAGGAGAGGATCCACAAATGGAGCATTATAACATTGGCCAACTTTCTAATCCCTGAATCAGTGATTCCACACTTGAAAAAATCAAGTTCAATAAGCATCCGACAAGAGTTTGAAATTCTACTAGGTTGCATCAGTAACATGTCTATAAGTATCCACAATCAGAGACTTCAGAGATCCCCTATGCAGCTCAATTGTGGCTGAAACCAATATGTCTGTAACATTGACGCACCCACTTAAATTCACTGCCACCAAATTATCTACATAGCTCTAAACAAGAGGGAAGATCCCCTCATCAGTTATACCATGAAGCCCACTCAGCTCCAGATGAGTCAGAATGTGACATAGTCTATCTACAACAACAATGGTAATTGCTTACTCCAGGACAATTGTGAATGGATAAGGAGTTTAGCTAAGGGCAGTTCCTCGCGGTGTCCAACAAAGACTTATCAGTAATTATTAGGCATAAGAAAAGTTCATACTTCCCTAACAGATGACACCCATGAGCAATCTCACATAATCCTTCATCACCAATAGAAGACACATTCAACAAGGAAAGAACTTTGATAGTAGGGCAACCTCGAATGATAGCCTTCAGACCAGTATCAGTCACACCACACTGAAGGTTATTTCCCTTAATAGATATCTTTGCTAAACCTCCACAATTTGCAGTTCCAACAGCAACAGTAGCAAGTCTGATTTATGTGGCTTTCCTACCAACAAGGCACCTGGGAAGATAGCCCCCTCACCATCTACACCATTAGGCTTGGAGGCAAATGTGTCATCCCTGGGATGTTGCTTAAAAAGGTAAGCCGACACTTGGAAACACAAGCAAAAGCACTTTTCTCTTGGCCATCGGGAACATGTTTGAATACCTTACAGAGGCATTCATCTAGAAGGATTTCAATGGAAGGCTGATGCTTTTACTCAAAAGTTTCCGGGATCCAACTCCTCTTAAAAAAGGAAAATATACACCCCTATTTTTCCCATGTCACAACACTAGAGAGGATTGTTTTGGACTTCCTAGAAATCAGAAGATTAAAAACATCAGATAAAGATCTGAACAGAAAATAAAAAATTTCTTAGGAATATACATGATATACCCAAGAAAACGTTTCCCTCAATAAATATGTCTAGTCTCAAATCTAAATTTTGACAGTTTAGAACGCCATTTCTGGTAAGGTTCCATGTTTGATTTGTGTTCACGGGGTTCCGAATGAATTTGGAGGGCTTATTTCATGATTTTTGTTGAGTTGTTATTGTTGATTTTGCTGATATCAGGTGCTATGTATTTTGTTCTCCATATTTGAGCCTTACCTTTTGCATTCGCGGAGGTCAAGTGGTTAGACATCCCCACTCATGGAGTTGAGGTAGTCTCCACCTGCGCGTTTACAAAGGGTCAGCCCCTCAGGACATCCGCATTTTCAAATTGTTAAAAGTGTACCTGAACTGTGACTTATTTTAAGTGACAGGTTTTGTTAATTTTCACCTTTTTCAAACTTCCAAGCTTCGTGTTCTTGGAAAATCTATTGGGTAACTATTTTCTAACCTATTTTCTTCAATTTTCATTGATAAAATTGTGTTTTTTAACTTAGAAAATTGGGGGTTTTAATTAAGGAATTTGGGGATTCAGACTTTGATTACTAAATTGATAATTTCTCCCTCATTTTAACTTCATTTTCAAAACGATTTTCATGGTTAAAATCCTTATTACTTGGAGCGCATTTTCATGTATTAAATTTTAGATTTCCAGTTACTTTTTCTGACATGAGCTTTTTGACCATTTTACTTTTTCACTCAAATTGATTGATTTTAGTGTCATTAGATTCATTGTGTGATTGTGATGATATATTTGAATAGATTGTGGTAATTTGGATTATCGTGGAAGGGAAAAAGTTGTGGATTTAACTAGATTAGAGACATTTTCTATGGCAAGTAAACTTCTAACCTTTTATTATGTATGCTTGAACCTTGTATGCTCCTATGTGTATGAAATCAGATATTCTAATTGGTATTTATCTCCAAGCATGAATACTTTTTGACTTTTTATTATCGTCCGACCATTACTTAGGCTTTTGCTTCTATTTAATACGTAATGACTGAAGCCAACTTTGGTTCGTTAATTAGATCCGTTCATCGATCCTTAGTTTTCCCGGTACCACGCAGGCCAGTGTACTCTTATCGCTAACCCCGAGAGAGTCTATACTCTAAGAGCCAACCGACTCATTATCCCTGGACGCAAGGATTAAGAAAGAGCAATATATCAACGCCTAAGCATACCTTCCACTCAGGAACATGAAATGGAGCTATTAAGTTAAGGTGTCGCTTTCCGGGTAGAATTATATCTTCTTAGGCTTTGATTATGAGATTACAGACTGAGTAATTGTTCATGTGCTAAAATCTTGACTTGTGAATTAATTGTGAACTCGTAATACATGAGATCGTGTGAATTATTTGACATTAATATCGAGATGGCACTTATAGTGAGAAATGATTAATATAGAGACCTTGATGATATTGAGACTGTGATAATATTAAAATCATTACGATATTAATATTGTGATGAAATTGAGATCATGCACATTGGATTCACTATTATTTGTGCGTTGGTACTTATGATGGCTATGGACGAAGGATGAGTAAGGTAACATGTGGATCGGTGGTCGAGGTCTCTACCAATTGATGTTTAGTTGAGGTTTCTGCCAGCGAGCCGAGATAATATGCTAGCTGATTATTTGTGGCCGAGGTCATTTCCAGTGGGGTAAGCATTGGCCGAGGTCATTTAAAATAATGTTCACAGATACATAGTCCTTGTGTGGCCCCCATGGATTCTGGTCTGAGTTTACCAGCGGAAGTGTATCACAGGAAAGATATGCATCATAATTATTTGGCAATGCATATATTATTTACTTCTCATGGCATTCATTACATCTCATATCATTCCTTCTCGATAATATTATATGTATCGTTTATGATATTGGATATCTCTTGTACAATTTGACTTGAGCATCAATTGGATATTTTGAGATATGATGTTATGTGATGGGGGGTGTATTCTTGTGATTTGTATATTGTATTATGCTAGAAAGTTTCTGAGTGCATCTGTGTAGCTCGGCAATAAGTGGTTGGGTGTTAAGGAGTACTTGTGTTCTTGATTGCTTTATCTTATGTTAGTTTTATTTGCTGAGTAACTTGTTGATTGGTGCTCACCCCTTGCTATATTTTGTAAATAGTGAGCCTGGTACCTCTAACTAGATATTTTTCATTACAACATCGAGCTTTCGGATCATTCATGAGGTAGTTTATTATATCTTCAGTAGGCCTTCAAGGATTCCATTTTATGTTTCGTTCTATTTGAGAACCGGACACTGAGACTTCTATTTTATTGAGTATTCTATATTTATAAGCTTATACATGTAACACCAGTTTGAGGATAGTTGTAGCTTTTGATTTCCTATGCTTATCTATCTTATTACACTATTTATCTTCCGTTTTTATTGTTATGTTGGTTTGTCTAGGTTTTGGGCTGGCTCGCCTTGGTGGGTTAGATAAGTGTCATCACAATGAATTTTGGGTCGTCACAATTTGGTATCAGAGCCCCAGATTCATAGGTCTCACATGTGTACAAGCCTAGTCTAGTAAAGTCTTGAGGATCGGTGCGAAGATCTGTTACTTATCCTTGAGACCTAAAAAGATTATTAGGAAGTTCCCTTTTACTTCTTTCTAATCAATTTGTTTGTGGGTTTTGTTTATGCTTTGAGTGGTTGGGTGTCCTTTCGACAGATGGTGAGGACTAGAGCTATAGCGGCTACTGAATAAGGGATGGCAGCCCCTATGACTGATATTGAGACCCTTGGTAGGGGTAGGGGACGAACCAAAGGTCGAGGTAGTGGGTGGGGCCGAGGAGCAGCATTAGTGAGAGATTATGAGAATGGTATCTCCCTCAAGCAAGTTATGGAGCCTAGGGAGGATCACGTTCTTTATGACTATGTTGCAGCACCAATACTGCAGGAAACTCTTTTGAGAGTTCTAGGTGTGTTAGAGACTTTAGGGCTAGGCAAGTAGCCCAACAGATACATTGAGTACTCCCCAGACACGAGTTAGGGTTTAACCACCGGGTTAGCAGCAGGCCCTTAGGCCCAAATCTAGGTGGGATAGCCATTTCCAGCACCTATTATTGAGATCCCTCCCGCTGTTGTCTTTACTAATGATGAGCAGCATAGATACGAGAGGTTTACAAAGATGGACCCATTTTAGTTTCAGGGTGGGAAGTCCGAGGATGCATACGAGTTTTAAGTACTTGAAATAGATCTTTCATATTGTGGGGTTAGTAGAGACTCATCGCATGCTTTGTGTTACCGTGCAACTCTGTGGACCAGCCAGAGAGTGATGGAGGACTAAATCAGGATCCCTTCTAGTTGGGTCTCCTTAGATGACTTAGGAGACATTTTCCAATTCCTTCTATGATCGATTTGTTCCTTAAGTGTCTGTGAGGAGGGTTGTCCAGGGTTCAAAGTTTGAGATAGGGAACTATGACAGTTTCTGAGTGAGATTTGTTTCAGTCAACTAGCTCGGCATGTTACAGCTATACTTCCTACAAAAGTAGAGAGAGTTTGCCGATTCTTGAAAGGCTGGCTTATTCCATCAGACTGTTAGTATTTTGGGTGTCTAGAGATGGAGCATCTTTTTAATTAGTCTTTAGTTCCACCATGGAGGTGGAGCTCATGTAGAGAGAGGAGTTTGGAATCCCCAAAAGAGTTCGTAGATCGGGACAGTACTCAGGTGCCTCATCAGGAGGCAGAGGTATGATAAAGGAAGGTGGTTCATTTCAGCACCTCGGGTTTCATGGAGTTTTTCCAACTTCAGAGGGGGGTCAAGGTCCCCATGATTCTTATAGGTCAGGTCAAAGTTCATCTAGTTCCCAACAGAGGCCTATGGGTAGGGGTGGCTATGGAGTCCTTCTTATTCTATCACAGCAGCTATCCACCCCTTGATCTTGTTTTGGATGTGGATCTCTTGATCATATGATTTGATAGTGCCCCATGTAGACTCAGTCTTGGGCCCACCATTCTTACTCCACAACACCGATCAGAGATCTAGCACCATCAGCTAGAGGTTTAGCCCCGCACACTAGGGGTTAGTGTCGAGATCAGGTCGATAGAGGTGAACGCACAAGAGGTAGAGGAAACAGGTGATACATCCACACATTATGGTGGTAGAGGGGAAGCTTCTACTAGTGAAGGATGGGGAGGCCATTGCTATGCTTTCCCAGGTAGACCTGAGGCTGAGACCTCTGATGCTATCATCACCAGTAGTGTTCGGGTTAGCCTTCGTCCTACATTTGTGTTATTTGATCCTGGATCCACTTATTCATACATGTATGCATATTTCTACTTGGCATGTGATTTTCCATGTGATACTATGTTTGTGCTTGTTGAACATGTTTCGACCCCAGTTGGTGAGCCCTTTGTAGTGGATCAGGTGTACCAATCCTGCCTTTTGACTTTGGCTACTATGGATTGTATTATACTAGACATAGTAGATTTTGATGTTATTCAGGGTATGGATTGGCTATCTCTGTATAGTGTTATTCGTGATTGTTATGCCAAGACCGTTACCTTAGTCATGCTAGGCAAACCTAGGATAGAGTGGCAGGTTCGAAGGGTTTTTATCCTAGAAAGATGAAATCTTCTATTCGGGCCCAAAAATTGATTGATAAAGGGTGTTTAGCATATTTTGCTTTTATTCGTGATACTGTTGCAGAGTCACCTTTTATGGAGTCTATTCTAGTAGTTTGTGAGTTTTTGAATGTGTTTTCTACTGATCTACCCGCAGTCCCTCTTGACAGGGACATTGATTTTACTATCGATCTTGAGCAAGGCACTAAGTCCTTTCTATCACTCCTTATCATACGGCTCTGGCAGAGTTGAAGTAGCTAAACAGCAGCTCCAAGATTTATTGAGCAAAACATTTATTCACCCTAGTGTTTCACCTTGGGGTGCCTCGATCTTGTTTGTAAAGAATAAGGATAGATCCATGAGGATGCATATTGATTATAGGGGTCCCCTACAAGGGTCACTCGGTCCGTACAAAGGCACACGGACCGTATGCCATTCTGTGAAGCCTCACTTAGGAAATATTTCACTAACAAAGTTTACAGACGGTGATTCCACACTTGGAAAATTTTCACACCAACGCCCATAAGGAGGCCAATTCAGACCGTGAAGAGGTAAACGGTTTGTGAGAGGTTCATGTGATCCAAGCCTTAGCCAAAATGTTGTTTTCGAGGCCAACACCAATCATACAAGCCACCACACAGTCCATAAAGTGCCACACGGATTATGTGGGGTTCATGTGGTGTGTGCCTTGGTCTTAAACTCCAAGTTAAGGCCAGCACTTAATACACAAGGCCAAAGGTCACCTCAAGGTGCGTCCAGACGGCCCATGGAGGTGCCCATAAGGTGTCATCTTGGTCAAAAACCTTTCGAACCAATTTCCAAGCACCATTAAGGTCATACTAAGTCCGGATCCTTACATCTTCTCCCCTTTGGGAACATTCATCCTTAAATGTGCTAGAACAAGGCTTGAAAGAATTGACTTAGAACATGAAACATCTAAACACAAGATACAATGCATATTTCATCACTTGAAAAACATAAAGTCATTAAAACTCATACCAAAACATCTTCAAATCATTCAAAACATCTTTAAAATCATTTTCGTGCACATGTATGTATGTCATGTCATGAAACTCAAGAGTCATAGAATTAGGACCATTTGAAAGAGAAGGAACCTAATACTTTAGGCTTGAGTAGATAGGAAAAGATGGGGATATCGTTTCATCATGTCAAACTCCGCTACCTATATAGCACCCTCCACATATTGATTTCTCTAAAGCACCTTAACCGAAGTCACATCCTTGTTGCGAAGCTGTTTCACTTCCCTATCCAAGATATCAACCAGGACTTCCTCATAAGACAAGTTCTCTTTAACCTCAACACCTTCCAAAGGCACAATTGTAGTAGGATCACCAACCGATTTCCTCAACATAGACACATGTAAAACTTGGTGAGTAGAACTCAAATTCAACGGCAAATCCAATCTATAAGCCACATTCCCAATCTGCTCAATAATATCATAAGGACCTACATATCAGGGACTCAACTTGCCCTTCTTACCAAAATGCATTACACCCTTCATGGGTGAGACCTTCACATACGCCCAATCTACAACATGAAACTCAAGATCCCTCTTCCCAACATCCAGATAAGACTTTTGGAGACTTTGAGCCATTTTCAACCTCTGCCAGTAAAGTTCACCTTCTCCAAAGCTTCCAATACCAAATCCAGGCTAATCAAAGCTATCTCTCCCAACTGAAAACACCCCATCGGAGATCTACATCTCCTACCATATAAAGCCTCAAATGGAGCTATCCCGATGCCAGCATGAAAGCTATTGTTATAAGAAAACGCGATGAGTGGGAGATGATCATCCCAATTACCCTTGAATTCCAACACACAAGCCCTCATCATGTCCTCCAAAGCTTGAATTTTTCTTTAGGCTTGTCCATTGTTTTATGTATGAGAAGCGGTACTTAACTTCACCTTGGTGCCAAGTACTCTTTGAAATGACCTCAAAAAGTGAGAAGTAAATTAGGTGTCATGATCCAATATAATAGACCAAGGCACACATGCAACCTCACCAACTCTCGTATATATAACCTTTCATAATCTTTGGCACTAAGGGTAGTCTTGATCGGTAGGAAATGAGCCAATTTAGTCATTCGATCGACAACAACCCAAATTCAATCAAACCAACTTCGGGTCTGAGGCAAACAAACCAAAAAATTTATGTTCACATCTTCCCACTTCCAATTAGGAATATCAATATCTTGAACCAAACCACCGGGCCTCTGATGTTCTACCTTCACTTGTTGACAATTAGGAAATTCCGATAAAAACTTGGCTATAATCATTCTTCATATCATGCAACTAATACATTGCACTCAAATCCCGATACATTTTGGTGATCCCGCATGAATGGAATAAAGAGAGTTATGGGCTTCACTCTTGATCACTCTCTTAAGATCATTATTACCTGAAACACACAACCGATCTTGACACTGAAGCACACCATATCCCCCTTGGGAGAAAACCTCTATCTTCTTTTCAGAAACTAACTTCTTCAACTTGACCAACGACGAGTCTAAATCTTGCTTATCCTTGACATCAATAACCACAGAAAATTTAGACCCATTCTGAACATGAATACCACCCTCATTAGAGTTAGCTAACCTAACACGCAACCTAGCCAAACAGTGAACATCCTTTGCCAACTCCTTCTTCCCTTCATCAATATGAGCCACACTTCCCATAGACAGTCTACTAGGAGCATTCGGCTACAACATTTGCCTTGTCAGGATGATATTGAACACTCATGTCGTAGCAAAGAAAAGTAAAATAACAATATGGCATGAAATCCATGATGTATGAAATGCATAATGCTTACATAAAGAGGGGATGAGACTTCAACCGACATTTATGACCAAACGAACTATTACTTGGAATCCCATTGTTATCCCCACACCAGAAAAGAGGTGATCTACTTGCCAAAGGTAAACCATACTTCTTCTTACGGGCACCCCCATTTCGGAGAAATACCTTCCTTATGGGCACTCCTATTTCGAATAAGATTTTCACATTATATCATATCATATCAAAGTTATAGCAACACCTTACGAACACTCCCATTTTGGTGAGGGTTACCATATCAAAACCCTATGTTGGCACTAGTTCAAGAGAAAGGAAGAGGACCCTTGGAGATAGCCTTGACGCCTCTAATCTCATCGGTGCTAATTCATCATCCCACAAGAATATATATATACATGTACATGCTTTCAAAAGGGGTACAAGTCACTTCAAATCATTTCAATGCATACTTAGGCTTAAATCATAATCATTCATACTTGGGCTCAAAAGCCAAATCATACTTCGAATCATACTTTTCATGCCTAGGAGTAGCTCATTCACATATATCAAGATGATGTAAACACCCAAACTGCTCAAAGAGACATATCATAGATAATTATGTGAACATATTCTTGTCATAACCAAATATTTGAGCTTAACACATAGAATCATTTTCATCAAAACCATAAGTGAGCTCAACCCACTAAATATTTTCATCAAAATCCAATACTCATGAATGCATATGCCATGAATGATATGTGAATAGAATGGGAAATAGAGATTCAATCTTAAATCAATAATACATTATGAAATTCAAGTAAATCCATAAGTAAAATCTACATTCAAATCACAATTAATATTACCCATGCTTAGATCAAACTTTAAAGGGACTGCATATCCAAATCTTCGAAATATTCATGCAATTCAACATATTAGGGCTTAAATCACTTGTAAATCAATAATAAAACATAGCTCATATCTCAATTGAATCAAATAAATAATAATCTTAAAAATTCATAATTAAAGTAAGTTAAATTTCATAAAAATCAAGTAAAAGAGTTTGGGATCTTCACGGTTAAAAGGGACCATGAATCAATCCCACATACCTTAGTTCACCAAGAAGAAACAAGAAGAATTTGATGAAGAAGAGAGTCTTTCCTTAATCCCCAAGCTAGGCCTTCACTAGAATTCTTGAGAGGAGTTCTTAAGAGTGAGCTTGAATATAATTCTAAGTATGAGAATGAATTTGAATGAGAGAAGAAGATTATATGCCATTTAAATATCTTAGGATAGCATAGAAAGTCACACCGACCCTTAGGAGTAGCCATAATTACGAGAACATCATTAATGAAATAGAATGAAAATTGTTGCCAAGGGTTCCGTACAAGGGTCACACGGTCCATACAAAAGCACACGGACTGTATATCCTTCCGTGAAGCCTCACTTAGGAAATATTTCACTGACAAAGTTCTGAGATGGTGATTTCATACTTAGAAAATTTCACACCAATGCCCATACAGAGACCTATATGCACCATGAAGAGGTAAACGGTCCGTGAGAGGTTCATGTGGTCCAAGCCTTGGCCAAAACATGGTTTCCAAGGCCAAGGCCACTCATATAAGCCATCACACGGTCCATAAAGTGCCACACGGACCGTGTGGGGTTCATGTGGTGCATGCCTTGGTCTTAACTCTAAGTTAAGGCCAACACTTGATACACAAGGCCAAGGGTTACCTTAAGGCCCCTCCACACAGCCCGTGGTGAGCCATACGGCCCGTGGAGGTTCCCATAAGGTGTCACCTTAGTCAAAAACTTTCTGGAACCAATTTCCAAGCACCATAAGGTCATACCAAGTCTGGGTCCTTATAATTTTGGATAGGCAGGTGAGGAAGTTGAGGACTAAGGAGATCGCTGCAACAAAGCTTTAGTGGATCCATTCAAAGATAATAAATCAGATCATAACTAAAGAAATTAAAGTAAAGTGGGTACCAAGAGTAAATACAACTATCTCAAATGAAATACAAAGCTGATAATAATTGATACAAAGTCTGAAAGAAGATATAACAGAAGACTCAAGATCCACGGTGACTGAAAGTCTAAGCCTCACCGCTAAGATTTAGATAGCTAAAGAAAGCCTTGTTAGAATGAATCAACTATCTTGTATGGGTCTGTGTGTTTGATCTGCAGGGAGAAAATAAAGTAGGGATGAGTACATTGAAAAATACCCAGTAGGTTCAACCGACTGGGTAAGAAAAATGGAACATGTTATAACGAAAAATACTATCACCTGCATCAAAGGGGTTTGTACACAATATAAACATGAATAGAAATAGGTAAGGACAGTAAATACAATAACTGATGCAATGCATGAGTGCAATGGCATCACAGGCCATGTATGAGGTAGAATCATGACCATCACAACGCCGATGTACACATCTATCAAGCTAAAGTTACAAGATAAAACCCGGGGGCATCACAGGCCATGCACTAAAATATCTCAAGGTGTCGTAGGCCATAATCAGAAGTATCTCAAGGCGTCACTAGCCTCATACTGAAGTGTCTCAAGGCATCTCAGGCTATAACATGAAATGTCCAATGCATCATAATGACTTAAATGGTACAGATGCAATGAGAAATGTGCATACTAATGCAACCAATCATGTATAATATGTATGCATACCGATGCAATCAATCAAGAGTAAGATATCTGCATACTAATGCATCAAGTCAAAAGTAAGATTTGTGCATACCAATGCACCCAGTCAAAAGTAAGATTTGTGCATACCAATGCACACAGTCAAAAGTAAGAAATGTGCATACCAATGCAACTAGTCAATTAGGAGATATGTGCATACCAATGTCTTCTTTCAAGAATATAAGTAATAGTAATATAAAAGACAAGTGATATGTATAATAGTCATCACATCAAACGGATTATATCATGTGTATTAACTAGTATCATAAGTCATCACATCAAATAGATTATATCATGTGTATCAACCAGTATCATAAGGCTATCATTATATCTCATATCATCAATATCTCATCAATAATCAAGATGCTAATAAAATAGGGCTTCACAAATACCCAAATAGGCTCATAAATCTCAAATTTATCGCAATCACCATCAATTATTCACAACACTATCCAAAAGCTATCTCAAGTCCTATTTTATCATATTGATATCCACAATTATCTCAATTCTCATGATTTTATCTCAATTTATTAATAGGATCACCATTTACTTAATTTTTGGCATAACCGATATCATATTTCCATCAATTTAAATCATATCATGCCATCACCTCATAAATCAATCTTAATCTTACAATTATCACATGACATATCCAATAACTCAAATTAGTCCCAAAAAGGTTAGCCGAACCTACCTCAATGTTGAAACCACACTTGGATAAGCTTTCAATTAACTCAAGCCTCCATACGATCCCTGGATCGATCAATCACTATAAAAAACCAGATTACGCATCAAGAGGTGTATTTTTTATACCCACACTAGAACGAATTAGGCTTAGGAGCAAAATGATCAAAATTAGGGCTAAAATTTAAAGTTATCAAATCTAAAAATTGGCTTTAAAATCAAGTTCAACACAAAAAATGAAGTTCCTGGATGAAAATCACATTAAAATTGGGTTTAAAACGAATAAGAAATCAACATTAAATGTTTGGAAATCATGATCTAAAAATTTCCAATTTTAAACATTTAAAATCAAGAAATTTAAGACAAAATCAAGATAAAACTTATGAAAAATAATTAAAATAGTATTAGGAATACTTACTCAATAAAATCCTTTGAAAATCCTCTTTCAAAATTGTAATGGCCCTCTTGGTCATTTCTATTGTTTTGCAATCATTTGGTTGATTTGAGCATGTGTATAATGACCTCGGACCATTGGTGATCTGTTAGAACTGTTGGGGTGGCTATTGATTGGGCAAGTTATATGAATTTTTGAGTTAATCGAAAAGTTACCCTTTAAAATGAGGTTTCAAGTAAATTTCGTATAAATAGCCTCGGAGTGAAATTCTGACGATTCCATTAGCTCCAAAATGATTGAATAAGGCTAGGAGCATGTCCGATGCGATTATATTGTGATTTTTAAATTTAGCCACTGAAACCGGTTAATAGTTGACTCAGTTTATGCCCTCAAGAATTGTACCCTGGACAAGAATTTTGATAGTGCGGTTAGCTCTGGAACATTTATTTTGATTTAGAACGACTCTTCATTTGATACCGAGGACGTCCATATGTGATTTGACCCTTGGGGGCTTTTTGTAAAAGTTGTGTATAAAGAGGTGGGACCCTCACTTTATCGTAGGAAGCTCTTATGGAAATTTTGACTGTATTGTTGGATTCAGAACGTCGAAATCCATGGGTATACATAGTTCGTTTGTCAAAATTGAAGTTTGAATAAGCCCGAAATGAAAAAAAAGACTAAAGGATTAATGGAAAGAAACTTATGGTGCTGCCACATGGCACAGACAGATGGTGCCATGTGGCATGAGGTGGAAGAACCTCTTATATGGCTGCCTTGTTGAAGATGCATATTTTCACATATATTTCTCCAATTTCACATGGCAATTTCAGGAGCATTTTTTATTCGATTTGAGCGATTCAATGGTCCATGTAACTTGGATTTTCACAAGGAACGCCATGGTAAAGTTGGATTTGGGATTTGATGCGTATTTTGAGGTAATATTTCCATTTTAGTTGTTGTTGCTCTTGTAAATTGTGAAAAACTTTACATGTCGATATCGTAACCAATTCTTGACGGAATTTTGGCAAAATGTGAGTCTAAACTAATCTACATTCCAAGGCAAACGCTGTCATATGTTGGGTGTCCGCTGATTTTGACCGACTTTTGAGAATTTTGACTTATAAATTTTTGAAAAGTATATTTTCCTGGTAAAGTTTTTAATTCCGAGTTTGGGCCTTTTCTCGATCTTTTGGGTCCATTTTGGGCCGAATTTCTAGATATGGACTCAAGGTGATGTGGGGATCATTATACGGGGACTAGTTTGGAATTTTGAGTGTGGGCCTCGATTTTCTCCGTTTAAGCTTGAATTAAATGTAATTTCACCCGTTTTTTGAGATTTTATAGTCAAGTCAGCCCTAACGATCTTGTAACTTATGTTTTGATAGATGAGCAGCATCGAGAAGCAATTCAAAGGGGAAAAGCTTGGCTGGATTAACTCATAGCAAGTGACGTCGGATGCCAGGTAGGTTGGGCTCTGTCTAAATCTTAGACTAAGCTGAAATGTTTGCCTATCTGAGTTGGAATGTGTAGAATGTATTATGAATGAGTTGAGATGGGAATATATGCTGCATATAGCTAGTTGTGAATCCGCAGGTGTTGTATATGGTGATATAGGATTCTGTGATGGTTCTGAGGGATTTTGTAATGATCTGTCAGTTCTATATTGTGCGCGAGTGTACCTTCTTGGCTAATGGGGGCCTAGTTGGCGTACAGGCAAAGATACTAGGGCCTTGCACCCACATACAGCACTATGCCTCAGTTAGGGGAAGTTGTAATATTAGCCTATGCAGTCTTCGTCGATCTGTATCGATGCTCAATACTTGGGTCAGTTTAGGTTATCATTGTTCTTCACTTCAGTTGGTTCAGTTGTGGTTTGAGGTTTCCCAGACATGCCTATGCCTTGATCTGAGTTCGTTTTGCTACACTACTACAGTTCTCTATATAATTGGGCTTTATTTATATTCACTATTTCACTCAGTCGACTGAGGATGCCTACTAGGTGCCTTTTTTGGTACTCACCCCTACTTCTGCATCTTCCCATGGTGCAGGTCCAGACACGGACCGTGATAGATGAGTTGGGGAATTTTGGGAGTGCTCAGGAGACTTTTGTGGGTACCAGCAGCTCTGGCTTCTTCGCAGTCTCCTTCTTGTTGATGGTCGTCTTTATATCCAAACATTGGCCTTGTACAGTAATGTTATGTATTTGTAAAGGCACTCTGATTTTGTATATTATTATGGTTATTAATATATGTATATGATATGCCCTTGAGTTTATTGTAGATCTGTACAGTTGACTTCCATGTTTTGAGAAGGTTTCGGTTATTTATGTTACCATTTTGATTATGATTGTGACTAGAACGCTAGGATAGGTACCTCAGGGTTGGGTAATTGGCTTTCCTATAGGTGGAATCTAGCAGGTGTCATCATGACCGGGACCTGGTCGTGACAAAATTTGAAAGTTCAAAAATGGAGTAAAAATGGTGTTTCTTGGATATATCACTGTATAAGGCTAAAATGTACTCTGCGAACGTAGGTAGGGTCCCGCAAACGCGGAGGGTATGGGGCATCAAAGCTCCGTGAACATGGCCAAGGGCACCCGAACATGGAGAGTTAGAGGCAGGCACACACTATACCTCCGCCAAGGCAAAGGAATGTCCATGAACGCGGAGAAGTTGGTAAGGTATACCACCGAGAATGCGCATACTCAGGCGCGAATGCGGATAAGAGTATGTAGCTGCACCAGAAAATCGCACCAGCAATGCACATATTTAACCCAAATCGAAATGGGCACTTAGAACTCATCCAAAGTCATATTTCAAAAACCAAATATGCATCCATACCAGAAACAACGATCTAGACTCAATGGAATCATCAAAAAGGTCTCCATGATACATTTACCTATGCAAGTCAAATAAAGTAGTTTAAAACTCGAAATACTAAAGTTGTCCTCGGCAACTCCAAAAACTAGGATGGGAACATTTCTAGTGTAGTTTAAACATTCAGAACTACTGGAACTATCTAAATTTCGATTCGAGCTTTCAAACTCCGAATATTGACAAAAGTCAAACTTTGGTTCCGAAAACAATAATGCAACTTTGGGCCTAAAACCTCATTTTAACTCTGAATGCAATTCTATAACTTCTCATAGACCAGTTTTGACGTTCCAAATAATATAATCAACGGGTCTTTATGCGACACTCGAAACTCAAAATTGTACGAAACTCTTTTTTTAACAACTTAAGCTTCTAAAAGTGCTAAAACTCATATTTTCAACTTTTAAAACTCAAGATTTCAATTACAATAATACAGATAGTTCAAAATAGTTCCAGACCAACTTACAAAAGGGTAAAATAGTAATTCACATAGATAAGCTCAAAAAATGACCAATCAGGTCATTATAAGCCATAGGCTCGAGAGTGAGGCTATATGTAGATAGAGTCAAAGATGCATGCCCGATACCCTCAGCTTTTTGAGCCTTTAGGTATGTCTTATCTAATGTTTGAGGATGAATATGATTTTTAGTGGTGGATGATGTAGTGACCTCGAAGGTTATTTTTGAAATTTTTTATAAAATTACCATTTTGCCCTTCCCAAAAGTTGTCTTGGGTCATTTTTAATTAAGTCTAAAAGTCAGATTTTGAAAACCTTGTAAGAAGTTGGAGTTTTGCTAAAGAGAGGGTTTTAAAAGAGCTTAAAGTTGGAAATTTCATGTTTTGAGGTCATCTAGAGTTTTACGTGTCACGAATGCAATTCCATCAACTTCGAAATGAGAAATCTGGTCTAAGAGAACTTGTAGAACTACTTTTGGAGTTAAAACGAAGATTTTAGACCCAAAGTTGCATTTTTAGTTCATTTTGGATCATAGTTTGACTTTGGTCAACTTTCGAAGTCCGAAAGCTCGCATTGAAATTCTGACAATTCTAGTGATTCCAGATGGTGAAAGTAACACTAGAAATTGTCTCATTGTAATTTTTAGGGCTCCTGAGGTTATTTTGAGTATTTGAGTCCTAAACTAGTTTAAACAATCTTCCTCAGGTTCTGGGCCAAGGAGGTCTCGAATCCAAATTATGACGATTCCATTGAGTCCGAAACATTATTTCTGGTAGGGTTTCATGTTTCATTTGTGTTCACGGGGTGCCGAATGAATCCGAAGGGTCCATTTTGTGATTTTATTGAGTTGTGTATTATTGATTTTGCTGATACCTAGTGCCATTTATTTTATTGAGCTATGTATTGTTGATTTTGTTGATCTTCCTCAACGTTCGCGCCTTACCTTTCATGTCCACAGAGGTCAAGTGGTTAGACCTCTGCGTTCACAAATGAAGGGTCCACGTTCGCGGAGTTGAGGTGGCTTTGATCTCCGCGTTCGTGAAGGTGGACCCCATGTTTGCGGAGGGTCATTCCCTCATGACCTTTGTGTTCGCGGGTCCTCATCCACCTTCATGGAGTGTTAAAGTATGCCTGAACAGTGACTTATTTTAAGTGACAGGTTCTGTTACTTTCCATCATTTTAAGTGAGGGGTCAGCAAGCTCCTACAGGTCATGGTAGAGGTGGTAGAGGGGCAGCTAGCTCTAGCGGAGCCCAGAATCGCACTTACACTCTGGGGAGTCGGCAAAATTTGAAAGCTTCACCCGATGTGGTCACAAGTACATTATCCATCTTTTCACATAATATGTATGCATTAATTGACCCTGGTTCTACATTATCATACATCACTCCACTAGTTGCTGGAAAGCTTAAAAGAACACCAAAATTATTGAACAAGCCATTTGAGTGTCTACACCAACCGGTGAATCTACTATAGCTAGAAGGGTCTATTATAACTGTGTAGTAACTATTTGTGACTGTGACACATGGGCTGACCTTGTTGAGTTAGAAATGGTGGAATTTGATGTTATAATGGGTATGGATTGGTTAGGTGGCCCCTGTAGCTGACAAGATGAGGGAAGCGAGACTGCGATGGTTTGGTGATGAGTCATGAAAATACGACTTTTACGACGCTTAAAACATAGAATTATTGGGTGTTCTCGAGCGGTGTTATTGTTTTAATAGGTATGTTTTGATGTTGTGCAGGAAAATGACTAAGGCATGGGAAATGGCGGAAAGCACAAGGAACGGGTGAAAAAACGAAGCCAAGTGTCGGACCACGGAAGGCCCACACGGGCCGTCTCACGCCAGACGGTCCGTGTGACCGACCGTGGCACGACACGAGTCACACGGTCAGTTTACACGGCCCGTCTGACACCAGACGGACCGTGTGACGGACCGTGTACTTGACGTAGCTCGGAAGACAAACCCGTCGAAAATTAAAGAAAGCGTGCAAGGAGATTCATACGGAGGATCCACACGGTCCGTCTCACTCTACACGGACCGTGTCACGGGACGTGTAAGTGACGTAGTTCGAAGGGCCTTCGTCGAAAATAGCAGAATTCGTGCAAGTGGATTGACACGGAAGAACCACACGGCCCGTCTCACGCCACACGGGCCGTGTCACGGACCGTGTGGGTACAGCCAACCACCAGACGGTCCGTTTACACGGACCATCTCACCTCAGACGGTCCGTGTAACGGACCGTGCCCCGTGCCGAAATTATTTTCCTAAATTACGTCAACTTAGTTTTTGCTTTGTATAAATAGGATGTTATTTTATTTTATTAAAGAACTTCGTTTGGACGATAGAAAGGAGAGAGAACAAGGAGAAAAACATTCGTTTGGCTTTTGTAATTCGAGAGAATCACGTTCGTGATTATTGTTCAAAGCTTGTAACACGGATTCTTGTTCTTCAATCGTAAGTCCATCTTTATGTTCTCTTCTATTCGTTGTGGGCAAATTATCAACAGTATGCTAGGCTAAACCCACAACTAGGGTTGTGGGAACCATGACGACCCAATTAAGATAACGCAAACTGGGGGTAGTTCGTTCAAATAAGCAACGCATGTATTGTTAGATTCTTCGTTTAAACTTCTCCTTAATGAGTCGACGCATTAGGGTAAGCCTGTATTCGTTACATGCCCGGAAGGGATGTAGTGATTGGGAAAAGAGTCTAACAACAGAGATTCAAGGTCATGAACCTAGTCTAAGTGCCTGAGACCGAAAGGTGAGGGTATTCTGAGATCAGAAACAACGGTTAGTATTGCAGACACTCGGAGACCGAGAGGAGAGGAGTGATATATACCAAGAAAGGACCGAAAGGTGACCTAGGTATTAATCAAGTTGTAGATTTTGCATGCATCATTAGGAACGAATTCACAGATCCAGTTTAGTTGTCATAATTGTATGCCATGGGGAACACAACCCTAGCCTCTCTCTATCTGTCGAAGAATCGGAGCACCTCTATTAATTACTTTACGCAATTAGTTAAGTTAAATAGCGCAACCCCCCATTTACTTTATGTTTGTTTATCTTGGGAATAGCATTTACAACTGAAAGCCGGTACTAATAGAATAATTCTTACGTGTTCCCTGTGGGATCGACCTCAACTCTGGTTGAGTTCTATATTTGACCAACGACCGCTTTACTCTTCTATTTGGAGTGTAATTTGGGCGTATCAAATTTTGGCGCCGTTGCCGGGGAACGCGGCAAGGAACTAGTCTATTAGTTGCTACTTTCAGCTTGTGAGTCTAGTCCCTGATTTTACTTTGTTTCTTGTTTTTGTCTTTGTAGGGGCTCAGCTTTGCATGCCAAGTACCCGCAGCAAGGGTGCAACACTTATTCCCTACGATCCGGAGCTTACCAAGTCCGTTCGCAGAATGAATGCCCAAGATCGTGAAGCAGCAAGGCAGAGGGAGTTGGCAGTGAATCCTGCAGCTGGAGGTCAGGATGGGTTGGGTGTGGATGATCTTGCTGGTAACGTGGTACCACCAGCAGCACCACTTCGCCAGGTACCACTTGTACCACCTCAGCAACACCAACCCCCGGTGAGACCTCAAGGCCCTCAGTACCCGCCAGCTGTGCTAGATGATGATGATGATGCCGGGTCTACTGGGGCAATAGTACTCCCACCATTGCCCGCTGGGATCAAATTCACGATCACCAGCACCATGCTGCAGATGTTACAGTTGAAGGGGATGTTTACTGGAGCGGCCACCGAGGATGCAAATCAGCACCTGATTAATTTCTTAGCTACCTGTCAGTCCTCCGAAATTCCAGGAGTTAGCCAGCAAGCGTTGAGGCTGAGGTTATTTCCATTGTCTCTGTCTGGGGAGGCAATACGGTGGCTAAATGAGCTCCCTCACGATTCCATCCGCACATGGGGAGAACTAAAGGAGGCATTTCTGGAACGATTCTTCCCTGCTTCACGGCAATTGAAACTCAAAGATGAGATCGGATCCCACAAACAAATGCCGAACGAAGCGCTGTATCAGTCTTGGGAAAGATTTAGGCAAAAGCTCAAACAGTGCCCAAATCACCATCTCACTGATGAACACTTGAAGGCAGTCTTCTACAGGTCCTGCAACTTCGTTACCAAGCCTATCATTGATGCAGCTTGTGGAGGGTCATATATGTCCAGGACTTTCCCGGACATCGTGGTCATCTTAGACCAAGTGGCAAAGAACAACAGGGCATGGTACACTAGAGAGGCAGACTGCTCAGGGATGGTATTTGAGATGAGTGAGGCGCAGCGCAAGAAGGAGGAAGAACGGGACCAGGACATGGCCCATATGCGGACACAAATTGATTTGCTGTCAAAGAAGTTCCTTGGTGGGAGCACTGAGAAAGTCAAAGCAATGGAAGCACTACCTAGGTATGACGATCAAGGCAGCGAATATGATGAGGAAGCACAGTTTCTTGGTAGTCAGGGGGGTTACCGAGGTTTCAACTCCGGTAACCAAGGTCGGAACTTCAATCGGGAGAATTACCAAGGGAACTGGCAGAACAGGGATGGCTACAGAACCCGTGATCGCCAGAACGAGGGCGGCAGCAACTCCAAGCTAGAGGATATGATGACAAAAGTCCTAAGCAAAGTGGAGGCCACTGAGGCAGGGGTACGAGATGTCAAGAGCGAAATTTCCAATGTTAGGCAGCTGGTAGATTCGCACTCCACCTCAATCAAGCAGTTAGAGCAGCAGATGGGACAGCTTTCGGCGGCGTTTAATCAGAGGAAAGTTGGGTCACTCCCGAGTGACACAGTGCAAAACCCGAAGAACGATGGCCACTGTATGGCGATCACCACGAGAAGTGGTCAGGTACTTGCTAACCCAGTTGCTGTTCCTAATGCAGGTCAGGTGAAAGTCGATGACAACATGCCTGGCCCTATGGAGGGTCAGGTAGACATTGGGAGTGATGAACCTGAGGTGGTGGTAGCAGAACCCGTGGTGACCAAGAAGGCAGTAGTGACAGACTCCCCCAGTCACCCAAGTCTGCCAGCCATCCCAAAACCAAGGCCACCATTTCCCCAAAGGCTGCAAAAGAAGGCGGAGGACGGCAAATTCCAGAAGTTCCTATCCATGTTAAAGGAACTGTCTGTGAACATACCTCTGGTGGAAGCGCTTGAACAAATGCCTGGCTATGCTAAGTTCATGAAGGACTTAATCACTAAGAAGAGGACAGCCACAATCGAGCCAGTCGATAATTTACACCACTGTAGTGCCATCGCTACAAGATCTTTAGTAGAAAAGAAGGGAGATCCGGGGGCATTCACCATCCCATGCACCATTGGTGCTTATGACTTTGCACGGGCGCTTTGTGACCTTGGCGCCAGCATTAATTTGATGCCGTTGGCAGTCTACCAGCAGTTGGGCTTGGGAGCCCCCACACCCACGACCATGCGACTATTGATGGCAGATAGATCAGTAAAACGGCCCGTGGGAATCCTGTATGATGTCCTTGTTCGGGTGGGAAGGTTCATCTTCCCTGCCGACTTTGTCATCCTTGACTGTAAAGTGGACTTTGAGGTACCAATCATACTTGGAAGGCCATTTTTGGCAACGGGCAGGGCACTGGTGGACGTTGAGCGAGGTGAACTCACATTCCGGTTAAACACCGAAGAGGCGAAATTCAATGTGTGTGCTGCCATGAAAAGGCCTAAAGAGTTAGCTGTGATGTCCATTCTGGACATTGATGACGACAATGTTTCTGAAGCCTCGTTGGAGGAAAAGATGACTGTGGACACACTGGCAGCAGTGCTGATGAACTTCTCAAAAGACGGTGTTGAGGGGTACAACGACACCATCTATGCCTTGCAGGGCATGGGGACCAGACCGTTCGTGCCAAGAAAGCTGGACTTGGACCTGCAAAATAGGCCAACACCTCCGGCGAAACCCTCTATTGAGGAACCGCCCGTTCTGGAGCTCAAGGAGTTGCCGCAACACCTCAGGTATGCATTTTTAGGTACTAACAACACTCTTCCTGTGATTGTGGCTGCAGATCTTCAGGAACATCAGGTGGAGGCATTGTTGGGGGTCCTACAGAAATTTAAGCGCGCCATTGGATGGACTATTGCTGACATAATTGGCATCCCTCCAGGCATCTGCACTCATAAAATCACGCTTGAGGATAACTGTACGCCTAGCATTGAGCATCAGCGAAGGCTCAACCCACCCATGCAGGAGGTGGTGAAGAAGGAGATCATCAAGTGGCTGGATGCTGGGGTGGTGTATCCAATCTCGGACAGTAAGTGGGTGAGCCCAGTGCAGTGTGTCCCCAAAAAGGGGGGCATGACGGTGGTCGTCAATGATAAGAACGAGCTTGTCCCACTGAGACCTGTCACCGGATGGCGAGTGTGCATGGACTACAGGAAGTTGAACAAATGGACTCTAAAGGACCACTTCCCCATGCCGTTCATGGATCAGATGCTAGACAGGCTAGCAGGGCGAGGATGGTATTGCTTCCTCGACGGCTACTCGGGGTACAACCAGATTTCAATAGCCCCAGAAGATCAGGAGAAGACCACCTTCACGTGTCCGTATGGGACGTTTGCTTTCAGGAGGATGCCGTTTGGACTCTGCAATGCCCCAGCCACTTTTCAGCGCTGCATGATGTCCATCTTTTCAGACATGGTCGAAGACACCCTAGAGGTATTTATGGACGATTTTTCAGTAGTGGGTGATTCTTTTGATGATTGTTTGCAGAACCTGAGCAAGGCACTGCAGCGCTGTGAAGCGGCCCAGTTGGTGCTAAATTGGGAGAAGTGTCATTTCATGGTCAAGGAGGGCATAGTCCTTGGTCATAAGGTGTCAGAAAAAGGGATAGAGGTGGACAAGGCAAAGATTGAGGTCATTGAGAAATTGCCACCTCCTATCTCGGTTAAAGGGGTCCGGAGTTTCCTTGGGCATGCTGGATTCTATCGTCGGTTCATTAAAGACTTTTCTAAGATTGCACATCCATTGTGCAAACTGTTGGAGAAGGATGTCAAGTTCCACTTTGACGATGCGTGTCGACAAGCGTTTGAGACCTTAAAATTGAAGCTCGTCTCAGCGCCTGTCGTGGTTGCTCCTGATTGGGATGCTCCGTTTGAGGTTATGTGCGACGCAAGCGGAATTGCTGTGGGTGTTGTGCTGGGGCAGAAGCGGAACAAAATTTTCCACCCTATCTACTACGCCAGTAAGACGCTGAATGAGGCTCAGAGGAATTACACTGTCACAGAGCAGGAGTTGCTCGCTGTGGTGTATGCCTTTGACAAGTTTCGAGCATATTTACTGGGCACGAGGGTGATCGTCCACACTGACCATGCCGCACTTCGATACCTCATGGCCAAGAAGGACGCTAAGCCTCGCTTAATCAGATGGGTGCTCTTGCTACAGGAGTTCGACTTCGAGGTCCAGGATCGTAAAGGCACGGAGAATCAGGTGGCCGACCATCTCTCCAGGTTAGAGGACGCAGCCCGAGCCAATGACTGGTTGGACATCGATGACTCGTTTCCCGATGAACAGGTATTAGCCGCTTCTGCGGACCTAGTCCCTTGGTATGCTGATTTTGCTAACTTCCTGGTGAGCGATATTATGCCGGAAGGCCTTAACCCTCACCAGAGAAAAAAGTTTTTTCATGATGTGCGCAGGTACTTTTGGGATGATCCGTATCTATTCAGAACATGCGCAGATGGGGTCATCCGACGATGTGTCCCTGAGGCAGAAATGTTGAGCGTCTTGGAAGCCTGCCACTCCTCTCCAGTGGGGGGGCATCATGGTGGTGCCAGAACTGCCAAGAAGATCCTGCAGTGTGGGTACTACTGGCCCACCATCTATAAAGATGCCCATGACTTGGTGCAGGGGTGCGACCAGTGTCAGCGCCAAGGGAACATCTCAAGGCGTCAAGAGTTGCCTATGACCCCCATTTTGGAGGTAGAGCTGTTTGATGTGTGGGGCATAGACTTCATGGGCCCGTTCGTTAGCTCTTATGGGATGAAGTATATCTTGGTAGCTGTGGACTACGTCTCCAAATGGGTGGAGGCAATAGCGCTGCCTAACAACGAAAGTAAGAATGTGGTACAGTTCCTGAGGCGGAACATCTTTGCTAGATTTGGGACTCCCCGAACTATCATTAGTGATGGGGGCTCCCACTTCTGCAACTCGTCCTTTCGGGCTGTACTGGCAAAATATGGGGTACGCCAACACAAGGTGGCCACACCCTATCATCCGCAGACAAGTGGACAGGTCGAAGTATCCAACCGGGAAATTAAGGAGATCCTGACCAAGTCTGTGAACGCCACAAGAACGGACTGGGCTAGGAAATTAGATGACGCATTGTGGGCCTATAGGACAGCCTATAAGACACCCATTGGTATGTCTCCATATCAGCTGGTGTTCGGTAAAGCCTGTCACCTACCAATTGAGTTGGAGCACAAGGCACTGTGGGCCCTCAAGGCCCTGAATATGAATTGGAAGGAGGCAGCCAATATGAGGTTGGACCAGATGAATGAGCTGGATGAGTTTCGTCTACAAGCTTACGAGAGTGCTGCTCTGTACAAAAATAAGATGAAGGCTTACCACGATAAGCTCATTGCCCCACGAAGCTTTGATGTTGGTGATAGAGTACTACTCTACAACTCCAGATTAAGGCTATTTCCAGGGAAGCTGAAATCAAGGTGGTCTGGCCCGTACAAGATCACACTAGTGCTGACTAATGGAGCAGTTGAGTTAGAGACGGGTGACGGGCACCGCTTCAAGGTTAATGGGCAGCGCGTGAAAAAGTACTTGGGCGCTGCAGAGGAATCCTCGGTGATAGAGGTTCTCCATCTTGACGAAGTCTGAGTAGTCAAGACCTTCACGTCGAGCCGTGACGTTAAACCAAGCGCTGAATGGGAGGCAACCCATCAATCAAAAAAAAAAAAAAAAAAAAAAAAAAATAAAAATAAAAATAATATATTTACATTTATTGTTGCGAGAGAAAAGTACATTGACTTATGCTTTTTCTTGGCTTATATTTTGTCTCAGGAAAGGATGCACATGGTGGCAAAGAAGGCCAATTAGGCGTACGGGCGAAAAGGAAGGTCAAAATTCCCCAAGGGGAACCGCACGGCCCGTTTACACGGACCGTCTGACACCAGACGGACCGTGTAACGGTCCGTTGAGGCGTCCCCTTCAGGTGAGCGAAAATACCCAAAACGGCCCACAAAACGGCCCACAAAACGGCCCACAAAACGGGCCGTCTAACGTTGAACGGTCCGTCTGACGGACCGTTTGGCGTGCGTCTCGGGACTGAGCACCGCCGCCCATCTCCGCGACACGGCGCGTGCCACGTGGCACGGCCCGTTCCCCTACCTGTCTTGGACCACGAAAAGTTGGGTTTAAATACCCTCTTTTCATATTTTTCTTTCCCACACTCAAATTTTTCTCTTGTTCAAAACCCCCACACGCCTCACTCTCTTCCTCACAACACCACAATCTCCATCCCTTCTCACACGGTTTGTGCACTCTCCTCACGATCCGTTACACCATCCTTAGACAAAATTTTCAAGTCTCAAGTCTATTTTTCTCCTTCAAGTAAGTTTCTTTGATTTAGTTTGCTTGTGAGTTTAGATTAGTTGTTCTTTGGTTTGTTTTTGAAATTTTTCTTTTAGTTTTTGTCTTGTGAGTACGTTTATGCATATACTTCGTGAGTGTGGCATCTATAACTCCCTAGGGGCATTATTCGTTAAATCTTTGTTAATGGGTAGTCTTAACCACCATTGTTGCTTTGTTGAACTCTTGAAACATTGGTTGTTTATGATTTTTGGTTGGTTAGAAATCGGGTTTGTGTTGTAAACTGTGTTTTGCTTAGTTTGAGTACCCGACCCGGCGTTTTAATGCTCCATCGTGCGTTAGAACTCCAAAAATCCGTCATGGGGCTGACTGGGGACGACGACCGTGACACGGTCCGTTACACGGACCGTGTGACATCACACGGTCCGTGAAACGGACCGTCCCGTGTCGCCCCCGCTGCATGCCAAGGCACGCCACACGGTCCGTCCTCACGGACCGTCTGACCCTACACGGTCCGTGTGGCGGCCCGTCCCATGTCCCTTGGTCGCCTCGCCCCGGTATGCTGTCACACGGGCCTCTACACGGCCCGTGCCCCTCCACACGGCCCGTGCAGGGCCCCGTCCCATGCCCCCGTATTTTGTTATGTTCGTCATTGTAGTTACTTTCCTCGCGCCTCCTTGGCTTTGTAGTACGAAATTCCCTATGATAGACCGGGTGACGCCACTCTTAAGGGTTTTTTTGTCACTTTATTCCCACAGGGGAAGTCTGAGTACCCGTTAGTGTGTCGTCCCAAGCTTTCTGGCATAACTAATATGTTCTTTATCCGTTGTGTTGGATGCAGGATTAACATGGCCCCACGTCTACGCCCTCGCCCACGCCGCGACGAGCAGGAGTCACGTCTCCGGGATTCAATCACTGAATCCTCCAGTCTCAACCCGGGGAGTGACTCAGGCAATGACTCTGACGGCGGGTCAGCTGTGCCGTCACCACCCCCTCGCACTGCCCGTCCCCGTCCAGTGCGACGCTACATCGCTTCAGATTCTGAGGATGAAGCTCCTGCAGCAGGGGTGGCAGAGGACGCTGCAGTTCCGGAACAGGAGGATGAGGCTGGCACTCCAGTCACTGCCGAGCACGATGTTGGAGGTGAGGAAGATATCTTGCTCCTCCGCGACAGTGATGATGAGGCCACCCAGCAGGCGGTTGCCCGGACTTCTGACCCGGAAACCGCCAAGTGGCTCCTGATCTTTTTACGGCGAAGATGGTCAGTCCCGGGAGCCAAGGAGGTCTACGTCAATGGCATCACCAAAGGTACGGGTGGCTATCAGGGGAGGCCAATTATCCCGGAGATGCGGGTACTAGTGGACAAGCTGGACTCCATTCCGGAAATACGCAATGCCTTTGCTACTTATCAGTTTGGATGGATGGCCGACCCTCCTGGCTACTATGGCCCAGATATGATCGCTGAATTCTACTCCAGCTATGCAGCCAGCCTTCTTGCCTCCATAGAAGGCAACTTGCCCAGACGTGCAAAGAAGCGGTTTGCTTCCCGATTGTCTCATCGGGACTATGTCACCATCCGGGGGACGCAGGTGGACATCTCGGCGGAGACGATAAACAGATTTTTGTTTGGCCCTGATTACCGTGCCCCTCCGGATGGGATTTTCATGGCTCACTATGTCAACGTCTCTGATGAGGTTCATATCGCCGATCCGTCTACCCGGGCCAGGGAATTACCGTGGATGGCAGAGCATATTGCACTTCAGGGGGTGGAGGCACCTTGGGTAAATGACCCCAAAATTCCTATTACAAAGGCCTCCCTTACCTTTGTCGCCAAGTTTTGGTGGTCGGTGGTGCGGGCCCGACTCAGACCCACAGTCAACGACAACACGCTCCAACTTTCCCATGCTGCGTTGGTCGCGAGTTTGGTGGCCCGCCTTGGTATTAATGTGGGTCGCGTGATTGCGATGGAAATAAAGGATCGTGCCCTCTCCGAACGCGCAGGTATGTCCTTTCCTTGCCTGATTCGGGCACTTTGCAAGCAGGCTCGTGTTCCCACCACGCACTTCTTGGACAAAAAGATCGCTCCGAAAGGTGTTGTGAACATTGCCATGATTAAGGACATCGCCAACCCACTGTATCATAGTCGATCCCGGCGATTTGGGGTTCCAGCACAGCTGCCTCGGGCTCCCCCACAGCAGCCTTTGCCTTTTGCGGAGCCCTCCTCAGCCCCCCAGACGGATACAGCTACTGAGCAGCCCGGGGGCAGTGGCGCCGCACCTCCGACACATCCGGGCTACACTTATGTCCCCTACGACCTCCTCGCCCGCATGGTTACAGAGCAGAGGCAGACCCGGGCGATTGTTGACCAGATGGTGGTCCGGGTGCCACAGGTAGTGCAGACTCACGTGCAGTTGGCTAAGGATGAGCTTCGTGCTGAACTACGTGGCCAGATCCAGAGTTTGCAGGAGCAGTTTAACCAGTGGGAGAACTACCTCAGCCGCATGTTTGGCAGCATGACCGGTGATGAGGTAACTCAGATAATGCAGGGGATGCAGGTCATGAAGGACAGAATTGACGAGCTGTACGCACGGTACGACAGCACAGCGGCCGCTCCGGCTCCACCACCTGACTCGTTTGCATCATTGTTTAGTGCCCCGATGGAGCCGAGCTTGACTGAGGGCTGGGGGATACCGATCATACCTCCTGCTGCCCAGGTACCCGTTCCAGCGGCGTCGGGTCATAAGGACAAAGGGAAGCGCCGCAGTCAGCGCACAAGTCCACCTGAGGACCCACAGCGTGAGGAGGCACGGCAGCTGCGCAAAGCTTTGAGAGCCCAGAGGCGTGAGGCTGCTGCACGGGAAGAGCAGGCGCGCCTCGCATATGAGGCTGCCCGGACAGGAGCCTCCGGGAGTACTAGGGAGCCCGCTGATGATGTTGCCTGCCAGGACCCACCAGTTGGATCGGGCCATGATGACCCCCCTGACGCCTAAGGCGTCCCAGGTATGTCCCGCTCCCATTTTGTTGCTTTGATTGGATAGTATGGTGCTATGAGGACATTGCACTGCTTTTTGATTGGGGGTGGGGCATCTTATCTTTACCCTGAGGAGTTTTTCTTGCCATGTTTCTTTTCTCTGAAGGTGTATTATCTAGTAGAACTGGCATGTTTAGGTTTATTATGTTTTGTGTGGAAAAGACAAGTGGTTATAAGAGTTTATAGTAACCTCATTAATTTGAAAAATGAAAATCCACGGAACTTGTAGGTGTGTATCCCATACGGACTGATTCTGTGATCCTCTGAAAACACAATGAACATTGTTTAGTTGGCATATTAACGATTGAAGTCTGACTGTGTTGTGTAGTGCTGAATAGTGGGGGATATGTGCCATGTGTGTGGGAGTGTTTTTTTGCTTGAATTTAACTGACACACTTGTGAGCTAGAACTTGCCTGGTTGGTCCCCCCTAAAACGATTGAATGAGTGGATTAGGAAAGGATCTTAGGCCATTGTTGTTAAGAAGTCACTAAACCTAAAGAAATGAATTAACCAAATGAAGTTTATCCCTTTGAACCAAATAATTGAGCCTTAATAGACCTTTTCTTTCTTACTACCCAATCCATGTTCCCAATCTATCTGTAGACCATACTCAGGCCCTGGTCGCTTTAAGGACATTGTGAACCTCAACCTAGGCCAAAGGCCTAAGTTGAGGGTGGCTTATATTGGCCCTGGTCCTTGAAAAGACATTGTGTACCTCAACTTGGGCTAAAATCCTAAGTTGAGGGTGGCTAGTGTAAGAAAAACAGAAGAATCGGGATGGAAAAGATCCAAGTGGTGAGAAGAAAAGTTGAAAAAACAAAAGAAAGAATTTTGGGGACGTGAATAAAATGATATATGAAAAAAAAAAAAAAAAAAAGGGGAAAACAAAGATTTTGGGAAGCCGAAAGTGGTGGCTGAGTCAAAGCAGGGCCTTGGAACAAAACACTAGTCACTTTGATCTTAAATATATCTCACCCAAGCCCGAGCCTACGTTACAAGCCTTAGAAGTCCTAAAGTGATCCTGAAAAGGTCATTCAAGAGTTAAGGTGGTGAAAATAAAGGCAAGCATATGGTCTACACTCGTGTGTCGGTTGAAAATTCTTTCTGAGCGTGAGTGCTTACATTCCAGTCTCTGTGTGCTACATTATTTCATGGTGTGAGAGACTTCTTTGTAGTAAGGGCACTATCACCGCACTATTCGGGCGCTATACATAACTGGCTTATCTTTAGTCAAGGTCTTAATAGGAGCCAACGAGATATGGTATCGTGTTTAGGTCGATCAAATCATAGTCTGTTGGAATATGCACACATTACAAGTATACGTGAGGAGCATGAGGCTAATGAACAAAGGGGTTGCTATTTATTTCTTTTTAATTACTTGTCTTTTGTGTGTCGTAATGTGTTTTTGGTGATCGCTTGAGGACAAGCAATAGTTCTAAGTTGAGGGTGTTGATGAGTCATGAAAATACGACTTTTACGACGCTTAAAACATAGAATTATTGGGTGTTCTCGAGCGGTGTTATTGTTTTAATAGGTATGTTTTGATGTTGTGCAGGAAAATGACTAAGGCATGGGAAATGGCGGAAAGCACAAGGAACGGGTGAAAAAACGAAGCCAAGTGTCGGACCACGGAAGGCCCACACGGGCCGTCTCACGCCAGACGGTCCGTGTGACCGACCGTGGCACGACACGAGTCACACGGTCAGTTTACACGGCCCGTCTGACACCAGACGGACCGTGTGACGGACCGTGTACTTGACGTAGCTCGGAAGACAAACCCGTCGAAAATTAAAGAAAGCGTGCAAGGAGATTCATACGGAGGATCCACACGGTCCGTCTCACTCTACACGGACCGTGTCACGGGACGTGTAAGTGACGTAGTTCGAAGGGCCTTCGTCGAAAATAGCAGAATTCGTGCAAGTGGATTGACACGGAAGAACCACACGGCCCGTCTCACGCCACACGGGCCGTGTCACGGACCGTGTGGGTACAGCCAACCACCAGACGGTCCGTTTACACGGACCATCTCACCTCAGACGGTCCGTGTAACGGACCGTGCCCCGTGCCGAAATTATTTTCCTAAATTACGTCAACTTAGTTTTTGCTTTGTATAAATAGGATGTTATTTTATTTTATTAAAGAACTTCGTTTGGACGATAGAAAGGAGAGAGAACAAGGAGAAAAACATTCGTTTGGCTTTTGTAATTCGAGAGAATCACGTTCGTGATTATTGTTCAAAGCTTGTAACACGGATTCTTGTTCTTCAATCGTAAGTCCATCTTTATGTTCTCTTCTATTCGTTGTGGGCAAATTATCAACAGTATGCTAGGCTAAACCCACAACTAGGGTTGTGGGAACCATGACGACCCAATTAAGATAACGCAAACTGGGGGTAGTTCGTTCAAATAAGCAACGCATGTATTGTTAGATTCTTCGTTTAAACTTCTCCTTAATGAGTCGACGCATTAGGGTAAGCCTGTATTCGTTACATGCCCGGAAGGGATGTAGTGATTGGGAAAAGAGTCTAACAACAGAGATTCAAGGTCATGAACCTAGTCTAAGTGCCTGAGACCGAAAGGTGAGGGTATTCTGAGATCAGAAACAACGGTTAGTATTGCAGACACTCGGAGACCGAGAGGAGAGGAGTGATATATACCAAGAAAGGACCGAAAGGTGACCTAGGTATTAATTAAGTTGTAGATTTTGCATGCATCATTAGGAACGAATTCACAGATCCAGTTTAGTTGTCATAATTGTATGCCATGGGGAACACAACCCTAGCCTCTCTCTATCTGTCGAAGAATCGGAGCACCTCTATTAATTACTTTACGCAATTAGTTAAGTTAAATAGCGCAACCCCCCATTTACTTTATGTTTGTTTATCTTGGGAATAGCATTTACAACTGAAAGCCGGTACTAATAGAATAATTCTTACGTGTTCCCTGTGGGATCGACCTCAACTCTGGTTGAGTTCTATATTTGACCAACGACCGCTTTACTCTTCTATTTGGAGTGTAATTTGGGCGTATCATTTGGACATATACAGAGAAGGAGTACTGATGCCCCTGTTAGAAGGTGTGAGAGATTAGATTTGGGAGCTATACGTAGGGGTAGAGGTAGACCAAAAAAGTATTGGGGGGAGGTGATTAGAAACGATATGGTGAAACTTGATCTCACCAAGGACATGACCTTAGATAGGAAGGAGTGGAGGTCGAGAATTAGAGTAGCAGGCTAATAGGGAGGATAGGAAGGAGTGGTAATTGTCTGTCTTTTATATGTTATTTATCTGCCTTTATATGTTTACTATCTTTATCTAGGTATTATTATGTGCTCTTCTCTTTTTGCCTGTGTATCGTATCTAGCGTGTTCTGCTGATGGATTTTGTGACGAGGGTTTCCAGGAAATAGCCTCTCTACCTATGTGGTAGTGGTAAGGTCTGCGTACATCTTACCCTCCCCAGACCCCACTTGTGGGTTTTCACTGGGTATGTTGTTGTTGTTGTAATGGGTATGGATTGGTTAGCTTCTTGCTATGCCACTATGGATTGCTGAACTAAAAGAGTGTATTTCCACTTTCCAAATGAGGCGGTGCTTGAATGGAAAGGCAATGTTGGGGCACCAAAGGGTAAGTTTGTTTCCTATTTTAAGGCAAGGAAGATGATGTCAAATGGATATACATGTCATCTAGTTAGAGTGAGGGATGTGGAGGTAGAATCACCAACCTTTCAATCTGTTCCAATAGTGAATGAATTTGTTGATGTGTTTCCTGAAGAGCTTCCGGGTTTACCTCCTGAACAAGAAGAATATTTGCTATTGACTTACTTCCAAGCACTCAAGCTATTTCTATCCCTCCATATAGAATGGCCCCGGCAGAATTACATGAATTAAAGGAGCAATTAAAAGACTTGCTAGAGAAGGGTTTTATAAAACCTAGTGTGTCTCCTTGGGGTGCACCAGTGTTATTTGTACGTAAAAAGGATGGCACCTTGAGAATGTGTATTGACTACCGGCAATTGAATAGGGTGACAAGTAAGAACAAATACCCCCTCCCCAGGATTGATGATTTATTTGATCAGTTACAGGGTGCCAAATGCTTCTCAAAAATTGATTTGAGATCACGTTATCACCAAGTGAGGGTGAAGGAGAAAGATATACCCAAGACAGCCTTTAGGACATGCTATGGTCACTTTGAATTTCTTGTTATGTCATTTGGGCTGACAAATGCACCAGTAGTTTTTATGGATTTAATGAACAGGGTATTCAAGCCATTCTTTGATGTATTTGTGATAGTATTCATAGATGATATTCTGGTATATTAAAGAACACAAGAGTACCATGCAAATCACTAATGACAGGTATTACAAGTTCTTCGTGATCGACAATTATACGCCAAGTTTTCCAAATGTGAATTTTGGTTAAAAAGTTCATTCTTGGGTCATATTGTATCCGATGAAGGAATAAGGGTTAATTCACAAAAGATAGAAGCAATGAAAGATTGGCTAAGGCCAACAACACCCACAGAAGTTCGAAGCTTCCTAGGGTTGGCAGGTTATTACAGAAGGTTTGTTGAGGGTTTTTCTTCTATTTCTGCACCTCTAACAAAGTTGACACATAAGGAAACCAAGTTTCAATGGAATGATGCATGTGAAAGGAGTTTCCAAGAGTTGAAAAGTAGGCTGACTTCTGCACCTGTGCTAGTGCTTCCAGAAGGTACAGAAGGGTATGCGGTGTATTATGATGCTTCAGGAGTTGGCTTGGGGTGTATACTAACACACATGGTAGGGTAATTGCTTATGCCTCGAGACAATTGTGACCGCATGAGAAAAACTACCCAACACATGATCTTGAGCCTACAGTTGTTGTGTTTGCCTTGAAAATATGGCGCCACTATTTGTATGGGGTTCATGTTGACATATATACTGATCATAAGAGCCTATAATACATCTTTAAACAGAAAGACCTAAATTTAAGACAAGGAGATGGCTAGAGCTAATAAAGGATTACCACGTTGATATACTATACCATCCAGGGAAAGCAAATGTGGTAGCCGATGCTCTGAGTCGTAAGGCAATTATGGATATTGGTGATCAGACCATGGTAAGTCAAGGAGTCGCTAAGGATCTACGTCAACTAGATAATTTGGGAGTTCGTCTCATTGAAACTCCAAAGGAAGGGGTTGTTATACATAATGCTGTAGAGTCTTCATTGGTAATGGAGGTAAGAGAAAAGCAGTTCAAGGATCCTATTTTACGACGACTTAAGGAAAAGGTGAGTCAAGGTACGATGAAGGGCTTTGAACTTACACAAAATAGAGTACTTTATTGCCAAAATAGATTATGTGTTCCTAATATTAATGGACTGAGAAGGAGGATAATGGAAGAAGCCCATCATTCAAGATATTCCATCCATCCAGGATCAACTAAGATGTATCATGACCTGAAGGGAATGTTTTGGTAGGGAGGCATGAAAAAGGACCTTGCAGAATTTGTAGCACAATTCCAAAAGCCGGGAGGTTATATGCAATGTATAAAGCTTCCAACGTGGAAGTGGGATATGATTAATATGGAGTTTGTTACTGGGTTACCTCGCTCATTTTGGAAGTTTGACTCCATATGGGTGGTAGTTGATAGGCTCACAAAGTCAGCACACTTCTTGTCAGTTTAGAGTGATTATACAGCTGAAGAGTATGCAAAGTTATACCTCAAAGAGATAATTAGGCTACATGGGGTCCCAATCTCCATTATATCTTATTGGGGAGCTCAATTCACTGCAAAGTTTTGGAAGTCCTTCCAAAGGAGCTTAGGGACAAATGAATTTAAGTACAGCTTTCCACCCTCAGATAGATGGTCAAGCAGAATGCACCATTCAAACCCTTGAAGATATGTTGCGGGCTTGTACATTGGACTTCAAAGGTAATTGGGTGGACCATTTGCTACTTATTGAATTTGCCTACAATAATAGCTACCATTCAATCATCAAAATGGCACCTTATGAAGCTTTGTATGGAAGGAAATGTAGATCCCCAATAGGATGGTTTGAAGTGGGTGAACCCACCTTGCTTGGTCCAGATCTAGTCCAACAATCCATGGAAAAAGTCAAGGTAATACGACAGCGGCTAGAAACAACCCAAAGTCATCACAAAACATATGTCGATGCTAGGAGAAGAGAACTGAAATTCTCAATCAGAGATTGGGTATTCTTAAAGGTGTCCCCAATGAAAAGAGTTATGAGATTCGGTAAGAAAGGAAAACTAAGCCCATGTTACATAGGGCCATATAAGATTATTAAAAGGTTTAGACAGGTTGCATATGAATTAGAGCTACCCCAGGAGCTTTCAATAGTTCATCCAGTTTTTCATGTCTCAATGCTTCGAAAATGCATAGGTGACCCATCTCGTATCACTCCTATTGAAGATATGCAGGTTACGGAAGATCTCACCTATGAAGAGGTACCTATTACTGTCCTAGATCATCAAGTTAGAAAGCTAAGGAATAAGGAAATACCTTCAGTAAAGGTACTTTGGAGGAACCAGCAAGTAGAAGATATGACGTGGGAGGCTGAGGAAGCAATGAGATCTAAGTACCCTTATTTATTTGAAGCTAAAGTGGAAGTCCAAGGTGCAGAGTTGGGGCATTAAGAGGTATGTGTGTTTGAGTGCTTGTTATGTTGTCCAAAGTTTGTTTAAGTGAAGGTTTAAATTTGTTTAACCTATCCAATTATGCTTGCATTCGGGGACGAATGTTCTTAAAGGGGGGAGGATGTAACACCCCACATCTTACATGTACTGTTCCTATTCATATGAAACATGATATAGCGGGGTCAAACCAACACACATTTTTAAAAGTGCTTGAATTTCAGATTAGAGGGCTATATGTACGTCTAACGCTCAAGAGGACCGAGTGTATAGAAGTTTTAAGTCAAATTGAGGAGGTCGTGGCCTTAAATGAAGTGAAAGAAGTGAGGTTCTTGTGGGACTTAGGAAGCTAGCAGGTGAGTCACCTACGTGGTTACCTTAAATAGGCTAGGTAGACGGAGATGAGGCCTAACACCGAATTTGTTCAAGTCCGATAAAGAATAAACCCTGAGTTAAGGGAGTAATTTGGACCCATGGTTAACATTATAAAGGGACAATATAGGCAGCCCAAGATGAATAGGAAAAGAGCCAAATTACATTCACAACCCAAGTCACAAATAGGGCCCAAACTAAGTGGAGGTAAAAGAGAAATATTTACAGCAAAGCCCATCCAATTGAAGCCCAATAAGGCCCAAGTGAAAGGGCCAAGTTGCTGCATCACCACTTTAATAAGATAAGGCTTCAAATGTAAAAGAAAGTCGTCCAAAAGTGGCCCTTTAAAAGGGGTTAAAATCCAGCAACTTTAAGTCATTTTCACTTAGCCAAAAATCAGATTTTCTTCAAAGTTTCTCCTTGCTCTCTCTTCACTTTTTAAAGCATCCAAGGCACACCTTTAGGGTTCTTGAAGAGGACCTGATACTTGAGGGATAAGGTAAGTAAAAATACCTATGGTTTAGTATAATTTTTCCATGAAAAACATAAAGAGTATGCTGGTTGTACTTGTACAGAAATTTTGGACAGCATGTGTTCCAAAGATTGTTGTACACTTTTCTTGTTTATTAAGAGGATTTTATCTTGTTGGTTAGTTGAATTACGAAGTAAGTTTTATGTTTTTAACAAGGACTGGTTCTGTAGTAATGAAAGAAGGCTACTGCACCATTTTTATCTTCCGAAAAATGAGTTCTTGTATGCTATCTTAATGGTACTCTTAGTAGGAACTTGTGGGCGGATAATTGGTGATTGTTGTCTCACGTTTTCCATCTACTTTGGGACTGTTTTTGGAATGTTTTAAGATTATATTTATATGTAAGTAGGTTGAGAACAATTTGGTTGAGGTTGAAACAGATTTGTAATAGTTGAAGCCGACATGTAGCGAAAGGACGTAATGTTACGTTGCCTACTTGTGTGTTGTGTAGAGTTGTTGTATGTTGTACTTGATGAGCTGTTGTAGGCATGTTATGTGACTAAAAACAGGCTGGATGTAACATGTATATGACAATGTGTGCTAAACAAAAATATGATTAGTGGTGGAAAGGTTGAAAGAATACTCGTGGATTAATAATTAAAAGCTTCCTGCCGGAGTGTTTGTTTTTATGAGATTGGACTGCCAAGATGTGTTTATTAGCTTCTAATACTAGTTTTATCACCTACTATATTGTAGATAAGTATTTGGAGGAAAAGGATACTACTTTGAGGTAATAACGACATAGTACAACGAGGTATGTAAGGTTGCTTGATTTCCTATTATTTGGCATGAAATCTAGGTTCTCCTTGGCACATAAAGGCACTTACCAACTCCGGCATAACTAATAACTGTTTCTCCACTCCTTACCATGTTCATATGTTCCCATACATAGCCATTGTCAAATTTGCATACATACTTGGATACCAAAGATACATGAGTTCTTTTTTTACCAAGTAGAGTCCATGTGTTGTTTAATCTCCTACAACGTTTCATTAGTTGTGTAACTCTCTTTTCATTGGGGTATTATCTTGTATAGTTGTTTATATGTCACATGTTATATTTATGTTCCTACAGCACTAAATGTTATGACCACCAAAAGAATTATCTCAAAAGTAAATAAAAGATAACTCAGAGTTGCTTATTAATGGGTGGTATCCCAGGGGGTGGAAGAATCACCTAGCATCGGTCGATCCCATATTACGGGGGATATCCCAGGGGTGAAAGAAAAGCCTAGCATGGGTCGATCCCGATATTGATTCACCACTGATCAGCTGGTCATTTACATGATATATTATGCACAGATTATAGAGTAAAGAAAGGTAAAGTAATAAAAAGGACATAAAGTACATGATTCCACAGTATGACTAAAGGTGGTCTTTTATTTTTACACATTAGTGTATGATTTCATTTGAGTTCTTATTTCGTATGTAGTACTTCCTGCCTTCATATTCAGTACACTATCTCGTACTGACGTCCCTTACGGGGGACCTGCATTTCATGCTACAGGTACAGGAGCTAGTAAATCTCCCCAGTAGAAGTACAGGACATCTAGCTGTTGTTACTGAGCTCCAGGTTTCTTCGGGATTTTGTGTGTCTAGAGCTTATATTTTTGTACTGTTTGGTTGGTCATGAGGAAGAGCTTGTCCCGACCCTTAATAGATATTGTTCCTTATTTAGAGGCTTCGTAGACTATGTAAAGTAAAGTGTGGTCAAGTATCGTACTTTAGACATCGTGGCTCCAACGGCCTAGTCATATGTATTTCCTTTTGGCTTGTTAATATTGTCTAATTTTTTCTTAAAAACATGTTGAATATGGAAACCTCTTATAGTGTTCATAGCAAGTGCATAGTTATATGTTGGTTCTCCTGGGCCTTGTCGCCAACGGGTGCTAGTCCGCCTTAATGGGACTTTGGGCGTGACATTATTTGATATTGATATCGAGATGACACTTATATTGAGATGTGTTTAATATTGATACCTTGATGATATTAAGACTATGATGATATTGTAATCATTATGATATTGATTAGTGATGAAACTAAGATCATGCACATTGCATTCACTAATATTTGTGCATTGGTACTTTTGATGGCTATGGCCGAGAGATGAATAACATAACATGTGGATTGGTGGTCGAGGTCTCTACAGGTCGATGTCTAGTCTAGGTTTCTACTGGCGATCCGAGGTAATATGTCGGCTGATTATTGTGTAGCCGAGGTTAGTTCTGATCGGGTGAGCATTGGCTAAGGTCATTGCCGATAATGTTCACAGATACATGGTCCTTGCATGGCCCCCATGGGTTCCAATTTAAGTTTATCAATGAATGTATATCGTACGACAGATATACATCACGATTATTTGACATTGCATCGCATTATTTACATCTCATGGCATTAACTCCATTTCATATCATTCCTTCTTGTTAATATCATATGTATCGTTTATGATCTATTGTACCATTTGACTTGAGTATCAATTGGATATTTTGAGATATGACACTATGTGATGGGTATATATATTCTTGTGATTTGTATATTGTATTGTGTTGAGACCTTTTTGAGTGCAGGTGTGTAGTTTGGCGGTAAATGATTGGGTGTTAAGGAGTACTTGTGTTCTTCATTGCTTTACCCTAGGTTGGTTCCATTTGCTGAGTACCTTGTTGATTGGTGCTCACCTCTTGCTACATTTTTGTAGGTTGTGAGTCTGGTCCCTCTTGCTAGATATTCTTCATTATAGGATCGAGCTTCCAGATCATTCGTCAGGTAGCTGCTTATGTCTTCAGCAGGCCTTCGAGGATCCCATTTTATGTTTCGTTCTATTTGAGAACTGGACATTGAGACTTGTATTTTATTGAATATTCTATATTTAGAGGTTTGTATATGTGACACCAGTTTTTGGATGGTTGTAGCTTTTGATTTCCTATGTTTATCTATCTTATTAGACTATTTATCTTTTGTTTTTATAGTTATGTTTGGGTTGTCTAGGTTTTGGGCTAACTCACTTGGTGGATTAGGTGAGTGTCATCACACTCAGATTTCGGATCGTGACAACCACATAACTATTTATACAAATATTTATATATATATATGTGTGTGTGTGTGTGTGTGTGTGTGTGTGTGTGTGTGTGTGTGTGTGTGTGTGTGTGTGTGTGTGTCCATACACTATTTGTATTATATCAGTAAATGTTTATACAATATCTATACAACATTGATACATTAGGGGAGTCCATTGGCTGATTGGGTTCAATTTTATGTATTATCAGTTTGATTTATTAGTTTTTTATATTTAAATGTGCTAAACCAATAACCAACCAAAAAGATTAAAAAAAATTATTGATTTTTAATTTATTGGTTTTTGGCCCTTAATGGTCCAATTTTCGGTCTACCAATAAGAAAATGCTCATAAAATAAATATATGATTTATCCAATATTTTGGTGTGACCGGACAATAATGTAACTTTATAGAATGCTCATAAAATAGAAACACTAGTAACAAACATGAAAATCACTATACAAGTACAATACAAATAAAAGAGTTTGGTTTTGTGAACTCAAAATCATTGTGACATGTGAATTGAAAGGTAAAGCGCAATGACAATAACTAGTAAGGTAGTGATATTAATATTTAATATTCATATAAGGATAAAGTAATAATTCACTGTAATCTTAATGGGCTATTGGTTTACCCGATAACCCTATATTCAAAACAAAAATCGAATCGATAACTTGATAATCTTTTATAAAATCATTAAAAATCCATTAACCTAATAACCAATAGCCATAAACCAATAGCGTGTTTTTGTTCGATTTATTGATTGGTTCAATTTTTGCACATCCCGATGATACATTACTTATACACTACTTAACTGTTATTAATTTTTTTCAAAAAAAAAAGGTTGGTTATTTAGCTATGGTCAAATCATACTTACAAAAATACAAAATAAATCATGGCTAATAAAAAGTAAAAAATAACATGTTTAAACCGTGGCTAAATAGTGAATTTGGCTATGTTTCATCTTATTATTTTCTTGGCTGTATTACTTTATAAATTAATAACTTTTTGGTACATATCCTAAAAAATATTGGGTTATCAATTGAATTTTAATTTTTAGTATTGGGTTATTGGATAAACTAATTATCCTTTAATACTATAGCAATTTACTACTTTTCCTCTTCATAAATATTAAAATATTAGTGATAATTTGACATTACTAGACACTGTGTCAGTACTCTTAAGTTATTGTTAAGCTTGCCCCTCGCGAAATATTTTGTTCTTTGTTGATTTAGTCGTCATATTACAATGTTCTTGTTGAACTTCTTGATTTTAATTTTAGTTTTAGCTTGTAATTTAAACTTTTGTAAGTTTTGTAAATGTTTGTAATTTGATTGACATTTGAAATTCCATATTATGCTTTGGCTATAACATGCAATTGTAGCCTTCCTACTACATATGCTATTATTGATGCAATTTCTCATTATCTTTCTTGTTTCACTATATCAAACATTTATAGTTTATTTGCTTGTTTCACTATATTGTACTGTTTCATTGTATCACATCAAATTATCGAAGAAGTCATATATTTATTTGTGAGCATTTTCTTGTTGGATAATCAAAAATTGATAAAAGTATCTTATTGATTTGGCATATTTAAAAATCAGAAATTAAAACGTACCAATAATATACAAAATCAAATCGATCCAACAAATACACAACCCTAATTATTATATCAACTTATCAAATTTAGCGTGATACTATTTCGATATCATTATACAAAGTTTCATATTCTTGATCCAGATTTTATTATTCTAACTTTATATTACATTTTTTTCATTGAAATTTTGCATTATTTACATTATTACTTTATATGATCTGCTTATATTTTATCTTTTCTGGACATCATTAAACTGAGTATTTTACTGTTATTCAATTTATGTATGTCAATTAGGAAAAAAAATGTATGTCAATTAGGGAAAAAAATTAAAACTCTCGCTGAAATTTGACTTTACTAATTGATGCGACTGTGATTTCCCATTAATAATAAGCAAAAAGGATTTGGTGGTGGCCTGTTTAAAAAGAACCAGTTTTGGTGCATGTGTAATGCACGTGCAAGTCAAACTATTTAGTATACTATTTTAAAAATAATATCAATATTATTAAATAAAAAATTTAAGTAAGTGATTATATATGGAATAATAAAGTATAAGATTTTATGAATAACGAATATAAACTTTTTTTTTATGATTAATTACTAATTGTATACCTACTAAAAGTTGTAAAATTAATATATAAAACTATCAAAATCTATTTATTTATAAATATAAGGAAACACCTATGTCTATAGCCAAAATAGGGTAATATAAACAAATGTTTATTGTGCCTTATTAGAATGGTCACAACCTTTTGAAAAATTCACGACTCATTAAAAAAATCATAACTCTTCAAAAAAGTCATAATTCTTCAATGTGAAAAGGTATTGTTTTTAAGATAATATAAATAAATAAATAAATATAAATGTTGGAAGAAATACTAAATATGGTGTTTTAAGAATAAAGAGAATAGAGAACTTAAAAAAATCATAGTTTAAAAGGGTGAGGAAATTTCTCTTTGTTTATAGATAACAAAGTATAGTATAACAATTTACAGTTTTTCGAAAAAGTCACAAACTTTTTAATGTAAACAAAAATGTCTACTTTAAATATAACATAATATAAATAAATATAAAATATAGAAGATATATTAATTGAGTGTTTTAAGAAGAAGAAAAGAAAATTTAGAAAATTCATAGCTTAAAAATGTAAGAAAACCCCGATATTTATAGCGAACAAAGAAAACTATAAACAGGTGTTTTTTATTTCTTATTAGAAAAATCACAACTTTTCAGAAAAATCATAACTCTTTAAAAAGGTCACTACTCTTTAAAAAAAATTCAACTCTTTGAAAAAGTCACACCCCATAAAAAATTCGCAGTCCTTCAATGTAAAAAGATGTCTGCTTTTGATATGATATAATATACTAAATATAATATAAAATATACAAAGTATACTTGGAAAGAAGAAAAGTAGAAAATTTGTTGTTTAAAAATGTGAGAATATCCCTCTATTTATAATCAACAAAAGCTAGTATGAACAAGGAGTTTATTGTGCTTTATCAGAAAAGTTACGACCCTTTAGTAAAGTCACAATTCTTCGAAAAGATCATAACTTATCGAAAAAGTCATAGCCTTTTGAAAAAAATTACAAACCTTTAGTATGAAAAAGTATTCGCTTTTAATATGATATGATATAAATAAGTAAATATATTATAAAATATAGAAGATATACTAAATTGTGCGTTTTAAAAAGAAGAATAACAAAATTTTTAAAATTCATTGTTTAAAAATGTGAGAAAATCCTTCTATATATAGCCAACATAAATTAGTATGAACAGGTATTTATTGTGCCTTATACGAAAAGTTATAACATTTTATAAAAGTTACAACTCTTCGAAAATATCATAACTCTTTAAACAAATAACAATTGATTGAAAAAATCACATTCTTTTGAAAAATTCACAACCCTTCAATGTAAAAAAATGTACGCCTTTAATATAATATAGCATAAATAATTCAATAATAATATAATATATAAAAAATATACTAAATTTAATATTTTAAATTGAGAATATTATAGCAATTTAACATTCAAATCAGTAAGTTTATAAAGTTTATACTTTTAAGATAAGATCGTATTGATGATTGATAATTCAAAACAATACCACATGTTTTTGATCAATCACGAGGTTCATTATGCAACGAGCCTACTTATGTAGGACTCCGTAATGAACCCTTTCAAATTAATTTAATGTGTATCTAAAGAATATTTCGCACTTACCGGTATATTTATCATACATTACATATTATATGTATATATATATATATATATACATACTAGTTATGAGTCTTGTGTTTTTGCGGGCTCAATATATATTTTTTTAATCTCGATTTTATGATATTAATAGATTTTTTATATTAATTTAAAAAATTTAAATTATTCATTATTAGACTTATAGTCACTACATTTATGTTACTCTCTCTGTCACAATTTATATGACATAGATGGAATTAGAAGAATCAAAATTTTAAATTGATAATTATTATGAGTTGTAGCACTGTTTACATCATTTCAAGTAATGTACATAAAGTTTTGATTCATTTATATTTTACAAATTTTTAAGGTACTTTCTTTTTTACATAAATATAATCGTTGAAAAATATTAAAATAATTATTTAATTTTATCTTTTCAGTTAAAACAGAAAGACCTAATTTATGCTTTTGTGTCTGTTTTATCCTAATTCTAGTATTTACATGACCTAAAATAATTGATTATGATGATATAGCAAACTCACAGGTGAAACAATTGAGAAAATAAATTATTAGGGCTAATATTGTAAAAGCATAATTGAAGCAGCCGAAGAAATATAATCAAGTTATGAGTCTTGTGTTTTTGCGGGCTCAATATATATTTTTTTTATACTCTCTCTGTCACAATTTACATGACATAGATGAAATTTCAAGAATCAAAATTTTAAATTGATAATTATTATGACTTGTAGCACTATTTACATCATTTCAAGTAATGTACATAAAGTTTTGATTCATTTATATTTTACAAATTTTTTAAGGTACTTTCTTTTTTACATAAATATAATCGTTGAAGAATATTAAAATAATTATTTAATTTTATCTTTTCAGTTAAAACAGAAAGACCTAATTTATGCTTTTGTGTCTGTTTTATCCTAATTCTAGTATTTACATGACCTAAAATAATTGATTATGATGATATAGCAAACTCACAGCTGAAATAATTGAGAAAATAAATTATTAGGGCTAATATTGTAAAAGCATAATTGAAGCAGCCGAAGAAATATAATCAAGTTGCTTTGAAAATATTAAATTAAGAAACACGCAAAATATTTTTGTGGGTCCCAGATAATAACGGTGAAGAAGCAGACAGCTCAAGCAAGCAAGTTGACGGAGAACTATCTGCTTATTCGCATGCTTTTGTGTCTGTTTATCCTAATCTAGTATTTACATGACCTAAATCAATTGATTAGGATGAATATAACAAAATCATAACTAAAACAGTTGAGAAAATTTATTAAGGCTAATATTGTAAAATTATAATTAAAAAATTAATAAAATATTTTTGTGAATTTCATGAAGAAACAGATAACTGAAACAGACATGTTGACGAAGAGCTATCTGATTATTCACATTTTTAATAAGTAATAGTATATATATAACTCCGACACAATGACTGAAAGCTCAACTATTGCAACAGGAAAAGCACAAGAGTCCAAAAAAGTAAATTGGGGCCAATGGAATAATAGCAGACAAGGAGAGGAATTTCGTGTCAAAACAAAAGCGTTACACTTGAAAATGTATAACCGTAAGTCGCCTTATGAACGTGAGCTTGTAAGGATAAGATAGATGTTAAGAGAAGTGTAACAATAGGATGGTTAATAGATCGAGCTGGTTTGAATTTTTTAAATATTAAATTAAATTATTGTATTGAGTTTTTAAATATAAAAATTAAATTAAATTATAAAATTTAAATTTTTCAACCTCGCATTTTTTTTGGATTTCTTGAATTTTTGGATTTTTTTTAAATTCTCGTGTTTTCGGGTTTTTTTCAAATTTTTTGATAAAGTATTTATAAAATATATAATTAACTTATGATTCAAATATTTCTTTAGTCCTACCAAAATACAAATATTTAAGATGTTTTTCAAAGAAAAAAACAAAACATGATATTAGTGAAGATACAAAAATATTCAACAAAAAGTAATAGTGAGATTGCATAAATTAAATATTACAAGAAATAAATCATAATGAATATGATCATAACTTTAAAGTAATAAATCATGTTAAAGTAAGTCATAATGAAAATATAATAACTTTAAAGTATTAAACCATGTTAAAATAAGTGTAATAAGTACTTATTAATCACAATGAGTAAACATTAAAGAAAAATTAAAATTAGGTAATATATTTTAATTATCTAAACCAATATAAAACTAAAGAATAAATATTCATTATTATTGTCATACATAGTGTTGAATTAATTTTTTTTTTTTTTGCTAGTATTAGAATTGATTTGATCTTTTACTTGAGATATAGAGTTACTAATATGAAAAACTTACCTAAATATATTATACTTAAAATACCATTTATAGTTATATTAACTAATCTTAATACTGGTATAATCAAATTTAAATATATAATTTACATCTTTTTTAATCAAAATAAGTCTAATACATTTTAAGACACTTACAATACATCTATATTGAACGCAAATTTATTTTTATACATAGTATACTACATTTGTATTACGTGCATAATTTATTTTTAATGCATAATGCAATTTTTTTTACCCAAATAAATATAATGCATATATATATATATAATTCTCTTTAATACATAGTACAGTTGCTATAAATGATAAATATTTTCTAAATATAGTATATCTAGATAATAAAAAAAATAAAAAATATTAAATAATTTATAAAAGAAACTTAAAAGGGTAATTATCCCTACTAATATCTATGGACTATAGCCTTTATTAGATCATCCAAAATTCTACGTTAAATTTTAAATAATATGTTAAAAGGATTATATATATATTGTCACAATCCTATTTTTTTCCGCGTGGTGTTTTGAAAAATATAATATCTCCAATTAAAGTGACATTTTGAAAAAACAGATTGTTTTATTTATTCAGAGTCGCCACTTGGAATTGAGTTTTGGTGTTCCAAGTCACCTAATTTAAATCCCTAATCAAAAGGAAATGACTCTTTATTTTTTGGTCTGCGAAAGCAAAGATCGAGTAAGAAATTCTGTTGATCGATGGGAAGGTGTTAGGCACCGCTCGAATCTCATGGTTCTAGCACGGTCGCTTTATTGACTTATTGATGACTTAACTCAATTTAAACATATTATCTTGAAAAGTTTTACAAAAAATATGTTATTCACCGGCCTTCTTTGATTTATTTGAAACTAGTTGAAAACTATCTTATTTTGTTAATGTGGTATATTGGTAGCAACGCTTTTCAACCTTGCCACAAATTATTTATTTATTCGTATTTTCCAATAACATTTGTTCAATATTATTTAAATCCTAATGTTTGTTTATCTTTATTGTCGGCCTAAGCATGCTCCTAACTATTCAATTTAAAAAATTTAATTACAAAAATTATTTAATATTTGAATTTTTTCTCAAAGTCAAAAGACTTTTAAAAAAAGAATTGGTTAAGTGGTAGTCATTGTGACTCATGAAAAACATAATTCAATATTAATTACATGGATCAGCATGAAATTGTTAAATTAGTATTCTAAAAAAAATCATTACTAAAATGAGATGTAAAAAAAATCATTACTAAAATCATTTTTATTTTCATTTTATATTTTTTTTTAAGAAAAAACATGTGTATCTATTTATTTAATTTTATACAAATTTAAAAATCTATTTGTGTATATCCAAAATTAAAGTAGATATATTTTAGTTAAATTCAAACTAAAGAACATTGTATTATGCTTTTATTTTATCATTGGAAAAAAAAGTCATTTTGAGGCTGTTTGGAAAATCACTATGTATTTGGATATACCCAGTTGCAATATATAGCAAAAGGACATAAATAAAAGAAGCATGGTTTGGGTGAATATGTGTGTGACATTGATGTATTATGATTTGTGTAGGAAGAAAAATAAGACATTAGTGTAGTAGTGTTATCCTCGGGTAATAAATAGTTTAAGAGTGAAGTATTAATGCTTAATTCCCGGCACATGTTCCGCCAAAATAAATTTGCATTTCTACATTCTCAAAATTTCGTGCCAATATTCTCAATTCTCACTTGTCGCCTATCCCCATAAAACGCCTTTGCTTTTCTTTTAATTGCAGTCTGCAGCCACCACCACATTCTTACCTTTTTGCTCATCAATTTTTTTCACTACAATCCAGAAAAAAAAAACAAGTTTGGCACGGGGCGGCTTTTCCTTGTGAAGCCAAAAAATATTATCAATAACAAATTATGTATTTATTTTTTTATAAAAAAATTAATTATTAATGATAAAAAGTAAAATAAATAAATAAATATATAATTTTACTTTTCTTGACTCCATTTAAATAGAAGAAATTAAAAAAAAAATATTGTTGAACCTTACATTTTCTTTGCTAATATTTACATAATTTATCTTTTTTAAAACTCTTTTTGCACTCTTTTTTTTTTCCAAATCTTTAATAATTTAAAGTAATACTCTATTAAAAATATTAATCGATAGTCGAAAGGTGTTGAATAAAGTGAATTATAATTTTCTTTTTTAGTTTTTTTTTAAGTTTTCAAGCATTTCACTGAGTATACTAATTTTTAGACATTACAACAAACAAATTAGAGCAGGGCATATCAAATAATCAACTTTTTAAATTAGATTCTATGATTGTAACTCTTGTCTTTATTTAAAGTTTGTCAACATTTTACTTATAAAATTATGTTAGCAATTCATATAACTCAAAAAAACATGTTTTTCAACATTAAATTGAGAAGATTTTAAGAAAAAATTATTTGAAGAAATCAGTTATAAAAAGAATATTAGATCAGTAATAATAAGCATCTAAATAGTTAGAAAAAATAAATAAATACATATGAAATTTCTTTAAATTTCAGACCTCTAATTAAAATTTTACTTTTAACCTCCAATTATATTAAGCCGCCCCGGATTTGAAAAAGGGTATTTGCACTCTTTTTTTTTAAAAAAAAAAAAAAAATTCACAATGCAAACACACTGTATGGCCTTTGGTTGTCTGAAAACGCAGTGCTAAAATGGTTCTTCAATGTATGAGTAGATCTGTGATGGTTAATTTGTGGAGAAGTCCAAGAGTACTTTTTATTAGCATATGTTAAGTCTTCCTTTGCAGTTATGGATGTAGTAGGTTAGGTTTACCCATGCAGCCGAGCTGAGGATGCATTTATTACCAGCTTACATTTGATTTAAAAGTAAAATTGGATTTTTCCAGATAAGGTTTTGAGTATAATTAAGCCCAAATATAGGAAAGGAGCTTTTTACATGTTGATTGAAGTGTTGGAATGGTGAGGTAAATGGAAGAGCAGAAGAAAAGGGGGTCCATGTTCTCATCACGTGCTGCTGCCTCTCCTCATATACATAATTAGCGTTACTATTATATATTTCAAGCCTCACCATCCATCTACCCAACACCCATTTCTTGCTCTTTCTCCGCCTAAAATGTAAGTTTTTCATCATCAGGAAGCTCACTTTTTCTTCTTAAACAAATACTAGTACCAACATTTTCTTTCACTCTAGTGTTACTATTATCTTGGTCACCTAGAGTGGGGACTACCTACTTACAATCGCCTTAATTTACGTGGGCTCAACTTTGGTGTGAGTGATTTGATAATGTAACTACCATTGAATCATATGCTTTTGGTTTTCGTTAATCACACACTTGTACCTTTTTTTTCTAACTCTGCTCATACTCTACATGGTAAGATTTGTTAACTTCTCGCTTTCCTTTGTTATTAACGAAAGCCTATGAGTTTCCATGGGGTTTTACTTCTCTTGTCCTGCAGTCTGCACAGCTGTAAATGGCCAAGTGAGGGGGGTTTCATGCCTTTAGTCTTTTTTATTTAGGGATGGAAAGTGGAGATTTGTGTCAGTGACAATTAAGTGCTATATTGCCTCATTATTTTTGTGGATCTTTCATTTCTTTCAGGATTAAGAAATTATTAGGATATCTTATCTCTTTGTCAGCAAAAAGCAATTTAGTACAACAAGCCTCTAATTTTTGTGGATCTTTCATTTTGTTTCAGGATTAAGAAACTTTACTTCAAGTGAGGATATCTTGTCTCTGTCAGCCAAAAGCAATTTAGTAGAACAAGCCTCTAAGGAGAATGGATATCAATTATGGCAAGTGTTGGGACACTTCGAAGGTGTGTGTCATTGTTCTTCAATCTGCTCAAGCTTTTGTTGCTTGTCTCATTTACTATTTTTCTGCTTTTTCTTTTTATATTCTTACACCTTTATGTTTCTCCATTAAAGAAGTCTTGGAAGAGTACACTTATTCTGGCATACCAGAGTCTTGGCGTAGTGTATGGCGATCTCAGTATCTCGCCTCTCTATGTCTACAAAAGCACATTTGCAGAAGACATTCATCATTCCGAGACCAATGAAGAAATTTTTGGCGTTCTTTCTTTCGTATTTTGGACTTTAACTCTAGTTCCTCTATTCAAATATGTCTTTATCGTACTTCGTGCTGATGACAACGGAGAAGGTATGTGTCACAAGTCACAAAGATAAGCTTGGTTGGTATTTGGTCTTGTTATATTGAAAAGAATACCTGAGCATTTGGTCGTGAAACTGACTTACACTGATTCTGCTACAGGTGGTACTTTTGCTCTTTATTCCTTAATATGCAGGCATGCCAAAGTTAGCCTTCTGCCTAACAGACAAGTTGCTGATGAAGCTCTTTCGACCTACAAACTTGAACACCCTCCTGAGACGAAGAACAGCTCAAGGTTGAAGTTGCTTCTTGAGAAGCACAAGTCCTTACACACTGCTTTGCTCATTTTGGTGCTTCTTGGCACTTGTATGGTGATTGGAGATGGGCTTCTTACTCCTGCCATATCTGGTATTCTAGGCTGTTTTGCATCAAGTTCATGTTCTCTAGAATTGCGGCAAATGCTAACATGAAATCTTCTTCCAAGTGCAGTATTCTCTGCGGTTTCTGGCCTTGAGTTATCGATGTCTCGGGAACACCATCAATGTAAGCTGCTCGGTGTACTAATGAAGCTGCTTCCTGAAAACTGAAATGTGTTTGTTCTTGTACTCTGCCAATTTGTTATCGATTACTCTTTGAAAGTTGCATCGAAGAAATCGATTGTTCCTATCTCGTACTACTACTTTTTGTTTTGAATATCCTTGTCTTAGTACAAAATAGTTGATTATGTTACAGAAAATAAAGCATTTAAGCATAACTGTGAGACAATCCAACAGAATCTCCACAATCCAGTCAAACTTTGTGGTATTGATTCTTAAGTAACTTTTCTGTTCAGTGTTGATCAACATTTAAGTGATCATGGATAAGGATGGCTGTCTTCTAACTACTATTTCTCGCGGTTCATTTTTCCTCTTGCCCATTTCTAACCTTCACAATTGTAATAACCAAATTGGTCAAGAAAACTTCCACTGTTGTCAATAATGCACAGACCTTGCAATTTAAGGGCTGGTAAGGTGAAGAAAATGGCAGTAGAGGACTCACTACTATTCTATTACAATTTGATGGCTGGTTACAGGCAGAAAGCATATGGTAGAGATAGAGAAGAAAATCATAAAAAATTATGTTTTATATGGCTACAACTGAATCACTATTAGTATCTACTATCTCTAGGAAAGGGAAAGATATAAAATACTGTAACATTAGAACACTTGCTTGTCTGGAATGTTTTATCTTTCTGTTCGAACTTACTTGCCTGGAAATGTTTTACTTTTCTGTTCAAAGTCACTTCTAGGGTAGCAGTTCCTCTGTCGGACATAGGTTTTGCTTCTTACAAGTCGAAGAATCTCATAGTACCATTTAACCCACCCCCCCAAAAAAAAGGCTAAAAGAAAACATGTATCTCATTGTAGTGATTGTATCACAAAAGTTGTCACTTCCAAACGGTATTCTGACCAATGTTAACATATCTTTCAACTGAAAATAATATCTTAGGAATCTTGTATTACCATAATTGTTGTCACTTGTCAAATTTACCAGAGTCCATATTCTTTTCAACTGAAAGGAAAATGTTGTTTTCCTCTCTGAATACCTTAAATGAAAAAACATGTGAAGTCTGAGAGTGGAACATGCTATTTACAAGGATTTTCCTCCTAAATTACACAAGGTAACACATCTGATAAGTCAGTGTTCTTTTTGCCATTTTCTTGGTTTTATGTGATATTTTATCAAAACTAATTATTAGAGCACACACGATGTGATATTCATTCTCCACGTCTCTTATATAGAGCTCTGAGTTGAAACAAGAACACCTGAAATGAAATGATATAGATAAAGAAAAGATAGTGGTTTTGGGGGGTGTGGCTGGGACGGGGGGACATGTGCAGGGGCAGACTTAAACCAGCCAACAACTCTGAGTTACCAGTGTTGACCTCTTCTATTTCTTGCTGGTGTTTAGTTAAAGATGGATGCAGGGAACAACAGAAGAGATTTGACATTAATATCTTTTCTGCTGAGTTATGTTTATTTGTTTCTTCCTTACGTGTCCACATGTATCTGCTGTGTAGGTGTTCATCACTACAGATCTTTACTGAAGTTATTGTTAAAGTTTGATTCCATATTACATCAATGTTTTTGCTTATGCAGATGCAGTGATTCCAATAACTTGCTTCATATTAGTCTGCCTATTCGCTTTACAACATTATGGCACACATCGAGTTGGTTTTTGTTTTGCACCAATTGTAATGACCTGGTTACTCTGCATTAGTGCTCTTGGGTTATACAACATTATCCACTGGAATCCACATGTTTATAAAGCTCTTTCCCCCTATTACATGGTAAAGTTCCTGAAGAAAACAAGAAAAGGAGGATGGATGTCTTTGGGTGGAATTCTGCTTTGCATAACTGGTAACATGTCATCTTATACTATTTTTTGGGGGGTATTAGTGTGGTCATAAGCTCTGTTTCTTTGGTACATCATCTGAAGTCCACTATGCAACTTTTATATAAATCAGGTGCTGCCATCTAGAACATTCTAAAAGTGATGCTATTATACCTTGCTTTGTCCGAGTTTACTTGTTCATAGCAACTTTTATATATCAGGTGCTTCCATCTAGGACATTCTAAAAGTGACGCTTTTATACCTTGGTTTGTGTGGGTTTACCTGTTCATATGGCAGACGCCTGTTCTCTAGTATCTAAAGCATGTCACTTGGCAAATATAAGGTCCAATTTGTGGTAGTACTTGATCTTTGGTTCTAGGATTTGTTGATATCTATTGTAGAAAAAATTGACATGAAATACTTGATCGAAATTAATAGTGTGAGAACACTTGGTTGGAAAATGCATATATACGAATCAGGACTAAACAGATGAAGCATCTGCTCAGTCCAGGTTCATATAATACAATCAGTCAACACATGTTAAAGTAATGAAAGAATACATCTTTGAGGATGTATTCTTTCATCACTTTAACATGGAAAAGGTTGCAACTCTTTTCTCCTTCATTGTTTCAAATCTCCAAGTTTTACATTGAAAAAAAATAAATCATTTAATGTCCGATATAGCTCTAAAGATTGGTCAAATAGGCCATTCATTAGAGAAAAGAAACAAACAAATTGTGAAGGGGAGAGAATTGTATTTTGATGTAATGTATGGCCTGATACTTTATAATTTTTTATATTCAATCTTTTTCACCTCTGGATCATGCTTTGACAAGTATTTGAAGCTTAAATGTGAAGGATATAGATCCAGACTTGGTTAGGCTATAATCATGGTATCAACAGTGTACTATATAGGACATAGTGATACACTGCAACGAAGCTCCGGTGTTTCATTAATGAATATTGAAATGTTTTATTTACCATATTACAGGTTCTGAAGCAATGTTTGCTGATCTTGGGCACTTCTCGTATGCTGCAATTCAAGTAAACTCTGTGAACTGGATTTGTCCTTCAAATGTTTACAGCAATAAACTGTATTTTAATCTCAAATGACATCTCTAATTCTTTATCCCGCCACAGATTGCATTCACCTTTCTGGTTTATCCAGCACTAATTTTGGCATATATGGGTCAAGCAGCTTTCTTATCAAGGCATCACCACACCATTCACAAGATTGGTTTCTATGTATCAGTTCCAGGTATCATTTTCCATTCAATCAGCTGGTAGATGAAACAACGTTAAACAAGTTCATGTGGTTCGAAGGCATGCATTGTTATGTTTTATATAGTTTTAACTTGGATATGGTTGCTTCCCTTTTACAATTCCTAGCTTTGCATTTTATGAATGGAGTTTGAGCTTTTATTTGATAAATTTGTGTATTTTTAAGAATCAAAAGTAGGTCTTTCTACGCATTTTATATTTTGGTGATAACTTTCTTTTACTATCTACGTTAATATATGGTAATAACTAGAAATTGAGTTTAAGATAATAATTTGACATGTATAATATGTTTTTCCGCAAAAAATATAAACATGTATAATATAGTAGTGCTAGTGGAAGAAAATATTAATTTTTGGTTGAGCAGTGATAGAGAAAGCATCTTTATGATTTGATAGTTAAATGAATTTGTGTTGTTAGATGTTCTGAAAGTTGTATAGAATAATATTACTCATTAAATGGTCAAGTGTTTTATGATCTCTTAAAATGGTACGTCCATTGGGACTGGGGGAGTAAAAGTTGTCCTTTGGAATGTATTATTTACTTATTCGAGTTCTTCATGATGTAACAGTTTATGTACGAAACTGAAACCTGAATGACCTGATGTTGGAACATGATAATGATTTAGGGACTGTTATCCAGTTGTTGCACCAAGATATCTGAACTAGTGCTAAAATTGTGAAGGCCTGAAGGGCATGACTATGGAAATGGATTTTTTTAAAAGTATGAGCCAAGTCTGGCCTATCCTCAATCAAATTATGGATCTTTTCATAGTGTTTACTTCATTAAGGCATTGCATGGAATTGGGCCTATATAAGTATAAGTTTTTAATAGTTGTTTTTGTGAACGTAAATTGGTTTTGTAGAACAAGCTTCTTGATCATGTTTATCAATTTTCATTTGAATTTTATGCATATTTTTCAGTGGCTTATTCCTTCTCTTTGTTTAATTGCAACGTAGATTGTGTGAGATGGCCAGTGCTAGTAATAGCAATTCTGGCTTCTGTTGTGGGAAGTCAGGCAATCATCAGCGGAACATTCTCAATTATCAACCAGAGTCAATCCCTTGGTTGCTTCCCAAGAGTTAAGGTTGTTCACACCAATGCCAAAATACATGGCCAGATATACATTCCCGAGATCAATTGGATACTCATGATTCTTTGTGTTGCTGTGACTATCGGATTCAGAGACACAAAGCACATGGGAAATGCGTCAGGTACTTGTGATTAACCATTCCTTCGCAAGCAACATTATAACGGCATCAATTACTATCTACTGTCAGTCATTTTCAAAGCTTTTAACCATGCTGATTCACTTCTTCAATGTGGCTTAGAGTGGGTCTTCAAAAACCTTTTATTCCTCCTTGAGTAGATGGTTCCTTTGCTATATGCTATCAAAAAGATTTTTCATTCTTACAAGACAATTCATTGCTTGCTGCTTTTATAGTGACTCAATTAGAGTCTTTTCCTTCTTGCCAGCCAAAACAGTTCTCTCCCTTTGTTTTCTTTCCTTATTGGTTTCTTTCCCCTCTCATCTTTATGAATTCACAGTTTCATCCTTTCTCAATTGCAGGACTAGCAGTGATGGCGGTGATGCTGGTCACAACTTGCCTTACTTCATTAGTTATTATCCTCTGCTGGAACAAGCCTCCAATACTGGCCCTTGGATTTCTCCTTCTGTTTGGGTCTATTGAGTTACTCTACTTCTCAGCCTCCGTAATTAAGTTTCTTGAGGGCGCTTGGCTTCCAATCCTGCTTGCACTCTTTTTGGTTACTGTCATGTTTGTTTGGCACTATGCCACAGTCAAAAAGTATGAATATGATCTCCACAATAAGGTTTCGTTGGAATGGCTGTTGGCACTAGGTCCAAGCTTGGGTATTACTCGAGTCCCTGGCATTGGTCTCATATTCACTGATTTGACTTCTGGGATTCCAGCCAACTTCTCACGTTTTGTCACCAACCTCCCTGCCTACCACCGGATACTTGTTTTTGTGTGTGTGAAATCCGTGCCTGTCCCTTTTGTGCCCCCAGCTGAGAGATACCTCGTAGGCCGTGTTGGTCCTGCAGCTCATCGTTCATATAGATGCATTGTCCGTTATGGTTACCGTGACGTTCATCAGGATGTCGACTCCTTTGAATCCGAGCTTGTCAGTAGGCTGGCTGATTTCATCCGGTATGATTGGTACAAGGCGCATGGAATCATCGATACATGCAACGAGGATGACTGCTCACGGTCTGGTGCATCGTCGGGAGAATGTAGACTGACTGTTATAGGGACTCTGGATTTGTCAAGTACACCAGCTTTCGAGCTCGATGAAAATATACAGCCCGCAAGCGTGTCTGTCGGGTTCCCTACAGTTGAAAGTGTGACGGATGTGATAGAGATGCAACCTGTGGAAAGAAGAGTGAGATTTGCATTAGATAACGAGTCGGAAGTGGGCTCAAGGGGGGAAATGGATTCTCAGCTGCAGGAAGAGCTAGAAGATCTGTATGCAGCACAACAAGCAGGGACAGCATTCATACTAGGGCATTCACATGTGAAAGCAAAACAAGGATCATCAGTGTTGAAGAGGTTGGGTATCAATTATGGTTATAATTTCCTTAGGAGGAATTGCAGGGGTGCAGATGTATCCCTCAAGGTTCCTCCAGCATCCCTTCTTGAAGTTGGCATGGTCTACATTGTTTAAATCGATCTCGCTTTACTCGTATAGCTAGTGGACCTTATTTAGAGAGGTAAATGTAATTATGCAGATTATTGAAGTTTATCATCTCATCTTTTATCTATTTGGGAAAAGGCATAGAACTTGTCTCAACAATTCAAATACACGTTTAACCTATTAGGAAGAATGTTGTTGGACAACTAATAAGAGACGCAACCCATACCACCCAGCGGTCAAAGATTCTTGCCACTTGTAAAGGACCCTAGATGGTGAACTCTTTATTTATTGGGAAAAGATTGCAAATTTAAGTTGTCAGCCAAGAGCCACGTCATATGTTATGAACCACCAGTTATGTGACTGGCCCTGCGTTTTCTATTCTAAAATAAGTACGCCACAAACACAAGTCTCCCTAGTAGAGCAATATAAAGGTGCAGCTCGAAAAGCAATTAGTTAATCCTCAATTCATACAAATATAATGGGGCTTAGGGTTATTCCCTTTTCAGCTTCCCAAAATTACTATTTGGGTGGTTCACAATATTTCCCCAAATGCAATATTCTTCCTAGCAGCAGAAAACTAGTAGCAATTTCAGCAAAGGCAAAGAAAGAGGACACACAAGAAGAAAAAGAAGCAGCCAAGAATAAGAAAAAACAATCTCTGTTTTCAAGTGTAACTGAAGCTCTAGATTTTTCCCAAGTTAGATCAGCAAGGGACGCTGAGCTTCTTGATGAAGCAAGAGAAAAAACACAATCCGGAGAGAGAATGTCCAGAGAACAGGTGATTTTTCATTTCTGCTGCAACATGTACCATAGTGTCACTCTCTTTCTCATTGGCGTATGTTAATCAAGTTGTATCATTTGACCACCTCTTAAATCTTATCTAGTATGGAGCTCTGAGAAGGAAGATTGGTGGGACTTACAAAGATTTCTTCAAGTCCTACGTTGAGGGTAATTATCTATACTCCTAACTAACTACATATTATTTAATTAATAATTCTTCTTCTTTTTTTTTTTCCTTTGGGGAACAAATTAACAGTGGATGGGCAATATGTGGAGGAGGGATGGGTAGACAAGACGTGCAAGGTTTGCAAGAAAGATACGAGAGGAGAAGCAAGGCAAGTCGACAAATTGGGACGATATGCGCATGTAGCTTGCCTAGAGAAATCCAACTCCGGAAATTTCTTCACTAGGCTCTTCTCTAAATGAATTTTTTGTATTATAGTATATCATAAGACCCAATTGATTAATCCTGCTGCTCTTATATAAAGATATAAATGTCATCAATTTAGAGCTATAATTTCAACTATATATTTACTTACACAACCATATTATTTAAGCAAAAAGTGTTGGCTTCGGCCGAATCCATATCCCAGCTACTTGCTCCTAGCTCTGTCCCCACCCCTATTACCATCCTTAAAAAAAATCAATCGCTCTCTTTGCAGATTATAAGGATAGGCAGAGGAGCAGTCTAAATTATCATTCCCCTGTCCCAACAGAAATGCCCGTCATCTCTTGACTTTAGTGGAAAATGTTGGACCAAAAATCAACTTAAGAGGGTGAATTAGGTACAGCAGAAATATTTGATTAATTAAATTTTGAGCTCACCAAACTGTGTTTTCTTAAGAAATTTTATGATTGTCCAAAATTTTGAATTAATCTCTTTTAAGATAGAATGAAACACTATTCTATAATACTACCAATTAAAATTATAGAACATCAACAAACAATATAGTAATAACAAGAGCACTTACTTTTGCTTTTCAAAACGATGCACATAAGAGGGGAAGCAGATGATTTAGTGTCTCAAATTTGAGGCAAATCTCCAAATTTATAGATAATAAAATATGAGATAGAGATGTGCACAGGAATGAATAAGATCAAACCAAAAATTTATCATGATCAGATATATCGAGTCATGATAACATCTATTATAACCCATCAGTAGATAAGCTGATCTCTAACCTGAAACTACAAGTATTTGATATAAAAATAGAAACTAAGCAAGAATAAGCAAATCCTGAAGATAAACAGAGTAAATAAGCAAAACAGTCGGGTATATATATACAACAAGGATACCTCCCAAACTTGGAAGTCACCAGTACAGAGCTACTACAAAATAGATACAAGTCCCAAAAGTGAACTACGAAAATAAAGACTTGTCACAAAAAGCAAAAGACCAGCCAACTATAAATAGAAGGAGATAGGTAAATCCAGGACGCCATATGCTCACCCTCGTCTCTGATGCAGACTGCAAGTGGCCTGAATCAGCTAGTAATTGATGCTCGGACCTGTATTGTGAAAATAGATACTTGAGCATAATCTATGAGTAATAAATCAACAGGTACCCAATAGGCATCATAAGCTGATTGAGTAGAAAAAATAAAGGTAATATGAAAAAGAGGAATAAATCAGGATAGAAGTCCAAAGCGAATGTCTAAAGTAAGATAATTACTTGAGTATAGAAAGACAAAACTAAAGCAATCAATAAGCTAACTACACATATGTAACACCCTGCCTGTTGTTAGCCTGGAAAGACTTAGTTCAGGATTTTGGTGCTGGTATGATCCTATGAGCTAGTCTGTGGACCGTAGATGATACTATGGGTCGTAGGCAGGCTTCGTGGATTGAAACCAATGAAAGTGGAAAATTGAAGAATATCCAAAAGCTGATGTACGATTAACAGGACAGACCGTAAATGGAAACATGACCCGTTAAAGCGTTTGTAGAAATAAGCCCTAATGAACCCAAAATTTTCGAAGTCTAGGAAGCATCTATGAAAAGCACTTACAGCCCGTAGATGATTTGATGGGTCATCAGGCATGTTTGTGGTTTGGAAGCTGCGAATTCCAAAAACTTGACTTATATGACATGATATTCTACGGACTGAAGAACGGTCCGTAGGTTGTTCCACGGCTCATAGAAAGGGTTTCGTGGACGGCTCTGGCAATTTTTAATGATGGGTGTTTTGGACATTTTCAATTTGTTTAAGTCCTAAACTATGTCGTTTTGGCCCTTTAACTGCCCTAACCGACCTAGCCTTTATAAATCCTATTCATAATTCATTCAAGGTCATTCATCTTCAAATTTCTATCGAAAGGTTCTCAATATTTCTCTCTCTAAGTCAAGGATTCCATTGAAGTTAGGGCTTGAAGGTTCGGCCAAAGTTTTTCAAGATTTTCTTCTTCAATTCTAGGTATTCTCACTTGAGGTATGTAGGGCTTCATTCATGGATTAGTTTCATTCATGAAGCCCAAACCAAAAATCTCTTTTTTTAATTAAAGTTTCATGATGATTTCCTATGGGCTTTTATGCTATGATTCCAAGTGCATGGATTATGATTCCTACATGATGATTATCTCTAATTATGCATGACTTATGATGAATTTTATGATGTATATGATTTTGAAGCAAAAGTATGTGATTTCAAGAATGCATGAGTAGGACTTATTGATTTGATGTGGGTTTCCTTATTAATGATATATCCAAATTGATTTTAATTGTATGTTTTCTTTATGAATCCTATGCAATTGCATGATTTTGACTCAATTGTCCATGAACCCACACTTAACCCTAGTCTCTGATGGTAAAACTATGAATTTTCATGATTATGATCTCAAGTAAGTAAAAATGTATTTTAAATGACGATGTTATGATAATGATGATGTTATGACAATGATGACGAAGTTATGATGATGATGCTAAGGTGGGAATGTCTACCTACACCATGATGAAAAACAAAGTAGATGGACTATTCTTATGACATGATGTTTTCATGAAAGTTATGATGAGTATTTAATAAGCCATAAAAGTATGACTTTTAACGAAGTATGAACTATATTAAAAGATATTTATATGCATGATTTATGTATTCTGTGGCATATGACTTAGCATCGAATGAGATTGGGGTGGGAACTTGACCTAAGGGATCCTTAATATAAAGCCTACCTCTCTCATAACTACGTGCCACCGTAGGGATGACGATTATACAACTATATGACATTATGTTAGTGGATCCACATAAGTAAAGCATACGCCGAAATGGAAAGGTTCTCGTAGGGTTCATGTTAAAACACTTGCGCAAATGGAAGGATCCCATAAGGTAAGGTATAGTCTACCTTGACAAAGTAGGCTACTCTTTACTCGGTATAGAGGCAACATTAGGATTTCATGTAATAGTCCACATGGTCTTATATGTCGGTTATGGTCTTATTCCCACATATGTATGCTAAAGATATGAATGGATTTAATGATGCTTATCTCATGATTTTTAAACTTGCATGCTCATGCATATTGTGTCCTTATCCTATTGGTTATGATTATGCATATTGATACTATTGTGATGTCCTTTGATTCATGGCATAACTATATACTCAGTACAGTCCACGTACTAACACATACTTCTTGCTTGCATGATCTAACCATGTAGAGGCGGACGATGAGGAGACTATTCTATTTCATGGCTAGATTCGGATTCCAAGCTTGAAGATTTGTTGGTGAGTTCCCATGCTTCGAGACAAGCCTACTATGTTGCTTTTCCATTTGAGATCTTGTTATTTTTCTTTTAATGTATATGCTGACGGTGAGCTAGTAAGCTATGTTTTAGACCCTGCCAAGATTTTATGATGTAGAGGCATGATTTGGACTATGGATTGATATATATTCCCCTAAGGAAAACTATGATGCTCTTAGTTTTATGTGCTTTTGTTTGCTTATTCTCTTATGTATGTTTATATTACCTTGTGAATGATATGGACTATGATATAAACACGGTGCTTGGATGGGATACCTTCGGGTGTCACAGATAGGCCCTAGGTCCGGATCATGACAAAAGTGGTATCAAAGCCCAAGGTTTGAAAGCATCCTAGGGAGTCCAATATGTTACGTCTTTTAGAGTCTTATTCATTGGTGTGAAGTGCGCCACATCCATAAATAGGAGGCTATGAGACGTTTAGGAAAACTTCGCTTCTTTGAGACCTATGTTGTGCCTTTACAACTTCTGTATCCTAACGCTTGTCCTTTGACCTTTTCAAAAATGGATCAAAGACATGCTCCTTTGCTTAGAGGAGGTAATGCTAACAAAGACCAAGTTTCCTCGGCTCCTCAAGCTCCTCAAGCCCCTCAAGCGGATCAAATTTTTAGTGATGAGTTTAGAGTCACTATCACTATGTTGGCTAAATCCATTGCTTCTCCAAAGATTCCTACTCCAGCTTCAATGATAAGAGATTTGTTAGGATGGATCCCCCGGAGTTCCATTGCTCCAAGGTGGATGAAGATCACAAGATTTCATTGATGAGGTGTACAAGGTGGTATATCATGGGAGTGTCTTCCGAAGAGAAGGTCGAATTTACGACTTATCAACTTAAGGGAGTTGCACAAGTTTGGTTTATTCAATGGAAGTCCGAAAAAGTTGATGAAGGGCATACTGGTTAGGAGATGTTTAAGGCCATTTTCCTTGATCATTTATTCCCACTTGAACTAAGGGAAGCCAAGGTGATGGAATTCATGAACTTAAAGCAAGGTGGTATGAGTGTGAGGAAATATGCCCTCAAGTTCACCAAGTTTGCTCCTTTGGTGGCTGACTCTAGGGCTTGCATAAACAAATTCACTTTAGGTTATGTCGACTTGGTAAAGATGAAGTGCAAGGTCGCAACGCTCATTAAAGAAATGGATATCTCTAGACTCATAACCTATGTTGTACAAGTAAAGATTGAGAAACTTCAAGAGATGAAGACAAGGGAGTCTAAGAGGACTCGTTCTGAGGGTGGAGTTTCTTATAGTAAGTCCGGTAGTGGTTGATTTCAATAAGGTTAAAGGTCTTCAGAAGGTGCTGCTCCAAGGTTTGACAAAGAGAAAGGAGTCAATCCTAAGGCTTAAGGTAATGTTGTGAAAGGTGGTGTTCTTCCTCCCAAGTGCCCTAGGTATGGAAAGAATCATGCGGGAGAATGCTTGAGAGGAACAAATGGTTGATTTAGTTGTGGGAAGATGGGACACAAAACTATTGAATGTTCTAATGTTGCAAATAAGGGTAAAGAAGGGCGTCCACAAGGCCAAGTAGCTCAAAGATGGCAAGTGCAACAAGGTTCCCAAGCTCAAGGTGGCGGTCCACGTGGTAATTGATTATATGCATTGCATGCTAGACAAGAAGTTGATGATTCTCCCGATGTGGTCACCGATATGTTAAGAGTCTTTGATTATGATGTGTATGCTTTGCTTGACCCTAGTGTCAACATGTCTTTTGTTACTCATTATGTTGTCATAAAGTTTGATGTGTCTCTGAAAATTTTGTTAGAGTCTTATTCGGTCTATACTCCTATTGGTAAGTCAATCCTAACCAAGAAGGTCTATATAAATTTTCTTGTGTCGATTTTGCATAAAGTCTTCCTATGTGATCTAGTTGAGTTTGATATAACCGATTTTGATGTCATTCTTGTAATGGATTGCTTGCAGGCATCCTATGCTTCTATTGATTGTAGGACCCGTAATGTCACATTCTAAGTTCCTAATGAGCCTACCTTAGAATAGAAAGGAACCAATTATGTGTTCGAGGGAAAGTTCGTTTCCTATATGAAATCCATGAAAATGATTTCCAAAGGTTGTCTATATCATGATGTCAGAGTCATGGATGTTGAGTCTCATGTTCTTACTCTTGGTTCGGTCCCTATATTTAGTGAGTTCCCTGATGTCTTTCCTGATAATTTGCCCGGTATTCCTCCCGTACGGGAAATTGATTTTTGGTATTGATCTTATGCTCAACATCTAACCTATTTCTATACCTCCATACCGAATGGCCCTGGCGAAGTTAAAAGAATTGAAGGAACAATTAAAGGATTTGTTTGATAAGGGATTCATAAGACCTAGTGTGTCACCATAGGATGCTCCCTTATTGTTTGTAGAAAGAAGGATGATTCACTTTGGATGTGTGTGGATTATCGACAATTGAATAAGGTAGCCATAAAAAATAAGTATGCACTTCCAAGGATCGATGACCTATTTGATCAACTACAAGGTGCAAGCTATTTCTCCAAGATTGACCTCCAGTCCGGTGTCACACTCCTATTTTCTCCCATTCCATCTCTCTTTTATAAGATGAATGGATGACAAGTTTTGAAAAATAAAGTTTTTCCAATCAAAGTGACATTTTGAAAAGGGATTACTTATTTTATTCAGAGTCACCACTTGGAATTGAGTTTTGGTGTTCCAAGTTACCTTTTTTTTATCCCTAATAAAAAGGAAATGACTCTTTATTTTTTTGGTCTGCGTAAACAAAGATCGGATAAGGAAATTTGTTGACCGAGCGGAAGGTGTTAGGTACTCCTCAAGTCCCATGGTTCTAGCATGGTTGCTTTATTGTTTTTTTATATAGCTTAAGCTAATTCTGAAAATATTATATTTCTTGGTTTTACAAAAAAAAAATATTGGCCTACCTTCTTTAATTTATTTGAATTTTTTATTTTTTAAATTATTGGTAGTAACGCTTTCCAACCTTACCACAAATTATGTATTACTTTGTAGTTTTTTAAAAAAGAAGTTTATTCAATACATAATATCTAAGTCCTAATGTTTGCCTATCATTTATCAGCCTAAACGTGCTCTTGTGATTTAATTTAAAGAATAATATTACCAAAAAATATTATATTTTTCTAAAAACAAATTATTAAATCAGGAGTTCTGACTTGATCTATGTGAAGAGTTGGTCATTTTATCTTACTAAAGCATAATTTAGTAATCTAATGCGCCACACTAATTGTTTTTTTTAAAAAAAATTATTTACCTATTATGTTAGTGCATAACAATAGAATTAACTAAATGGGGAACAGACTAGCAAACCAAAATAACATCAATTTTAAATTAAGCAAGTTAAACTAAAAAATTCAATGATCAAAATACATATCAAATAAAATAGATAAGGAATCGTAGTTACGCCTAGTCACATATCGGTTCTCTATTAATAAAATCACCTAAAGATAATTATAAATAGATAAAGAACAATAAAAATTAACTTAGTTTATGATTCCAATAAAGAGTTAATACCATATTCCTTTAAATAAAAGCAAAAAACTATTTATATAATTAAGTCTTGAGAAAAAATTCACTAGGCAAAATTGTATTGTTTCTACTATATATGAGCGACTAAGAAGTTGCTGAAGCAGGTAGCTGTTGGACGACATGCCTGCTTCAACTGCTCATTCAAGCAGGCAGCTACCCCTTGATGTATCTGTTTCAGCTGCTTAATTGTAAAATTCTTTAAGAACAAATAAAAAATTCGATTAATTATTGAAATTAATCTATCGGCGCCGCATAAAAGAGGACCGAAGAAATAACATGTGTTATCTAATTAGGAAACTACATAAAAAATATTGTGAATCTAGATAAGTCTAAAAAATACCATAAATCATGATATTTGACAACTTCAAATTTTTTAAAAACAAATAAAAAACTCAATTGATTATTGAAATTAATATATCGACGTCACATAAAAAGGGACAGAAGAAATAACATGTATTATCTAATTAGGAAACTACGTAAAAATTACTATAAATCTAGATAAGTATAAAAAATAGGCGGAATGACCTGGGAGGTCCTTATACTTGTTCCCGGTTATCACATAAACCCTTCTACTGCCAACTGAACATTTAAACTCGATGAAACTCAACATATAAACCCCTCTGACCATTGACCAAGCTTATGTGGCAACTTACTAATTGACTTGGCAAAGATGCGTGATTTCACGCACAGAAAGAGCGTGAAATACCATGTTTGACCCAAAAAAATATAAATAAAAAAAGAAAAAGAAAATAAAAAGATAAAAAAGTTAAAAATTAAATATAACTCATTTCTTCTTTTTCCCAACCACCCTCCCTTTTCGTCCCCACCTTGTAATGCCCGATAAAATTACCAAAATACCCCTAGAGTGAGGATATGTGTGTAACGCATCTTTCGATGCTCATATGACAAATCTGAGGCCGGATTTGTGATCAACATGAAAAATTGAGTGGGAAAATGGTCTCGGTCGATTTTTAGAGCGACCTGATCAAAAGATAATTTTTTTATCCAAATCAGAAAATAATGACGGTGCGCGACAGAGGCGCGTCGCGCACCTGTCGCGGAGAGGCACTTGTGTGCTTTTCAAAATTTTTGACGGAATAGAGAAAACTCGTTTAAAAACTCTTTTCCAAAAATACACTGATCGCGACCGGTCCGCATCGCGAACCGTGTCCTTCCCGAACTGAAAAATTCTAAATGGTTATGAGGGGCATTCCGGTCAATTTTCCACCCCTCCTAAACGCTAATACACAGCTAATGATGTTGTTTCAACGTGAAAAGGGTCTAAAACCCCCATTGTAAGTCCTATTCCATAATCTAACAAGACTAGGACTTGACGAGAGAAGAAAAGAGCTTGAGTTGAGGGATTCGAGAAGAGATCCTTGACGTACTAGGTTGATAGCTGCATCCAGGTATGTTAGGCTAAACTAAAACATGAGATTGTTCTTTCATGTGCCCCATAGAGGTCATAGATGAGTTGATGATTGAAGAGTCTACATGCATGAATACTTGATGGTTTTTCTTGAAAGATTGATTTGAAATTACATGTTTTCTGTGTTGATGATCATCATATTATTTGTCTTCTTAAATTGAATATTTTCATGAGAACTTGCATAACCCTTCATGACTAATTTGAAAAGCACGCATAATGCACTTGAGAATTGAGTCTAGAGCCTTGAGTTGTGAGTTGAGATTGTGATTGTTGATTGTGATTGTGATTGTGATTATGATGAGAGAATGATGATGAGTTGATAGAGTTTGATTGTCTTATGAGTCCCTATAAATGAACTCTACCGATGTGTCTATTCACTTGATTCCCAATGATTTTTCTAAATCTTGAGTCATTGATGAGATTGATTGATGAAAGGGTTAAAGTCCCTATGAGCTTGATTGATGATAGGGTTAGAGTCCCTATGAGATCCCGATCATTGACGGGGTTAAAGTCCCTACGAGAATTGTTGAGATGGAGGTTTTATGAGCATTGAGTCGGGAGGAGTATCGAGCACCAAAATGGGTAAGAGTGAGTCCCACTTGAACCCATTAAACTACGTCGCCAAGCGTAGAAGAGGTTTTCCTCTTGAGTTTATGTCCCTGAAAGCAATAGCGGATTTTTTGAGTATTCTGACTCCATATTGGGTGAGTTGATATGGTTTTTGATTCGTTCTCTACCTGGCAAGTACAGAACGGCCATGGCAACACCGGCGGAATGTTATACAATCACTGGTTCATAAGTGATTGTTGTAGGTTAAGAGAAACTCCCATAAATTTCCTACCTTGAGTACTCCGAGTCTAGATGAGATGAGAGTGGGTGAGCTCCTCTGAGATGAGATGAGATGTGATGAGATGATAGGAGGTGAGCTCCTTTGAGATGAGTCTGAGATGATTGATGAGTTTTGAGTTGTTGATGGGTCACTTGTCTACTCCTTATTCTTGCATAGGTAGACATTTCACTAATGATGTGATTTGATGTTTCTTTTGAGTTGATATTGTCTCCATACTGTTCTACCGGTTTTTGTTTCACTCAGCTATTTTACATACCAGTATATTCCAAGTACTGATGTCCACTCTGGACTGCATCGTTTTATGATGCAGAGGCAGGTACTAGAGGTCATCAATAGGCACTCCGTTGAAGACCTGAGACTCGAAACTGATTTGGTGAGCCTCCCCTACTCCGGAGGACCCACTATTGTTACTTCATCTTGTATTAGAGTTAGATTGAAGTATTTTGTTTCTTTTTATTTGGGGTAGCCATGGATCTGTCATTGGCACCACATGATTAGTGATAGAGGCTTCATAGATGATGGTCGAGCATTGATGTTGAGATTGTGAGATAGTTCTTTCTACTAGCCTTTATTATCATGTATATATTCCTAGAGACTTTAGATGAGAGGTGTCCACTACTTACTTATATTTTTCGCTATTCAGTAGAGTTATTTTATTGAATGATGTGATGAAGCTAAGTGGTTCGCTTGGGGACTAACGATAGTCTTCGAGTGCCGGTCATGCCAAGGGTACCCTCCCGGGGCATGACAAACTTGGTATCAGAGCACAGAGTTCAAGTGTCTTAGGGAGTCTATGAAGCCGTGTCTAGTAGAGTCTTGATTATGGATGTGTTTTCGACCACATTTCATATGCACGAGGCTATCGGACATTAGGAAAGTGTTACCCTTTTCTTTTTATTCCAAATTCGTGCGATAGAGCTAAACTCTATGAAAACCCTCTTCTAATTCGTGCTCTACGTGTGCAGAAGTGACAACATGCCTCCCAGAAGAGTTGTCAGAGGAAGGGGACGCCCTGCTAGACAAGCTGTTAATCCACCTGAGCCTCAAGTAACCGAGGAGCCTGTGGATCAAGCTGTCCCAGTTGAGCAACCTCCTCAAGATGAGGTCTCTAATGCTTAACTGCGCTGGGCTATTCAAGCTCTTGCCCAGGCTGTCACAGCGCCGGTCATGAGGCAAGGAGTAGGCAGGAAGGACACCCATGACACCTCTAGAATCCAAGAATTTTTTAGAATGAATCCGCTTGAGTTCACGGGGTCTACATCCAATGACGATCCCGAGAACTATGTGGAGGAACTTGAGAAGGTGTTCCAGGTAATGCATGTGACTGATGTTGATAGGGTAGAACTGGCTGCTTACCAATTGAAGGGTGTGGCCAGACTGTGGTTCGACCAATGGAAGAAGGGTAGGAGAGATGACGCTCTATGTTTGACTTGGGCAATATTTGAGGAGGCCTTCTTGGGATGCTTTTTCCCAAGGGAGAAAAGAGAGGCTAAGCTGAGAGAGTTCCTAAATCTAAAACAGGGCTCTATGACCATGCAGGAGTATGGTTTGAAATTCACACAATTATCCCGCTATGCTCCGGACATGGTTGCAAACATGAGGGGAAGGATGGGAATGTATGTCGATGGGTTGAATAGAGGACCCAAGAGGGATGGTAGGGGAGCGATGCTTGTGAGTGATATGGACATCGGGCGACTGATGACATTTGTGCAACAAGCTGATGAGGAGAGGCAGCATGACAAGGAGGAGTTCAGGCGCAAGAAAGTCAAAACATCTAGCTATGAGGTTGGAAGGAAAGGCAATGGTAACCGATTTCCAGCACCATCATCTGCTAGTGCACCCTCGCCTAGAATCAGGGATGATCAGAGGCTCCAGAATGCTAGAGCCCATGGATCCCAGTCGCAAGCTAGTGTGGCCTAAGGTTCGCAGGGTAAACCGCCGTGTGGCAAGTGTGGAAAGTTGCACATGGGAAGATGTCATGAAGGGGATAATGGATGCTACAAATGTGGCCAAGTGGGTCACTATTAGAGAGACTGTCCGCAGTAGGCTGGCCGAGCTCAATCCACTACATCGGCCCCACCAGTTAGAGGGAACTAGAGGGCCACTACATCAGGTGCAGGCGAAGCGGCAAACCGCTTGTATGCCATGGGGAGTCGCCAAGATTAAGAGAACTCCCCAGATGTTGTGATGGGTATGATTCGAGTCTTTACTTTTGATTGTTATGTTTTGATGGATCCAGGTGCCACACTGTCATTTGTATCTCCTTATGTGGCCAGTAAATTTGGTAAAACCCCCGAGAGTCTTCTTGAACCCTTTGATGTTTCTACTCCAGTGGGTGAGTCCATTCGAGCTGAGAGAGTCTATAAAACTTGTGTAGTGTCCATCCATCATAGGGACACTCTTGTTGATTTGATTGAGTTGGAGATGATTGATTTTTATTTGATCCTTGGCATGGATTGGCTTCACGCTTGTTATGCCTCTGTTGAGTGTAGATCCCGAACTGTTAAGTTCTAATTCCCAAATGAACCGGTTCTAGAGTGGAAGGGTGATTCGGTTGCACTAAAGGAAATTTTATCTCGTATCTTAGAGCTAGAAAGTTGATATCCAAAGGTTGTATCTATCACCTTGTGCAAGTGAAATCTGATGATGTTGAGTCCCCAACTCTTGAGTCAGTTCCGATTGTTAATGAGTTTTCAGAAGTATTTCCTAATGATTTGCCCGGAGTCCCTCCTGATAGGGAGATTGACTTTGGGATTGACGTTCTTCCAGATACCCAGCCTATTTCAATTCCACCTTATAGGATGGCCCCCGCTGAGTTGAAAGAGTTGAAAGAGCAACTGAAAGATTTGCTAGAAAAGGGCTTCATTAGGCCAAGTGTTTCGCCTTGGGGTGCTCCCGTTCTATTTGTGCGAAAGAAAGATAGGTCCCTCCGAATGTGCATTGATTATATGCAACTGAACAAGGTCACGGTAAAGAACAGTATCCTCTCCCCCGGATAGATGATTTGTTTGACCAACTTCAGGGCGCCTCTTGTTTGTCTAAGATAGACCTTAGATCTGGCTACCATCAGCTAAAGGTGAGGGAGTGTGACATTCCAAAGATAGCCTTTAGGACTAGATATGGCCATTTTGAGTTCTTGGTCATGTCCTTTGGGTTGACGAATGCGCCTGCCGCCTTTATGGACTTGATGAATAGAGTATTCAAACCATACCTTGATTTGTTTGTGATTGTGTTCATTGACGACATTCTGGTATATTCAAGGAGTGAGGAGGAGCATGCTAACCACCTTAGAGTGGTCCTCCAAACTCTTAAGGACCATGAGTTGTATGCAAAATTCTCCAAATGTGAGTTCTAGCTTAAGTCAGCGGCCTTCCTAAGCCATGTGGTTTCCGGTGATGGTATCCGAGTGGATGCCCAAAAGATTGAAGCAGTTAAGAACTGGCCCCGACCGACCACTCCGACTGACATTAGGAGTTTCTTGGGGTTGGCAGGCTACTTCTGCAAGTTTGTTGAGGAATTTTCTTCCCTATTCGCGCCATTGACCAAATTGACTCAGAAGAAGGTCAAGTTTCAGTGGTTCGAAAAATGTGAGAAGAGTTTCCAAGAATTGAAGACGAGGTTGACTACTGCACCAGTCCTGACCTTACCCGATGGAATCGAGGACTTTGTAATTTATTGTGATGCCTCAATGGTTGGATTGGGATGCGTGCTAATGCAGAGGGGGAAGGTGATAACTTATGCTTCCAGGCAACTCAAGGTTCATGAAAGGAACTACCCAACCCATGACCTCGAGTTGGCAGTAGTAGTGTTTGCACTTAAAATCTGGCATCACTATTTGTATGGAGTGCATGTGGATGTGTTCACTGACCACAAGAGCTTGCAGTATGTTTTCAGTCAAAAAGAGTTCAACTTGCGACAGAGGAGATGTTGGAGTTGCTCAAGGATTATGACATGAGCATTCACTACCACCCAGGTAAAGCTAACGTTGTTGCTGACGCTCTTAGTAGGTTATCAATGGGTAGCACAACCCATGTGGAGGAAGGAAAGAAGGAGTTAGCCAAGGACGTGCATCGGTTGGCTCGATTAGGAGTCCGACTTGAGGAAAACAATGAAGGAGGAGTTAATATTCAGAATGGGTCTGCTTCCTCGTTAGTGGTGGAGGTGAAGGAAAAGCAAGACCAAGACCCTGTCATACTCCAACTGAAGGAGGATGTCCACAACCAGAGGGTGATGACCTTCTCCAAAAGGGGAGATGGAGTGTTGAGATATTAAAGTAGATTGTGTGTCCCAAAGGTTGATGGAATTTGAGACAGAATCATGGCAGAAGCTCATAACACTAGATATTCCATTTATCCTGGCTCCACCAAAATGTACCACGACTTAAGAGAAGTCTATTGGTGAAATGGAATGAAGAGGGACATTGCAGAGTTCGTTTCAAAATGCCCAAATTGCCAACAAGTGAAGGTTGAGCATCAAAGGCCATGTGGATTGGCAGATTCCGGAATGGAAGTGCGAGATGATTAATATGGACTTTATCACTGGTTTGCCAACGTCTCGAAAGCAACATGATTCTATATGGGTTATCATGGATAGAATGACTAAATCAACTCACTTCTTGGCATTTAAGATAACAAACACTGCGGAAGAGTATGCCAAGTTCTACATCTAGGAGAGTGTGAGGTTGCATAGGGTTCCCTTGTCCATCATCTCGGACAGAAGAGCTCAATTTACCTCCCAGTTCTAGAGATCGTTCCAGAAGGGCTTGGGTACTAAGGTGAACCTGAGTACAACCTTTCATCCACAGAAGGATGGTCAGGCAGAGCGTACAATTCAAACACTTAAGGATATATTGAGAGCTTGTGTTCTTGACTTCAAAGGAAATTGGGATGATCACCTACCATTGATTGAATTTGCATATAACAATAGTTATCATGCAAGCATTCAAATGGCTCCTTATGAAGCCTTGTATGGAAGGAGATGTAGATCACCAATTGGGTGGTTTGAGGTTGGAGAAGCGGAGCTGATTGGACCTGATCTTGTTCATCAGTCGATGGAGAAGGTCAAGGTCATTAGAGAGAGGTTAAAGACTTCCTAGAGTCGCCAAAAATCTTACACCGACATGAGGAGAAGGGACTTGGAGTTCGAGGTAGATGATTGGGTGTATTTGAAAGTATCACCTATGAAAGGTGTCCTATTGGGAAGAAGGGAAAGTTAAGTCCATGTTATGTTGGACCGTATCAGATTGTAAAGAGGATTGGGAAGGTTGCTTACGAGTTTGAGTTGCCTCCGGAGTTAGATGGAGTCAACCAAGTATTCCATGTGTCGATGCTGAAGAAATGCTTGGGAGATCCCTGTTGATAGCATCAGAGTGAAGGATAGCCTATCTTACGAAGAGGTCCCGGTTCAAATCCTTGATCGTTAGATTCGTAAGTTGAGGAACAAAGAGATAGCCTCAGTCAAGGTCCTGTGGAGGAATCAATTCGTTGAAGAAGCCACATGGGAAGCTGAGGAGGAGATCAAGGCAAAATATCTGCACCTGTTCGTACTAAATGATGCGGTTGTCGAAGGTAAATTTCCTACCCTTCACTAAATTGATTTCTCTATTTTATATGACTTACTGAGTTTAATTGATTAAATTGAGTGCGGAAATGAGTCTTGAGCCTATTCGTGCCCTAATATCCACCAGTATTCATCATTCGAGGACGAATGACCCCAAGGGGGAGATAATGTAACGCCCGATAAAATTACCAAAATACCCCTAGAGTGAGGTTATGTGCGTAACACGTCTTCCGATGCTTATATGGCAAATCAGAGGCCAGATTTGTGATCAGCATGAAAAATTGAGTGGGAAAATGGTCTCGGTCGATTTTTAGAGTGACCCGATCAAAAGATAAATTTTCGACCCAAATCAGAAAATAGTGACGGTGCGCGACAGAGGCGAGTCGCGCACCTGTCGCGGAGAGGCACATGTGTGCTTTTCAAAATTTTTGACGAAATAGAGAAAACTCGTTTAAAAACTCTTTTCCAAAAATACACTGATCGCGACCAATCTGCATCGTGGACCGTGTCCTTCCCGAATTGAAAAATTCTAAATAGTTATGAGGGGCATTCCGGTCAATTCTCCACCCCCTCCTAAACGCTAATATAAAGCTAATGATGTTGTTTCGACGTGAAAAGGGTCTAAAACCCCCATCCTAAGTTCTATTCCTTAATCTAACAAGGCTAGGGCTTGAGGAGAGAAGAGAAGAGCTTGAGTTGAGGGATTCGAGAAGAGATCCTTGATGTACTCGGTTGATAGCTGCATCCCAGGTATGTTAGGCTAAACTAAAATATGAGATTGTTCTTTCATGTGCCCCGTAGAGGTCATAGATGAATTGATGATTGAAGAGTCTACATGCATGAATACTTGATGGTTTTTCTTGAAAGATTGATTTGAAATTACATGTTTTCTATGTTGATGATCATCATATTATTTGTCTTCTTAAATTGAATATTTTCATGAGAACTTGCATAACCCTTCATGACTAATTTGAAAAGCATGCATAATGCACTTGAGAATTGAGTCTAGAGCCTTGAGTTGAGATTGTGATTGTTGATTGTGATTGTGATTGTGATTATGATGAGTGAATAATGATGAGTTGATAGAGTTTGATTGTCTTATGAGTCCCTATAAATGAACTCTACCGATATGTCTATTCACTTGATTCCCAATGATTGTTCTAAATCTTGAGTCATTAATGAGATTGATTGATGAGAGGGTTAAAGTCCCTATGAGCTTGATTGATGATAGGGTTAGAGTCCCTATGAGATACCGATCATTGACGGGGTTAAATTCCCTACGAGATTGGTTGAGATGGAGGTTTAATGAGCATTGAGTTGGGAGGAGTATCGATCACCGAAATGGGTAAGAGTGAGTCCCACTTGAACCCATTAAACTAGGTCGCCAAGCGTAGAAGAGGTTTCCTCTTGAGTTTACGTCCCTGAAAGCAATAGCGGACTTGTTAAGTTTTCTGACTCCATATTGGGTGAGCTGATATGGTTTTTGATTCGTTCTCTACCTGGCAAGTGCAGAACGGCCATGGCAACACTAGCGGGATGTTGTACAATCACTGGTTCATAAGTGATTGTTGTCGGTTAAGAGAAACTCCCATAAATTTCCTACCTTGAGTACTCCGAGTCTAGTTGAGATGAGAGGGGGTGAGCTCCTCTGAGATGAGATGAAATGTGATGAGATGAGAGGAGGTGAGCTCCTTTAAGATGAGTCTGAGATGATTGATGAGTTTTGAGTTGTTGATGGGTCACTTGTCTACTCCTTATTCTTGCATAGGTAGACATTTGACTAATGATGTGATTTGATGTTTCTTTTGAGTTGATATTGTCTCCATACTGTTCTACCGGTTTCTGTTTCACTCAGCTATTTTACATAAAGTACATTCTAAGTACTGATGTCAACTCTGGACTGCATCGTTTTATGATGCAGAGGCAGGTACTAGAGGTCATCATCAGGCGCTCCGTTGAAGATCTGAGACTCGAAGCTGATTTGGTGAGCCTCCCCTGCTCCGGAGGACCCACTATTATTATTTCATCTTGCTATGAGTTAGATTGAACTATTTCGTTTATTTTTATTTGGGGTAGCCATGGATCTGTCATTGGCACCGCATGATTAGTGATAGAGGCTTCATAGATGATGGTCGAGCATTGATTTTGAGATTGTGAGCTAGTTCTTTCTACTAGCCTTTATTATTATTATTATTATTATTATTATTATTATTATTATTATTATTATTATTATTATTATTATTATATATATATATATATATATATATATATATATATATATATATATATATATATATTCCTTGAGACTTCAGATGAGAGGTGTCCACTACTTACTTATATTTTCTGCTATTCAGTAGAGTTATTTGATTGAATGATGTGATGAAGCTAAGTGGTTCGCTTGGGGACTAGCAATAGTTTTCAAGTGCCGGCCACGCCAAGGGTACCTTTCCGGGGTGTGACACACCTGACCCCTCCCCCATTTCTTTCTCTTTCTTCCTTCCCATCTCCATTTTTTCACTTTCTCTTTCTCCCTAAATACAAATGAAATTGTGCTACAATTTATAAAGTTATAGATCTAATAATTTTTAATTTTTTAGCATCAAGATATTCTTTAACAAAAGAAAGTTTTTAAGAGGGAATCAAAATGAAGAAGAAAAGAATGAAGGGAATGGAGGTGGTGATTATTTTTTCTCTTTCTTCCTTCCCATCTCCAAGGGCACCAAAATGAAGAAGAAAAGAATGAGGAGAATGAAGATGGTGATTATTTTTTCTCTTTCTTCCTTCCAATCTCCATTTTTTTCTTCTCTTTTTTCCAATTTCTCTTTTTTCCCAAATTACAAATGAAATTGTGCTACATTTCATAAAGTGATAGATCTAATAATTTTTATTTTTTAGCATCAAGATATCTTTAACAAAGAAAAGTTTTTAACAGTGGTTAGTACGTTTAGGAAATAGAAGCAAGTAAAAGGAGAGGGCACCAAAATGAAGAAAAAGAAAAGAATGAGGGGATGGGGACGGTGATTGTAGATTGGGGAATGGAGATGGAGATTATTTTTGTCTGACTGAAAAAAAGGGAAGAAACTATTGAAAGAGAAAGGTTGTTGCTATGTGAAAATATGTTTTAACATGTCATTTCCTATATGAAATTTTAAAATGACGTGGACAATTATGTGTACTGTTTGTAAGTCACGCACCATGCTCAGGTAAAAAAGTGTTTAAAATTATGCGTTTTAGTGGGTACGAGGGCTCAGTTGACAAAGTCCTGAGTGGAAGGATCTCTGTGACAAACGATAACAAGTATAAGGGTATAATAGGTCATTCCGTCTAACAATCATATCAGTGTCGCATAAATAAGGACAGATGGATAACATATGTTATGTAAAAATGACGTAAACATGATATAAATCATAATAATTAAAAAAAGATAAAAAAATTGACTTTCGAAATTTTATCAGTTATACATAAATTGGGACAAGAGGAATAACATAGCACTATAATTCACAATAATTAATAATTTGAAATATTGAAAAATTATATCAAAATTTAATCATAAATTGATATGAAAAAAATAAATATTGGGCCTGGCGCGGGCGCGGGCGTCTAGTATATATATATGTATCCCGTCACTTAAATTTACATTTTGGTGTGTATAATTTTTATTTTAAAGCAAATTTAAAGAGTTTCCTGTCACGACCCAAAATGAGGTCATGACTAAACGACCACTTAATTCCAACCCCAATAATAAGTGTATCCTAGAAGGAGAAATATCCGATAAATAAATAGTCACCACATAAAAATGATATCCCAAAACCTGATGTCATGAGTATGAAAAGTATCTAACACATAACTAGTGAAATAACTGCATCTCAATCTTCGAATAAAAATAAAGACTAAACAACTAAGATAGAAGCCAATGGAAACTTGAAGACTTGAGTCTCACCACTAGATCTGGTATGAACCAAGTGCACGAGCAAATCAACTGCCACGTGGATAATCCTGACGAGAATCTACGGGGAGAAAGGAGCAGGGGTGAGTACACATAATGTGTACACATTAGGTTTAACTGAGTGGGAATTAGAAATTGAATAAACTATGAAATAATCTTGGAGCGCTTCTACCTGCAACAGAAAAACCAGTCCGGCATCAGTGCCGCCAATTTATATAGGACAGCGCGAGTAAAGTAAACATATAATCTCACATAAGCCAACCCAAAACAACCACAAGTGGTATGATGAAATGGTATGCAATGTCGTACAATGCAATGCAAGGTGGTATCAAGACCGTCGCACAACCTGTTGTATACACCCTGGTCGAGCTAAGGCTCCCAGACTAAGGGGACCCATGGGGACCTCGCAGGCCATATACCTCAATCACAATATATCAACTACATTGCCACTCAAGTGCCCGTGGTCAAGCACTCATGATAAGAATCACCATTCACAACTTCCCAAAATGTCATGACATGTAGTATGAGGATGCATGCAATCAAGACACAATTATGGAACAATACTCCTCTCAATAAGCACAATAAATATCAAAGTTCTCGAGTTTAGAAATTATAATATTCACCCTCTTTTATACATATTTGGATACAATTCTCTTTTAAAATATTTCGCCCCATTCTAGTAACTTTATTTTCACAACAAACCATGATCCTCAATATATATCACAATTATCTCCCTTTCTCAACAAGTCATATTCACACTATTCTCAATTTAGGATTTCACATGCTCTCGAAGCAACACATAGACAATTAAAGCCCTCACACTAGCATCACAACAAGAATTATCAACCCCACACATGATACGATATCATCTCACAGATTATGACATAAGAATATTCAATAACTCAATCACAATCTCAAAGAAGGATAGCCAAACCTACCTCAATGCTGGGACCGCACTCGAACGCTTCTACCGAATAGACCAATCTTGAATTCAACTTATGAAATGATAATTCTCTCAAACCGAAGAATCAAAGCCAAGCTAGTTCGCCACTGGTCGTTTCTTCCTCAATGCCCCAGAACCTTTCAAACCTATCAAATATATAACCTCCATAAGAATATGAATCCAATGACACCCATATTGCTAGATGTTTAGTGTAGACTCAAAAATCCACCGAAATCTATAATCTAGTTCCTAAATTTCAAATCTAGGGTTAAATCTTAATTGCTCCAACTAACATAACTCTAATGATGTTTAGATAATACCCCATATATAATATTTAATTATCTATCTCAATATATCAAAACTTAAATCATAACGTGATAATTAAAAGAATAAATTAAATAAAAAATATACATAGTATTAGTGGCGTGGCACGGAATAATTTGCAGAACCTAATACAATCTCTACATCCTCTATACCTTAATTCCAAAACCTTGTCCACTCATATCAACTGTTAGATAACAATTTATTATAGACAAAATAGTCACACAAACTTCAAGAAAAATCATTGCCCAACAACCACATTCCATTCTCTTTTTCCTTTTGTTCAACCCAACATTGTTAACAATCACTTTGTTTTATATCTTCCATTAATACAATATAAAGAATAAGATCATGTAATCATATATATCAAATTACACGAAAAAGAGTTGATTACACCTGACCCACTTTGATCTGTTCTTCCACTCTATTCTTTTTCGCTGGCCGCACGTCCTTCTCTTTTCTTTTCTAATTTGCTTAGGTATAAAAAGTTCACTAGTTTAATTTAAAATAGCTATTTATGTGGTTTAGGATTTCGACTAAATTAACATTTAGTTTACTAATTAACTCAATTATCTAGATTTACCCATAAACTAAATAACTGTAGTTATTAAATAGCCCCGAACACCCATTTAAAATTACGAGAAGGATTTTTCAAGAAAACAAGAGGACTAATTTTCAAATTAAGCTAACAGGTCATTACATTTCTTTATCATATTACTTCTCCCAATTTTATAAATTTTTCTTAAAAAAATGCACCACGTCCAGAGGAGTATATCCTAGGAATTTTTACATAATTGATATATTTTATTGTTGTTATTACATTTTTAATGTTACTTCTAATTAATTACGGTCCATAGTATAATTATCAAATTAATAACACTTTTTAAATTAAGTAGGGTAGTGTAGGGACTCTGCAGTCCCACCCTTTTGTGCCAAACCAAAAGTAACTTCTCCCCACTTTTCTCTCTACTCTACACTTAGTTTCAGAAGTTTTCTCATGTCCATTTTCTTCCTTTCTTCTCCGGTCAAGCGATATTTAGAAGCTCTTCACTGTATGTATTCTCTACACTATACCTTTGCAAACAAAAATTTTCATTATTTGTTTCGATTTATATTTCAGTTTTTTCGTTTCAACAGGTTTTTTTTGAATTGTTTTTGAAAAATTTCGCTTTGTTTTGTGCATTTAAACTTGGTGAATCGCACATTGAGGACGAATTTTGTTTTTCGTAGTATATTCTGTTATATGTTGTATATATGTTGAGAATTTTGTGTTGTTTGCATGATTTTATAGGTAAAATCTTCTGTGATTTATAAGCTCTTCGTTGTATGTATTCTCTACACTCTACCATTGTAAACAAAGTTTTTCATTATTTGTTTTGATTTATATTTCAGTGTTTTCATTTCAGTGGTTTTCTTTTTGAATTTTTTGTTCTGAAAAATTTTGCTCTGTTTTGTGCATTTAAACTTGGTGAATCGCGCATTGAGGATGAATTTTGTTTTTTGGTAGTATATTTTGTTATTTAGGGTTTTGTTTTGTTCAAAAACATTGTATATATGTTGAGAATTTTGTGTTGTTTTCATGATTTTATAGGTAAAATCTTCTGTAATGACTGAGACATCAACACTTAGAAGGAGTACTATGATTCAAAACCCTTATTCAGTTGAGGGTTTGAACAGTGATGTGCCTTCTTTTGATTAAGGGATTTCTCAACATACAGATAATCTGCCATCTGATAAAACGACAAAAAATGATACTGAAGTTCATCCCAAAAAAAGAATAAAAAGAGTGGCGAAAAAACGTGTTGGTAATATGGGTTTGAAATCTAACAAGCGAAAAATAGATGTTGACCTAAAGCAGAAAAAAATTGTTGATGATGATGATGACTTCATAGATGATTTGCCTATTCCAAAGTCAAAAAGTAAGGCTTCATCTGCCAAAAAAAGACAGAGGAGGAATCAGCACGCAAAAGATGCTGATAACATGGATGATTTTGACAAGGTTTAATTTATTTTTATTTTGTTATTTCTGTGATTTTATAAGTACTATATGTGTATATATGTGTAATACATGTGACTTTAATGTCATTATAATACATTATTGTGATTATAAAATCATTATAATACATTATTGTGATATTATAATAGTATGACTTCTATTCCAATATCAGTATAAAGTTGATTATAATACTATTATAATATTATTATAATACATTATGGTGATATTGTAACAGAATAAATCCTATTCCAATATCACTGTTAATAAATCCTATTCTAATTCATTTTTAATATTATTCTAATACATCATAAATGCTTTGGCAATATCTTAACCTATGTGTATTTGAGTGCAGCATCGAAAGTTTTGGAAGGTTCCTGGTGAAAACTATGTTATCAATCGGTGGAAGGCTTACACAAACTATGAAGTTATCAATACAATTAAGTCTAAGTTGTCTGCTACTCAGTTTGAAGCTTTTCGACGTACATGTTTTGGCTGTTTTGTTGATATGCCCAAAGTGAATACTCAATTGCAACTTATATATTATTTAGTTGAGAAGGAGTTAAATCTTACACCCATAGATGTTTTTGGTATTGAAGTCAATGGAGAGAAGCTATTTTTTGGTTTAAGAGAATTTGGTATTGTCAGTGGGTTAAGGTGTGTTGGTTCTTGTGATGTTGGTTATGATCCTGAAGTTCCATCGCAGTTCATGGTGGAGTACTTTGCTGGAGAACAAGCTACTGAGAAAATTCTTGTTCGAAATATTTTCATTTGTACACAATGGGAGGACAATCCTGATGCTGTTAAATTTGTTGCGTTGTACTTTATTGAAGAATTTTTATTCTCTTACGAGGACAACAAACAACTTGTTCCAAAGAAACATTTTTATTTGGTTGAGTCTGTCTTGTTTAATGAATATCCTTGGGGTATTGATGTTTTTCATGCGTTGTTGGCTAGTATTAGGCATTGCCTTAAGGTTAGTACGCAATATTACCGATAAGGGGGTTTTCCACTAGCTCTACAAATATGGATATATGAGTGTTGTTCCTTTGTTGATGAAAGTATTGTCATTCGTATATCGGAAGATGCAATTCCCAGAATACTAAGGTGAAAAGTGACTTCTGAAGCCCCAGGGCAAGTAAAAGCTGAGAAGCTAATGTTTAGTATGACAACCTGTAAGGTATATTTTATAATATACTTTTATAATATGTTTCTGATTCATTTATTTTATAAGTGTATCAATGTCATTTCAGTTATCATTGCTTCAAATTTCAGTTTGATTTAAGGTATACCTCATTTTGTTTGCTTTAATTTTTCAGTTTGCAAATATTTCTGCATCTAATGAAGAGCTTTCGAAGTTAATGTTGCCGGCTGAAAGGGATTACAACTTGGAAATTTTGTCTATCGTGAATGAGAATTCGTCAACTGGTTCTATCAAGGTCAAGAAGAATTGATTAAAGAGTTGAAACAATTAAAAATGGAGCTTATAAAGATAATTCTATCATGAAACATTGATAAATTTTTAGAGCAACCTGCTGAAAATATTGATACTGATTTTTAAAATTTTTTATAGTCAAATAGTAACCAGCAAGCACTTGAAGCAAAAGTTGATGCACAATTGAGAGAGTTCAAACAATTTATAATCGATTCTCATTCCAATTTGTTAACTGATATCAAGCTATTGTTTAATAAACAACATGAAAATAAGAGTGTTCGTACTGAATAAATTTTTGAAAGAACCACGGAGTAGTGAAAAAGATGTTGGGACTTCTGCCAGCAGAGGAAATACGGAACAAGTTTCTGTGCAAGGTATATTTTATATTGTTATATTTATTTTATAATACATCGTACATTATTGTCATTGCATTCTTTCATACTTCAGTATAGGTAAAGACCCTGGAGTTGTTGATTTGGGAGATGGTGCCAAATCAGGTAAAATTAATTCAGTATTTTCATGATTTCTTGTTATTTTTTAGTTTGTTTAATATGATTTTGTAATACATGTGACTTAAATATCATTATAATAGATTATTGTGATATGATAATAGTATAAATCCTATTCCACTATCACTATAAATATGCTTATAATACCCTTATAATATCACTATAATACATTATTGTGATATGGTAATAGTATAAATGCCACTCCAATATCACTGTTAATAAATCCTATTCTAATATTATTCTAATACATCAGAAGTATTCTTCTAATACATCAGAAGTGTTTTGGTAATATCTAACCTATGTGTGTATATGATTATAATATCATTATAATACATAAAAACTCACTCTCTGTGTGTGTATGACTTTCTTTCTGTGATTCTTGTGGTGTTACTCCATAACCATTAGATACTCCAGTCGTGAGTAAGGATGTTGTTGAAGTTATAGTTGCATTTGTATTAGCTGATATTAGAGATGATGGTAAAACAGGTATTTTATCACCATATTAAAATACATGCGTAATACAATGTGTGCAACACACTATGTCTAAGGGTGAATATGCTATTTTGTCATACCAGATGTGACTAAGGGTAAAAACCTTGATGAAGTTGGAGGTGAAAGTGATAATGAAGCAGGTTTTAAATTTTATCCATCACTAATTGATTTAATATACTTTAGATATATGATTTAATTGATTAAAGTTTTGTTGAAATAGAGTTGCGTGACATTTTTGATAAGTTGCCTAACTGGGGTGGTGCGACCAAAGTTGGAAAAAAATCAATTCCAACACTTGATGACTTTGAAGTACCTGATAATTTGACTCAGTTATTAGATGAAGCAACTAAACAATCAGTCACACCTAAACAACAAAGTAGAATAAAAAATCCAGGGAAGCTTCATTCCAGTGCTACTGATTCCGTGTCATGTAAATTTTTGAGATAAAGCACACTTTTTCTACTGAAATTGGTGTAGAGATTGACAAGAATTTGATCGGTTCCTTCACAACTTAGCTACATGAAGGACTTTCAAAGAAGAGGTCCATTTATTGAATTTTTTTTATGTTAAATTTTGTGTAAACTTATTTGAATGTATTGCTAACTTATTTTTTTTTTTTGTATCGGCCAGAAGAAAAAAACCCTTACCTAGTTGTTGCTCAGGAGATTAAGCCTCCACTTGATTTGGGGATTACTTGGATGAAAGAGAAGGAATGGTTCTACAATTTGGCACATTCTGGACAACAGTAGACAGATACGGTTAGTTTTCACATGACTTTAACTTTTGTTTATGCTTTATTAATTTTGATCTAAACATTACATCACATTATTCTAGCTAATATGACTTTAACTTTTGTTTATGCTTTATTAATTTTGATCTAAAATTACAGCACGTTGATGTAATTTTGTATTACTTGTGGAAGAAGAGCAAGTATGGATCAAATTGTGTGAGGTTCACTACGACAGATTGTTGTTTTAAGATAAAAATCGAACAAATATTCTTCAAGTTGGTTGCATCTCATGAAGACAAAACAGGATTGACTGTGAAAGTAACTGATCCTGTGGCTGGTTATATATGTGGGTCTTCTTTGATAGGTAAAATATATTTCTTTATATATGGTATAAAAAAGCTGGTTACTTTTTTAGATTTGACACTAGTCATTTCTCCTTTTATTTAGGTGTTGTTTCTTGGGATACTGTTGATGTTGTTTTGTTTCCTGTAAATCTCAAGAAAAATCATCATTGGTGTTTGATTATATTTGACATTGTTGAAAGATGCCTTAATGTGTATGACTCTTTTCCTAAAAAGGGTAAAGACTATGAAGTATCTAACATTGCAGAAATGTTTTCTACAATTCTACCTTTATATCAGGATATAATCAAATTTTATGACAAGCGGGCAGAATTGTTGAGTACTCCTAAATACAAGAATTTGAAAGCGGCCGATAAACTTGAAATCAACATGCTTACTGGTCAACTTTCAAAACAAAAGGAAGATTCACTGTAAGTTTGTACAAGATTTCTGATTTTGATTTTTAGTAAATTATCTTTTTTATTCACTGTAAGTTAATTTAATGTATGTTTGACTGATGAATTTCTTTATTTTTCAGAGACTGTGGGGTCTATGTTGCTGCATTTGCTGAGTATGTTAGTGAAAAACGACAGATCCCATATGAGTCATTTGATGTTGAGTATCATCAAAAGAGATTTGGAGCATTATTGTGGGAGTATGCAACAAAAAAACAAGAAAGTGGTGTTATTAGTGATGAAGAGAAGTCATGGAAGATTTATAAGCGTAAAGGATGTGCAACAAAAAAGTAGTTATTAGTTGTTTTTCTACTTTTGAAAGCTTAGGCAAAAATGTAATAAGTGAATGCTATTTTTTGTTGTTTTTGCCGTGAATATGTCGCGATGGATCTTTTGATGAACATGTATTTGAAGAACTATATTTTTTGAAGATTGTGTTTTTATTATGAAAAACTACAAAGCTTTTGGTGGCACCCTGTTTTTTGAATACAAGTGACTCTAATATATGATTATAATACATTATATGATTATAATAAATTTTATAACCCTTTCCAATATGATTATAATACAATTATAATACATTATACAATTATAATATACATAAGTTATAAAACTATAATACATGCTCACAACATGAACCCCCCAACCCTTTTGAATATGATTATAATACATGTGACATTAATATCATTTTTGTTATAATTATAGTATAAACATGATTATAATGCTTAATACTGTATAAATACTATTTTCTGTTGCTTTTGTTGTGAATATGACGCGATGGATCTTTTTGATGAACATGTATTTGAAGAACTCTTTTTTTGAAGATTGTGTTTTTGTTATGAAAACCTACAATGCTTTTGGTGGCATCCTATTTTTTGAATACATGTGAATATAATACATCATTATAATACATTATATGATTATAATACGTTTTATAAACCTTTCCAATATGATTATATACAATTATAATTAGGTATTTTAGTGTGATTATTACTCCTAATACATTATATAACCTTTTTGAATATGATTATAATACAATAACCTTTTGATAATATACATAAGCTATAACATCCTATTACAATTCACCTGTAATATGATTATAATGCATATATAACTAATTATAATATAAAGGTTCAAAGAAATATGAACCCCCTCCCATAATTCACCTGTAATATGATTATAATGCATACAATAAGAATTCAACAAAATATTAAGAATACCTATGCACAAAATATTTAAGAATTACGTTAAGTGTTAAAAAATATTCTTTGCTATATTTATAACTTGTGTCTGCCCTATTGTTTATTTCTAACATTTTTACAATTCTTTCGATTGTGACCTGCTTGTCCACAATTACTGCATGAATTTTTAGATCTTTTGCGTTTTCTGCCCTCATCGATTTTGATTCTTATTTTTCTTGGTCTTCCAACTACCCTTTTTCTAATTGAAGGTATGACTATTTCAACAGATACATGCAATGGCACATTCCAGGTGCTTGAATCAGGAAGATTTTTCACTTGAAGTTGGTATGTTTGCAACAAGTTTGCTTTTGTGTAGTATGGGGAGTAGTAGTCTTCATAGACAAGATGTCTTTTGTATATAATCGCTAAAGCATGTGCGCGTGGTAGTTCATCCAATTGGAACCTTCCACAACTGCATTTCTTATCCTGAAGGTTAATTGTGAAATTTGTAATACTGTCGACGACTGTATGCAAGTATTCAGTTGTTTTCTCGTACCTATAATTTGTAAAAAAACAAACAGTTAGAAGATATATTAAGAGTTTTTCAATATTACAAAATAATACACACCCTCATTTTGTCCTCTTCCTCTTTGTTACATTCCAAAATTTTATGATATTTCTTACCAAGGTAGAATGCTAAAAATGTATCCTTTGATCAATTGTTGTTATTCCACTTTTGAATTAGCAATCTCATGAAATCTAGTAGTGGCAAAACTGGCAGTTCCCTAGCTTTCTTATTGACTGCATTTAATGATTCTGCAATATTGAAAGTCATTGTCCATGTTCTGTTCACCTGGGCATGCTCACGTGACCACTTACTGTACCCAATATCAAACAAGTAGTCTTTAACTCTTCTGTCTATCTTTTCAACTATTTCCGTATTTTTGTTGAATTCCAATTGAGTGTAAGTCCTTGCCATTGTATAGAACAACTCACTTATCTTATACTGACTTCTTTTAAATTTTTTCATCACATTTCTCCACAAATGCCAGATGCCAGCAAAGTGAGGAACTCCATGATAAACTATTGAAGTTGCTTTGATAATACTATCATGTCTATCCGAAACTACACTCATCATTGGCCTCTGACCATATTCCTCTTTGAATTGTTCAAAAAATCATTGCCATGATGCATCATTCTCTGAATTGACAATTTCATAAGCAAGTGGCAGTATATTGCCTGCATGTTAGGAAATAAATGACATTTTTAATATGCCTGTAATACAATTTTAATACAAAATAAAGTAAAAAAAAACTAACCTGCTGCATCTAATGTGTTAGCTGTTAGCATTGTCCCTTTGTATGCTGCTTTAAGGAAACTTCCATCAACAACTACAGTGGGCCTACAATATTCCCAACCCTTTACTGATATATGCAATGCCACAAAAACATATAGAAAATGCCCATCATTTGACTTGGGCAATTTAACATGTAAACCTGGATAAGTTTTTTTCAACATATAAAGATAACTAGGTAATCTTCTATACGAATCAGCAGGATCACCTCTCACTAATTCTAAGGCTTTTTCTTTAGTCCTCCAAGCCTGCATGTAGGTTAATGACATACCATAATCATTTAACATGTCACTTTGTATCTCCAGTGGTGTGTAATCAGATTTACTTTCTGCAAGCCTTTTCATTATAATAGCAGCAACTACAGTAGTTGTTGCATGTCTTTCAGAAATAGAATTGGCCCCTAGCAGACATACATGTTTGCCATTGTACTCTCTAATTTTGAACATTCCAGGTTTGTTCAAACTTGATGCTCGTAAACTCCAATCACAATTTTCACTCAAGCATTCAATTGTATAACTACAAAAAATACAACAAAACTAGTTCAAAATTTAAACTTCAAAACAATAAAAACAGACAGATAATTAAAGCAAATAGAATAAATAAAGATATTTACCAATTTGCATTTGATCGTATGACCTTGAAGTCAAATTTGTGAAGAACATAATAACGCCTCACTGCACTAACCAAAATTGACTTTTGTTGATAGACTTGATTTTCTTCAATCAATTCTTGATTGTGGTTAGTTTGATTACAGATTCAACATTCGAATACTCATCAATTTCTATGTATGATCCCATTCTAACTTCTTGAATTGCATCATCATTTCCAATCATTGAATCAAAATTGTATGAATTGAGGATTTAGAGGTTGAGATTGAATCAGATGCACAAAAATGTGGAATTAAGTTTGATTCATGCTCCTCTTGGATCATTAGATTTGTTGTTGTGATACACAAAGGATATTTAGTAATCTCTCGGTTATCTTTTTTCAATTCGGCATACACTTGGACTCCCATATTGTTTCGTATTCCAATGGCACTGATCGATCATCAATTTTGTAGTTGATGCTTATATTCTTAACAAAAGTATCAATGGATAATTGTGTTGCAATTACCGCCACAAGAGTCTCATAGCTTGATTTTTAGAATTTATAACTATTGCATCTGCATCGTAATCAATATAGCGACTGATACTGTCCCACCTTCAATTGTGATAAAGCATAACCGGTATTATGGCCATCTACAAACTTTTAGATCATAAAAGTGAATCCAGAGGTAAAAAGGGAATGAATCAGAGCATAATTATTTGAATTACAATAATATTACAACTGAATTCAGTATAGTATTGTAAAGGAGTGCACCAAAGTGTTATATTTGAATCATATAAACTCAAACAACAAAGTGAATTCAAATATAACACCTTCCACGATTCTTTGAATTATAACAGTGTTATAACTGAATTCAGAAGAGTATTATAGAGGAGTGCACCAAAGTGTTATATTTGAATCATAAAATTCAAACAACAAAGTGAATTCAAATATAACACCTTTTCCACAATTCTGTGAATTACAACAGTATTACAACTGAATTCAGCAGAGTATTGTAAAGGAGTGCACCAAAGTATTATATTTGAATCATACAAACTCAAATAACAAAGTGAATTCAAATATAACACCTTCCACAATTCTCTGAATTACAACAGTGTTATAACTGAATTCAACAGAGTATTGTAAAGGAGTGCACCAAAGTATTATATTTGAATCATATAAACTCAAACAACAAAGTGAATTCAAGTATAACACCATCCACAATTCTTTGAATTGCAACAATGTTATAACTGAATTCAGAAGACTATTATAAAGGAGTACAATAAAGTGTCATATTTGAATCATAAAACCCAAACACCAAAGTGAATTCAAATCTAACACCTTCCATAATTCTTTGAATTACAACAGTGTTATTACTGAATTCAGAAGAGTATTGTAAAGGAGTGCACCAAAGTGTTATATTTGAATCATAAAACTCAAACAAAAAAGTGAATTCAAATATAACACCTTCCACAATTCTTTGAATTACAACAGTATTACAGCTGAATTAAGCAGAGTATTGTAAAGAAGTGCACCAAAGTATTATATTTGAATCATAAAACTCAAATAATAAAGTGAATTCAAATATAACACCTTCCACAATTCTTTAAATTACAACAGTGTTATAACTGAATTCAGCAGAGTATTATAAAGGAATGCACCAAAGTGTTATATTTGAATCATAAAACTCAAACAACAAAGTGACATCAAATATAACACCTTCCACAATTCTTTGAATTACAACAATGTTATAACTGAATTCAGAAGAGCATTGTAAAGGAGTGCACCAAAGTGTTATATTTGAATCATATAAACTCAAACAACAAAGTAAATTCAAATATAACACCTTCCACAATTCTTTGAATTACAACAGTATTACAACTGAATTCAGCAGAGTATTGTAAAGGGATGGACCAAAGTGTTATATTTGAATCATAAAACTCAAACAACAAAGTGAATTCAAATATAACATCTTCCACAATTCTTTGAATTACAATAGTATTACAACTAAATTAAGCAGAGTATTGTAAAGGGATGGACCAAAGAGTTATATTTGAATCATATAAACTCAAACAACATCAGCGAATTCAGTAGGACAAAAGGAATAAATCAGAGAATTATACTTGAATCTTACAGACTCGCACAAAAAAAGTGAATTCACGAGGAGAAAATGGAATGAATCATAGATATTACAACTAAATACCACAAAGTTGAACAATAAAATTGTTTGATGAAAATCATAGTATTATATTTTGAATCTACAAAATGTAGACAATAAAAGTGAATCTAGATGTAAATTCAACGAGAGAAAAGGAATGTATGTACTATGAATTAGTCAAAATCAATTAAATTACACAAATGGATACATGAATGAAATCAAGTTGAATTACACACATGAATACATGTCAAAATCAATTTGTAAAAGTTGAGTAAACGAAATCAAAAGTATGTGAAGATTTGGTAAATTATTGTGAATTCGACTGAAATTAATATGAAATTACATGAGATACACAACTGAAATTGAATTTTGAATAAAAAAACAATTGGAATCGTATAACCTGATTATTATGAAATTGAATTGAGGATTTGTGAGTTGAAATCACAGCTATGGCGCTAGATCTATTGGAATGATAGCGAATATTGTCTTCCTCTATTGAAAGATGAAGCAGAGAATTGAAAGATGAAGCAGAGAATTGAAACTCATATCCAGAAATTGCAGGAATTCTTCAAATTGAAAGATGAAGTAGAGAATTGAAGCTCAGATCCCGAAATTGCAGGAATTCTTCACTGCAATTAGAGAGAATTTAAGAAATTTCTGAGGGAAAAGAAGCGCGACAGAGAGAGAGTAAAAAAGAATTGTATTTATTAATATGTTGCTATTTTTTATAAGAAAAATATAATTATATTTGGTAAGAGTTATAATTATGTCAAAACTCACAATTTTGATAAAATAGTATATTATTTATGTATATGGCCCTATATCCTATGATACTTGGTGGGGTTTGGTTATTAAAACTTTGGCCCAAGCTTGTCTTTATGGGGTTAGATCTATCATTTATGTAAGGAAAATCACAGTAAGATATTATTGTCCTTTTTGGGTGCATGATAAAGTTTCAGAACAATTCAATTTGAATCATATCAGTCTACGTCACACTTGTCATGGCTTTTCTGCAAATAATATACGGAAATTCAATTTTAAGAAGGAAAAAAAACTAAACCAACAAAATATTACCTTCATAGATCCATTGCATTTTTCAACAAAAATTTGAAATCCAGCATTACAATAATAACAACATCATGAAATACTGATGGTAAAATTCCACCCCCTCTATTTAATTCCTTTTAATTCAATTTATTTCATCTTATGTTAAAAAGTTCGGCCTATTTTGATATTTATGGTTATGCTAATTTTTTTTAAGGAGAAGAGTGAGAAATTTACAATCAAATAATATAAGAAACCATTTGAATAACTTTGTTCATGATTGACAATAAGAGTTATAAAGAATAAACAAACTAGAATTGAGTAAGAACTTGTGTGATAAACCGACTAAAGGAGGAATCACGAATATTATCATGGAAAACTCGAACAAGAATCAAACTCAATTCTCCAAGGTTTAAAGAATTTATTTTTCTTCCTCTACATGCTGAATTACCCAAAAACTGACCCGTAGTACGAGCCCTCTTAGGGTCCTCAAACTCTTCTTGAACCAGCAACTCTGCCTCCTTGGCATTGCTCACAATAGACTAAAAGGAAGCTCCCTCATGAGCCTCTCTGAATATATAGGATCTAATGGAGAAATTCAAACCCCTCATAAACCTGCGGACTCTCTCCACCTCATCTGGAATCATAGCAAAGGCATGTCGAAATAATTGGAAAAAACGAGCCTCGTACTCAATAACAATCATACCACCCTGCCTCAAGTCCTCAAAACTCAATTAGGACTCCTCTCGTATAATCCAAGTAATGAAGCGATCCTGAAAAGCACTAGAGAACACATCCCAATCTACTGGAGGGAATTTAACCGGTCTGGACCTCACATGAGTCCTCCACCACTCCCTGGCTAGTCCATGGAGCTGTAGTGTAACAAAACAGATACCACACAGATCAACCAAACCCACTACCTCTAGCATCTCATGGCACAAGGTTAGAAGCTCATGAGCATCTCGGCTCCTACCACCCTGAAATTGAGGTGGTTTCATCTTCTGAAATCTCGCGTAACTAAGTTGATCATCTGCTGCTAGAACTGTCTCAAGAGTGGTATGTGCCCCAATAGTTGGTGCGGAAACCATTAGGGGATGACCCACCAGATCATAATGAACTAGGCCTTGATATTGCCCTAAAGCCGGTTCTCTCACTCTCGTTTGAGAAACTCCTTGTGTTTCTGTCGCACCCCTCCCCCCCCCCCCCCCCGAGTGAGGCTCTCAAGCATACCCATCATCCTCAACAGGGTGTCCTGAAGCAAAGGTGCAGTTGTGGCTCTGGAAGAACTTGGTCCTCACCAACCTCTATTTGTGGCTCTGGAGAAGCCCCTCTAGCCTGCCCTCTAACTGGTGCTGCTCCTTGGGCATGTCCGCTAGCTCGGTCCCTTCCCCTTCCTCTAATTGAGGCCTCAACAACTATTAGGATTTGCCTCACCTCTACCACCGGTAACAGTAGCTTTAGTCCTTGCCATCTGTTAAAAGAACATGGGCATAACTCAGTACTAACGAAGATAACCATACACAATAAGAGAGAATAAATAAAAAGAAGTTTCCTAACAGTCTTCATAGCCTCTCAAAGATAAGTATAAATGTCTCTGTACCAATCCTCGAGAAGCTATTTAGACTTGGCTCGTACACACATGAGACCTATGAACCTGGGGCTTTGATACTATCTCGAATGGCAGCTAGACTCCTCATACTAGAAGTCTTTCTACTCGAGGCATCAACCACCACATTAGCCTTCCTCGGATGATATAAAATGGTTAAGTCATAATCCTTTAGCAACTCAATCCACTCACGCTGCCTCAAGTTCAAATCTTTTTGACTGAATATATACTGAAGGCTCCTATGATCAGTGAAGACCTCACAATGTACACCATATAAGTAATGATTCCACAACTTAAGCACAAAAACCACAACCACTAGCTCTAAGTCATGGATAGGATAGTTCTTCTCATGGTCCTTCAACTGTCTAGAAGCATAGGTAATCACTTTCCCCCTTTGCATCAACACACCACCTAAACCAACTCATGAAACATCACAATAAGCCGTAAAATCCACATCTGTCTCAGGTAGTGTTAGAATGGAAGCTGAAGTCAACAAAGTCTTGAGCTTTTGGAAGCTCACCTCACACTCATCAGACCAATTGAAGGCTACATTCTTCTGAGTTAACTTGGTCAATGGGGCTGCGATGAAAGAAAACCCTTGAATAAACCACCGATAATATCCGGTTAACTCGACAAAACTTTGAATCTCGATAGATGAAATAGGCCTTGTCTAACCTCTAATTGCCTTAACCTTAGCTGGATCCATTCTAATCCCCTCCTTGGACATTATATGCCTTAAGGATATAACCGAATCAAGCCAGAACTCACACTTGGAGAATTTCACATATAGTTTTTCCTCCCTCAACCTCTGTAGCACTATGTTCAAGTGACAAACGTGATCAGCCTCAGTCTTGGAATACACCAAGATGTCATCAGTGAACACTATTACAAAAAAGAATCTAAGTACGGACGAAACATCCTATTCATCAACTCCATGAACACTATAGGGGCATTAGTCAATCCAGAGGATATCACCAAAATTTATAGTGGTCATAACGCGTTTGAAAAGCTATCTTAGGGATATCTGATGCTCTAATCCTCAGTTGATGATAACTAGACCTCAAGTCAATCTTAGAGAACAAAGATGTTCCTTGAAGCTGATCAAACAAGTCATCACTACGGGGAAGAGGGTACTTGTTCTTGATAGTTACCTTGTTCAACTGTCTGTAATCAATATACATCCTCATAGACCCGTATTTCTTTTTTACAAACAAGACTGGGGCACCCCAAGGTGACACACTAGGATGAATAAATCCTTTGCTCAACAAGTCATAGAGCTGCTCCTATCATTCTTTCAATTTAGTTTGAGACATTCAATATAAAGGGATAGAGATGGGCTTAGTGCCCGGCTCTAGATCAATAGCAAAGTCAATATTCCTATCGGGAGGAACACCTGGAAGGTCAATAGAAAACACATCGACAAACTCCTGAACCATAGGAATAGACTCCATAGAAGGTGGTTCAATACTAGTATCTCGAATGAAAGCGAAGTAAGACAAACACTCCCTATCAATCAAATTCTGACCATGGAAGTAGAAAATAACTTTTCTGGGATAAGAATCACTATCACCCTTCCACTCAATCTTCGGTAAGATCCTAATTATGTAAGCATTTGGTTGAGAAATTCTCATGTTGATTAAAGACATGGACCAAATAATCTCTGTAAAGGTGTAATAAAATAAAACAAATATTAGATTAGATTAGTATTAAAATATACTTGTTCATGTTGATTAAGTATACCAGTAAATCACTGCGAAGGCTTATTATATTTCTTTTTGTCCTTTTCTGGATGTATAATTATGTTACTAGTGAACATACATATATATTTGCTAGCGTGGTTTGTTTGCCTTCTTGAATATTGAAGGTTTATACTATAGGCACACCATTAGATTTTAAATATTGAAGGCATTAAGATTAAATCCTAGGCTTGAAATTTTGAGAATTGACTATGAAATTGGTTAGTTTTTGGGTCTAGGCTAGACGTATCGTAATATGGGTATTGTTAGTTTTGAAATCTTATGGTGATAATTTAGTTGACTAGATCGTGGTGCTACGGATTCTATTCAGAAGGAAAAGATCAAGTGTTTGATTGATCGTGATTTGACTAAGGCAAGTGGACTTTCAAAACTTTGTAATTCTCGTAGAGTTTTCAAATTATCTTTTCTTCTATGTGTGATTCATGATATATTTTAAATATTATAAAAAATGAGGTGATTAAATGTAAATATGAGTTGGTGTGGTGTTGTGACACGTGATTGAAAATGTGATTAAGTAATGAGGATTCTATATTGAGATATATTGTTGTGGTTGGTAATTATAAGCGGATTTGTTTGTTGCTTCATCTCATATTCATTCATTCTATGTCACACATACTTATATTGGTTCTGGTTATTGATATGAGTAAGATAGTAAAAACTAGGGTCGAGGTCTTTACCAGCCGAGATGTGATACCGAGGTCATTGTCGTCGAGATTACGATGTTGAGATCTTTACTAGTGATATTGTGATGCCGAGGTCTTTACCGGTGATATTGTGATGTTGAGTTTTTTCAGTGATGTTATGATGTCAAGGTCATTGCTGACAATTATTGCATAAGCATTGCATCTCATCCTTGCATATTATTATGTGGCATAATATTATTCATGTGATTGATTGTGTTATCACTTGTGAGTTGTGGCTTGTGATTTGGAATTGGGATATTGTTATAAACTATCTATATTGTGTATTATATGTTGCTGGGTTGGGTTGATTTTCTGTGCAAGTTGTAGTTGTGGAGGTCGGTTGGGATGAAAGGGGTTTGTGTATTCTATTGGACTTACTTTGTTTTGTTAGTTGACTTGCTGGGTATCGTGTTGCTTTTGGTACCCACCCCTTGCTTCTACACTTGTGTAAGTTCTGAGCTCGGACAGTGAGTAGTATTTTTTCTTAATCATTCGAGGCTTCCCAGGAGATTTAGAGAGGTATCTATTGTCATCTGGCTGACTCTCTTATTCCTGTTTCTTCTATACTTTGTTCTATTCGAGAAGAAAGATAGATTAGAGTTGTACTTATTTTGATTTTCTATATTGTTAGTAGCTTGTACACGTGACAATCAATCCTTGGGCGGTGTTTAAGTTTGTGAAGATTTTCATTTTTATTTAGTTAATTACTCTATTTTTAGTTACTTCCATACGTTATTTTTGTTTCTTATTGGATTTAGACTGACTTATCCTGGTGGGATTGAGCAAGTGTCATCACATCTATTTTTTTATCGTGACACTAATTTTCACCTTTTTTCCTGTGTTTCGTCTTCTATACATTAGATATGAATTTTTTCCTTTAGTTGTTTGATCTATAAACTCTTTAGGATATTTGTTTTTACAATAACCTTTTTTTTATACATGAGTTTGTTGGATTTAAGTTACCACAAGGACCATGCATCACGTGTTGTGTAACAAGTGAGTATAAATAGGAATTTATATTTTCATCTGGCAATTCAGTACATACATATCGATCATATGCTTCTGGGTTAGTAATTTGTAATTCCCATTAAGTATAACAAGAAAATAAGCCTGGGGAAGACCCCACTTTTGAAATCCCATTGTATACATAAATGCTGCAACTGTACCAAATATATGTCTTTTTAGTATATCATTTTTCAATTCTTCTAATTTTGCTCGAAATACTCTACTTACGAGGTCAGGTCTGTTTTGTACTTCATCTGTCGGAAGAAGATTTTCTTCTATTTCAGGCCAAGAAGGATTACATATTATAGTTAAAAATGTATCAGGTTTTTCAAAGTATTGTACTAAAGCAATGACATCCATATATCGTTTGCACATATCTCTTGGACCTCATGTAAAGCTAAGTGGAAGTATGCATTGTTTTCCTATATGTGATGCTTCTCTTTCCCCGTTACGTAAAATATCTATAATTCCTTCTAGTACATCAATTCTAAATAGTCTTGATTATAAGAAGCAAAATCTAATCGTTGGCTTTCATTTTTTATCCATTCATCTACTATATATATATATATATATATTGTTAAAATAATCTCCCTGCATGTAAAATTATATTCTCATCATCTCTTATTTGAAGTTTGTAACGATAATTCACGACAAGAAACGGTGTCTCGTTTGTGTTTTCCTTTTTGCAAAAGTTCAGCTTCCATATTAAGCAATCTATCAATAGAATATATATTTATTACACTAGATAATTTTTCTTATTCACAATATATTTGTGTTGATGTGTTTGAAGAACATTTAATTTTCTTAATAGCATAATGACATCCACCTTGACCGTATGGAAATAATAGTGGATATTGCAATGGATCATAACTATAATAATAATTTGTCAATTGACTTGTATCACTTTTTGTATATATTCGAATATGTGGTGTGGGTATAGAATTGTTTATATCTTGTTCTACCCATATTCCTACAACTTTTGATACAGTTGGTAGGTTATATATATATTGATAAACCAGAATTACATTTAAGAGCAATATAAAAATCAGCCAGTTGTGGAACATCCATTAGAGATTTTAAAAACATAGAGTATGGATTAATTTTCAATATGTTCATTAAACTTCTTACAATATATTCATTTAGTTTATTTGAACATGCCATTCGATTTCTTACTTCATTATCACTATCAAAGAAATACAATTGAAGGTTTTTGCCTTTTTTGTTGGTAGGAATTATGTCACTTATAAAATGGTGCATTTGTTCTTGAACCCAAAAAGTATAAATACTATTTTTATTTTTTGCTAATTCTTTGTCATAAGTTACTCCTATAGAAGTAAAAGAAAATATGTTATTGTATGTTCTAATGTAAATTCAAAAGTGTTTTGATACATTAGCATTTCTCAAATAAAGATTTTTTAACTCTATTGGAATTTCATGTGAAGCTAATTAAATAGAACCATTACTGCATCAAATTGCAGGTGGTTCAAATTCAAATTTTACAGCTTTACAAAATTGACATTTTGGTACATCTTTTAATTTGACATAATTAATTTCTGAGGAAATTATAGTTGAACATCCGAGTCCTGTCGAAATATTAATAGATCTAGAAGACGATGAAGTAGCCATGTCATTCTTCATTGAACTTTCAGACAAGTGTTGTTTTTTCAATTCAGTTCTTTTTGCTCATCCTCATGCCAAAAGATTTGATTTTTGCCGGGGTGGCATCAATCTATATAACTCATGTCAGCATTTGATTTTGAAAAAGTGCTTCCGTTTTTATTATTTATATTGCTTGACATCTTTGAAGCTTGAATAATTTATGATGCCTTGCATAAAATAAGGTGTAAAAAATTTAATTTTCTTTTAATTAAGAATAGATTATATTTACTCAAGACATACAATTTAAATTAAACATTATAATGATATAATTAAAAAATATTGCTGGCATAAATAATTTTAATATGTCGTAACTATATGAAGTAATAATAATAATAATTTGAAAAGGAATTGAGTGAGTTTTACTTTTACCATGCACTGCAAGAGTGCAAGGTGAATGAACATGGAAACGGACAACTACTCCAACAAAGAGTAACAACTATAATATTAATAGTTCAAAGCGTATGTTAATTATAATCAATCAATAAAATATAAATAAACAATAGACATTTGTAATAAAGAAAAAAATTAGGAAAAAATAAAAATCAAAGTGTGATTTAAAAAGAACTACAAAAGAGCCATGAAATTGTTTTCCTTTGGTTGATTTTTTATTTTTTTTTAAAAAGATCTAATTAGGTATTGAGGCATATGATTTTAGGTCATAGGCAACTTAGTTGATTTTGGATCCACAGTGATCTCAAGCAAGTCTTCAAATGATTTGATTGTATAACTTCCTGACAAAGAGTTACAATAAGATTGTTCAATATTGAATAGCAACGATAAGCTAAGCATAAAAATAGCTTATTAGTATTGAGTTTTCTCAATAACAATTGAAAAATAATTTTAAATTTTATAATTAACGATTTATTTATTAGTGTGGGGTTGATTATTAAATTTTTTTATTGGATGCGTTATTTTTATCATATTTATACCTGGGGAATGCATGTTTGGGATTGAGTTTTTTTAATAACGCTCGAAAAATGATTTGAAATTTTATAATTGATGATTTATTAGCACTGAGTAACAACAACAACAACATACCCAGTGGAATCCCACAAGTGGGGTCTGTGGAGGGTAGAATGTACGCATACCTTACCACTACCTCATAGAGGAAGAGAGGTTGTTTCCTGGGAACCCTCATCACAAAAACCCATCAGCAGAATAAGCTAGATATGATAAGCAGGCAAGAAAGAGAAGGAGAAAGTGCACAGGAAGAGCAATTAATAACGAAAAGCACATGATAATAAGTAAATACGAGACAATTAACATATAAAAGGCAGATAAATAACATATAAAAGGCAGACAATTAACAACTCCTTCCTATCTACCCTATTAGCCTGCTACTCTAATTTTCAACCTCCACTCCTTCCTATCTAAGGCCATGTCCTCGGTGAGATCAAGTTTCACCATATCTTGTCTAATCACCTCCCCCTAATACTTCTTTGGTCTACCTCTACCCCTCCGTGTAACTCCCAAATCTAGCCTCTCACACCTCCTAACATGGGCATCGGTATTCCTTCTCTGCACATGTCCGAACCATCGCAGTCTCGCTTCCCTCATCTTGTCAGCTACAGGGGCCACCTCTAGCTTTTCTCGAATGGCCTCATTCCTAATCTTATCACTCCTGGTGTGACCACACATCCATCTTCACATCCTTATTTCTGCGACCTGAATCTTCTGAACATGTACATTTTTAATTGGCCAACACTCCACCCCATACAACAAAGATGGTCTAACCACCATTCTGTAGAACTTACCTTTGAGTTTAGGTGGTATCTTCTTATCACACAATACTCTAGAGGCCAGCCTCCATTTTGTCCAAGCCGCCCCAATACGGTGTGTGACATCATCATCATATCCTCACTACTCTGGATAATGGACCCTAGATACTTAAAGCTTTCCCTCTTGGGGATAGGGTGAGCGGCAAGTCTCACATCAATGTCTGCTTCATCCCTCTCAACACTGAATTTGCACTCCAAGTATTCTTTTTGGTCCTGCTCAGCTTAAATCCTTTGGACTCCAAAGCGTGTCTCCAAACCTCCAACCTATCATTAACTCTGGTCCGGGTCTCATCAATCAGTACTATGTCATCTGCAAACAGCATACACCATGGGACTTCTTCCTGGATAGATCGCGTCAACTCATCCATTACCAACGCAAATAGAACAGGGCTCACAGATCCTTGATGAAGTCCCATCTTAACAAGAAAATATTCTGAGTCTCCTCCCATCGTTCTTACCCGGGTTTTGGCGCCGTCGTACATGTCCTTTATCACTCTAATATATGCCATTGGGACGCCTTTTACCTCTAAACACCTCCATAGGACATCCCTCGAGACTTTGTCATAGGCCTTCTCAAGATCAATGAATACCATATGAAGGTCCTTCTTTCTTTCCCTATATTTCTCCACTAATCTCCAGACAAGGTGAATTGCTTCAGTAGTCGACCGCCCTGGCATGAATCCAAACTGGTTTTCTGAAATAGACACTACCTTTCTCACCCTCATCTCCACCACTCTCCCATGTCTTCATAGTGTGACTCAACAACTTGATACCCCTATAATTATTACAGTTTTGAATATCACCCTTGTTTTTGTACGGTGGAACCATTGTACTCCTCCTCCATTCATCCGGCATCTTGGCAGTCTTCATGATAGCATTGAACAGTCTTGTCAGCCACTCTATGCCATCCTTGACCATGTTCTTCCAAAAATCTACCGGAATCTCATCCGGTCTGATCGCCCCTACTCTCTTTATCCTACTAATAGCCCTTCTAACCTCCTCAACTCTGAACCATCTTTAATAACCAAAATCTCGATGACTTTCGGACTGTGCCAACTTACCCAGCTCAATATCTCTATCTCCGTTTTCGTTTAAGAGTTTATGAAAGTAAGCTTGCCACCTTTGTTTAATAGAAGTCACATCCACTAACACCTCACCCTCCTCATCCTTGATGCACTTCACTTGGTCCAAGTCGTGAGATTTCCTTTCTCTCTCTTTAGCAAGCCTATACATTCTCTTGTCCGTGCCTTTATCACTTAGCTCCTCATATAGGTGCTCAAACGTTGTTGTCTTAGCATTCGTCACCGCCATCTTTACTTCTGACTTAGCCGTCTTATAGATCTCCTTAAGCCTTTATTTTTCATCCTCAACCCTACACTCCAACCACTTCGTATAGGCCACCTTCTTAGCTTTTACTTTGCCTTAAACTTCTTCATTCCACCACCAATCACCCTGACGTCCCCAGTACCTCAGAAGTCACCTTTCTAATGCAACCGGCAGTATTGTCCCACATATTATTCACATCTCCGCCACTACTCCAAGCCTCTAAGTTTCTCAGCTTTTCTTCCATCTCATAAGAAAGGGCAGGAGTCAGGCCCCCCCATCTAATCTTCGTTTAGGCGTAGACAATCTTCCTCTTTATTTCTCTCTTAATCTCTAAATCCATCACTAGAAGCCTATGTTGAGTGGAAATACTTTCACTCGGAATAACTTTGCAATGCTTATAGAGGCTTCTATCACCCTTCCGGAGAAGTAGGTAATAAATTTGAGTTTTAGCTACCGCACTCTGAAAGGTAATCAAGTGATTTTCCCTCTTCTGAAAACATGAGTTAGCAATAACTAACTCAAAGGCTTTGGCTAAATCCAAGAGATATCCCATCCCCATTCCTTTTCCCAAAACCAAAGCCTCCATGGACATCTTCAAACCCGCTAATGGTAGCCCCAATATGTCCATTAAAGTCTCCCCCAATGAAAAGTTTTCCGTCACTGGTATGCCTCTCACCATCTCATCTAAATCTTCCCAAAAGAGCCTCTTGACTTCCTCGTCTAGACCCACTTGAGGCGCATAGGCACTAACTACATTCACTACGTGCTTACCCACCACAAGTTTAATAGACATCATCCTATCGTTAAACCTCCTAACCTCCACCACATATTCCCTAAGGTCCTCGTCTACTAGTATACCTACACCATTTCTATCCCTAGAACCACCCAAGTACCATAGCTTGAACCCGTCTACATCCCGAGCTTTGGTCCCTTCCCATCTAGTCTCCTGAACACACGCTATATTAATTTGTCTCCTCTTAAGACACTTTACTAGCTCTATGGATTTCCCTGTAAGTGTAACTATATTCCACGATCCTACCCTTAATTTAGATAAGCCTGTGCCCTTCTTACCACCCCTACCTCTTAGCCCCAACCCCAACCGACGATACGACCCTACTCCACTATCAGATCCGGACGCCAACAACTATGAATTAATCTCACTAAGCGCTCACAAATAGTCAACCAAACAGTATAAAATTAAAGTAGTTAAATAATCGCTAGGGACCCAATATATCCAAACCAACAGCTTTACAAATATATCCAAAACACAAAATCAACGAATCCCCAAAAATTCAGCAAATCAAGAAATACTAATAACCAACTAATCAAGAAATTAAAAGATTACACTCAAATGAATCAAGAAATGATCAAGGGAAAAGAAAAGGCTCACAAATGAGATAGGCAACAGAAAACAGAACTAAAGTATATGGAGCAAACAAGAAAACGGACACTTCCAAGGCTATAATAGCTATATTGTATGGAAGTACTGCTAAACTAGCCTAGAACAACAAGGATCAAGAATCAATAATATCAACTATTTATTAGCACTGAGTCTTCAATTTAAATGAAACTTTTAAGGTGTGGGCACTGCAAAAGCTTGCTCTTAAGTGGAAGAAAGTTGCTAAGGACCTTCAGGGTAAGGTGAAGCTGGGTTGTTGGGCAAGCACTATGGGATTCGTATTGAGTTGGTCTTTAATGTTTATTTTAGTGTTTTTGTCTCCTTCGAATTCTTTTTAGTTCTAGTGCTACATTCCCATTTTTGTCTCTTATTTAGAAGGATCCTTAATCCTTCTGTTCACCTTTTTAACAAGTCTGTTTCCTTGTTGTGTGCAGCAAAATACATCTTCTCTACATAATCCTTGTCGATCTTTGTGCAAGTGTTTACATTTTTGGGTTTTGTTCAGAATTTTTATTTTATTTATTATTTGGTACCCAGTTTTATTTATTGACTATTATGGGGTTTACGTTGTCCACTTCTTTCTCCTGCATCATATGGATGTTTTTTTAGTAGAAACATGAAAAGATTGCTCTAATTATTGTTCCATTAGAACTATATATGCAATTATTTGAATAAAGTTTGAAACTTTCTTGATATTTTGTGGACTCTTTGATCAGAATTTCCCAATTTGAGTTATCCAGCTTGGGGTTTTCTTAGAAAAAATTAGGGAATTGGAGCAATGTATATGTAACTTTTATGGGTAGCAGAGAGTTCATTGAAACAAAGGATTTAAAGGGTCCTTTTATGTTTTTGAGTTCTTGGAGAGGGTAGAATTGATCGGGTTGGATAGATATTTTGATAACAAAATTGCTCATTGTTATGAGTGGTAGAGAGTTCATTGAAACAATGGATATAAAGGGTGCTTGTTTCGTTTTTGTGTTCTTGAAGAACGTAAAATCGATCAATTAGATAGATATTTAACAGCATTGTTCTATGTTATGAGTGGCAGAGTTCATTGAAACAGAGGATTAAAGTGTGGTTATTTTTGTGTTCTTAGAGAGGGTAAAATTGATTGGATTAGATAGATATCCTGGTAACAAAATTGTTCTCTATTGTGAGTGTTAGAGAGTTTATTGAAACAGAGGATTTAAAGGGTGCTTTTTTGTTTTGTGTTCTTTGAGAGGACAAAATCGATTGCATTAGATAGATATCTCGTTAACATAGGTCACTAAAAGGTTCTCGAGCACTCACTAAAGTACGAAAGCGAGAATCTCTGAGAAAAAAAACATGGAGGCAATATTAGGCCGGGATGAGCAGGCAAAGTCAGATGGCAGTCCATGGGTAGGCGTGGTCCAGGGATGAGTATTGGATTAGTGAGTTCAAGTAGTTTGGTTTCAGCTGGTGTTAGGGAAATATATGTGCTGCACCAAGAAGTGATGTTTTCGAGAGAAGTACAAGGGAAAATGACGATGAACAAAAGCTCAAATGGGCTGCTATTGAGAGACGTCCTACGTATGATCGGTTGAGGAAAGGGATTTTGAGACAAAGATTGGATGATGGAAAGACGAATTATCACGAAGTTGATCTTGTTCATCTTGGAGTACAGAATAGGAAACAACTCTGTAATAACCCATCTTGAGATTAGAAATCCCGCTTTGGCAAAACACAAGAGAGATGCTGGGTATATAAGTAAATGACTGGTCTATATACTGTGAGGCACCTTTTGGGGTGAGCCCAAAGGGACAAATTCGTGATGGGCTAGGCCCAAGAGCGGATAATACTTCATAGTGTTGGGTCAAGTCGTTAAAAAACTCTTAGAAGTTGTTCTTAAATTCGTTTCCTTCATAGATACAGAGACAGGACCCATAGGTGACTGAAATTTAAAAAAAATGTAACAAATTTTCTTGATCTTAGTTAATTATGTGTTGATCAACTTTTGCATGGAACAGGGTTGAAATTGAGATTCCAAAAGTCGAAGTTCGATTTGAGCATCTCTATATTGATGGAGATGCATATTGGATCTACAACACTGCCTACTCTCTGGAATGCTTTCATCAATTTTGTAGAGGTACTATTTCATTTCAATAATATAATCTACAATAATTTAGATTGATATTATATTGACAACAATGCCTTTATAGTTCTGTTGTACTTATTGAAGTTTTAAATTTTTCATTTCATTTTTTTGGCCTTTATAACTGTTAAAAGTTTGCATACAAAATTTGGTACATGTGCTGGTGAATTGATACTTTTTTTTCATCTCCGAATCTGTCAGGGGTTTCTTTAAAAAATCAAGATTGTCCCTTCAACCAAAAGGGCTGTCAACATACTGCACGATGTGAACGGAACCGTAAGACCCTCAAGGCATGTTCATCCGACTACTGTTTCATCTAGAGTTAACTTATGAATCGGAATTATTGAAGGGAAGGATTTTACGTACATCACTTTATGTAGTCTTATTTAGGATGATTGGGACGAGCATTATGGAGTTGGAGCTCACTTATTGATTCTGTGGCTCTTGCATTTTATAGGATGACACAACTTCTGGGGCCACCTGGTGCTGGGAAAACTACATTGCTAAAAGCACTTGCTGGGGATCCAGACAAGGACTTAAGAGTGAGTGACTTTTGAACTTTCAATATAAGTCCGGAAAGTTTTGATGAAGTGGTGTTTTGCTGACAATGTGTTATTCGTGTAGGTGACAGAAAGAATCAGTTACTGTGGTCATGACCTATCAGAGTATATTCCTCAAATTAAAGGACATGTGCTTATATTAGTCAGCATGACATTCATCATGGAGAGACGACAGTTAGAGAGACATTGCATAGTAAAATTCCACAAGGTACAAATTTGTCTTTTGATAGTGTTGCAATAATCTCAATACATAGTATGGAAGATGAATAGAGAGAAATTGAGATGAACTTAAGAGGTAGCTTAGATAAAGAACAGTATTTGGTGACTATGAAAAGATGGTTTATCGGTATCGCCAATGTTGGCTGCTGTTGCAAGGCAAGGTGGTTTATCAGGAGGTGAAATAGATTTGACAACGAGAAAAAGGTAAAGGAAGTTATCATCATCATCAACAACAACAACAATATACCCAGTGGAATTCCACAAGTGGGGTCTGGGGAGGGTAGAATATATGCAGACCCTACCACTACCTCATAGAGGTAGAGAGGCTGTTTCCAGGTAAAGGAAGTCATCCAGGAATTAAAATCATGTAGAAGCCAAGCATATATAAACATAATAGCTAAACAGTGTGATTTTCTGACAAAAGGATATCTGTTAAATGAATATTTGTTGCCAGAAATATGGCATCTGTTTTTTAGTTGCTGTTGAATGAATCTCATTAATTCAGTCAAAACTTAGCAAGGAACGTGTATTTTATGTTAATTAGTATAGACATTTTCAAATGGTGTAAATAGTATTGAAATATGTACGTGATGAGTTGCGTGAATTTTGATAGAGAAAATACAATTAACTTCATCATTGAACACAACCATACAATTATCTATACCAATATACTCAAGCCTAAGGTAATAGGTTTCTTCATAATTAAATGGTCCGAATTATCGCATTTTTATGTTTTCATGTCATTATATGCATGCATGCTCATGAAACTGATTAGAATGATGTTTTTAGCATGGATTTGATGATTTCATGGTTGAAATGTTCAATTTGCATTATGCACTCATGTTGGGTTGTTTCATGTTTATTTTGATCTATTTAAGCTATGTTTTGTATTATTTGAGGATGAATGATCCCTAGGAGAAGATGATGTAAGGATCCAGACTTCGTAAGGACTTAACGACGTAAGAAAAGGGGTTTATAAGAGTTTTTGGCTAGAATAACCCTCTAGGGACACTTTCACGGCTCGTGACCCACTTCACTGGCCGTGAAAGTGGTCGTGGAGATAGCCTTGGCCAATTTCCTAGGGTATCTTGGCAAGTTCCTAGGCTGCCAGTGAAGTGTGACACCAAGGGCACACAATGGCTCATGGACCTCACTACGGACCGTGGTGTGGCCCGTGAAAGGGCTACCTCACTAGATAAGCACTATCTCGAGATGGGTGCCTTTCGCGAGAGGCCACCACGTGCCTTGGTGAGGTTCATGGCCCGTAAAAGTGGCCTTGAAAGTGCCCAGTCCAATTTTCTAGGCTCATTTTCGTGAGGTCCTTTTGGTAATTTTTCCTAACTTTAAGCTTATTTGGGACGTTTAATGACTCATATATCCTTCTAAATCAGACCTGTGCCTTTTATAACACTCCCTGCACGGCACGGCCTAACACTTAGTCTCACATTTCTATCTCTCAAAACACTCTCTAATTCCTCATCTCAAGCTCAAGCTAAGGGTTCATCACCGCTTTGAAGTTCAAGCTGATTTCCTCTCAAATTCATCAATCTAAGCTTAGGTATGTGGGATTTATCCGTGATTTCTTATCAATCATGGAGCCCAAACATCCGAATTTTATCAGAAGCTTTATTAAAAGACTTAACACTGGAGGCTTGGTCTCTTCTTACAAGGCACTGAAAGTGTTAGTCTAGAGGAAAGGGATTGGCTTCAAAGGCAATTTGAGGAAGAAGAGGTTCTAGATGGTTTAAAGATGTGTGTCAGTGACAAGGCTCCTGGTCCAAATGGTTTTCCTATGAGTTTCTATCAATCATTTTGGGAGTTGCTCAAGACAGACATCATGGATACCATGAATCAGTTCCATGAACACCAGACTTTTGAGAAAAGCCTAAATGCCACCTTTGTAGCCCTCATTCCAAAAAAGACAGATGCAGCTGAGCTTAGGGATTTCAGGCCTATAAGCTTGATAAATAGGGTGTACAAGATCATAGCAAAGCTGCTGGCTGAAAGATTGAAGAAAGTAATCATCAGATTGGTCAACAAACATCAGATGGCATTTGTAAAAGGCAAACAGATCATGGACGCCATCCTTATTGCTAATGAGTGTGTGGATTCTAGAATCAGGGGGGATGAGCCAGGAATTATGTGCAAACTGGACATTGAGAAGGCATATGATCATGTCAATTGACCCTTTCTGATCAATACTCTAAGACAAATGGGATTTGGGGAGAGGTGGCTAGGGTGGATTCAAACATGTATTAAAACTGTTAGGTTCTCTATTTTGATAAATGGAGAACCTGCTGGTTTTTTTCCTTCTGAGAGGGGTCTCAAACAAGGAGAGCCTTTATCTCCTTTCCTTTTTATTTTAGCCATGGAAGGTTTGGGTAGCATGATGAGGGTGGCTATCCAAAACTCATGGCTACAAGGTTTTAAGCTGGAAAATCCCCCCGGAGTGGTGATGCAAATTTGCCATTTGCTATATGCCGATGACACAATTATTTTCTGTGAAGCTAAAGAAGAAGAAATCAGGACGGTTAGAATGATCTTGGTAGTCTTTGAAGCTGTTTCTGGTCTGTCAGTCAATTGGAGGAAAAGTAGTATATTTCCTGTAAATGAGGTTAGACATATTCAGGCATTAGCAAACATCTTGGGCTGTAGAATTGAAAGACTTCCAACAGTATATCTGGGTATGCCACTTGGAAGAAAACACAAAGAGCCAGTGATATGGGATGGCATTATTGAAAAAACAGAGAAGAGACTGGCCAACTGGAAATCTCAATACCTTTCTTTGGGTGGAAGAAGCATCCTGATAAACACTGTTCTTGACTCTTTACCTCTTATGTCATGTCTCTCTTCCCTTTGCCAGCCAGTGTGGAAGCAAGACTTGACAAGGTAAGGAGGAATTTTCTCTCGTCGAGAATTAAGGAAGGCAAAGGTATTCACCTTGTGAAATGGCAGACAGTGGTTCTAAGCAGGAGTTCAGGGGGACTAGGGATCAAAAGTTTGGGGCTGCAAAACAGATGCCTTCTGGCAAAGTGGCTGTAGAGGTATGGCAGAGAGAATAAAGCATTATGGAAAGAGGTGATCAGTATCAAGTATGGTCAGAACAGTCCATGGCATTCCAATAGGGTGAGCTACACACATGGAGTAGCTGTATGGAAAACTATCAGGAACCTTTGGAACCAAATACAACAGAGCATCAGATACAAGGTAGGAAATGGGACCAGGGTCCTTTTCTGGAAAGACCATTGGATTGGCCAAGAACCTCTGGTGTCCTCCCACCCAGACCTATATGTCATCTGTACAACACCAAGTGCCATGGTAAATGAGGTCTGGTCTGAACAGGGTTGGAACCTCAGCTTTAGAAGGTCCTTAAATGACTGGGAGATAGAGAGAGTTGTTGAGGTGCTGAAGATTTTAGAGGATTTCAAGGGAACAAGTCTGGTGGCAGATGAGATGGTTTGGAAGCACAACCAGGGTGAAATGCTATCAGTCTACAGCCTGTACAAAATGAAAGTGAAGAAACTTCCAGGGGTATCTTCTGGCCCCTGGAAAAAGATCTGGAGATGCAAGGTGCCAACTAAGGTAAAATGTTTCACATGGTTGGTGGCTAGAAGAGCATGCCTAACTAATGAAAAGTTGCAAAGGAGAGGTTTTCAGATAGTTTCCAGATGCTCACTCTGCAATGTGGCACTTGAGACCAATAATCACCTTTTTCTTCATTGCAGCTTCACTGCACAACTATGGGCCATTTTCCTAAGAACAAGCACAAATTGGATAATGCCAGAGCATACTATTGACCTTCTTAGCTGTTGGGGAAGGAGAGGGGGGAACAAGACCCAGAAGAAATGGTGGAGCATGATTCCACCCTACATTTGGTGGACTATTTGGAGAGAAAGAAACAATAGGGTCATGGAAAATACTGCACTACCCCTACATAGGATCAAATGGTTGTGCTTGAAGACTTTCTTCTTTTGGTGTAGAGAGGAGGATACAAAGACTGCCAGTCAGATTTTAGATTTTATTTCTTCCTTATAGATCTAACAGCAGCAACCTTCAGGTTTGCTTGCTGAACTAGCATTGTAAATATCTTTTGATGGTTACCAACATTTCCTTATTGCTGAAGAATACAACTTTACCTTTCTTCAAAAAAAAAAAAACATCCTTCATCTAATTTCATCTACTTTAAAGTATGATCTAAATGAGGTTTTGCTGATTTCTTATTAAATTGTTAGAATTATGATATGAGTTGTATTCAAATGACTTGATAAATTATGAATTCATATATGGGTAACCTCAATTGTGATTCAAATGTTCTTTTACTCATAGAGTATGTATAATTTCCTTCAATTATCATGATTTGAACTTAATACTCATGCACCCATGAATTACCCTATTCTCTCATCACATGATCATGCATGTATAAGGTTCTACACGGGAAATTATTTATGAACATGAATTTATTATGAACGTGAGCTTATTTTGAGCATGAATGAATGAACATGAACATGATTTGAGTATGAGTCTATGAGCACAAACATGATGTGAGCATGATTACTATTATAGCATGATTTTGATGAAGGTATGACTATGACCTCGACATGAATATGAAAGTGACATGAATATGAATATATATGTCTTCAAGTATGGGTGTGTAATCACCATTATTTATGAGTTGATGTGTATTAATGAGGATGGGTACAACCTTTCCTTTACATTATTATGAGTAAAAATATGACTATGACATGATGATGAGTATGTTATGAATGTGATAAGAGGATCTAGGGCCTTGAGGATTGACCTGGAGTTCCTAAGGAGGAAGATTTAGGATCTCCGAGAAGGTTACCTAGAACTCTAGTATGCTATGATAAGGATTTAAGGCCTTAAGGTTGACCTGGGAGAAAGGACTTAGTATTCTAGAAACATGACTTAGGACTCTAACATGACTATGAAAAGGGAGTCTTAGGGCCATGACGTGACTCTAATATGATTTATGCATGGGTGAATGAGGATCATGAGGTGACCTAGAACCCTAATATGATTTATGAATAAGTGACTTAGGGCCTTGGAGACTTAGGATTCCCTAAAAAGGTTACCTAAGACCGAACATGAAATGAAATGCTCTTATGATGATGATGATGATGTTATGAGATTATGATGGGTTCAAGGTAATGGCTTCAAGTAAAAGGTTTGATGTTTCATAACAACTCATGATGGTTTATGTTATGCATGATGTTACACTTCTATATTATTTTGCATGTATGCATACTTAGTACATTCAAACGTACTAAGCGTACTCTATGCCTACATTATAGCACAATGTAAGTGCAGGTGATCCTATTATCCATCCTCATGGCTAAATCTAGGTTACTTGACAATCCGGATTGGGTGAGTCCTCATGATTCGGGGACAAGTCCTTCTATCTTTATCTCTTATGTCATGCTACGTATTGAGACAACCTTTCCTTTATGTTAAGGGTGAGCCAGCACCTGTCTAAGATCGTATTTATGATTATAAGTTAGAGGCATTTGGTGGACCTATGTATTGATTTCAAATTTTGAAGTTGTATACTTCCATGTCATGTTCTACTTTCTTATTTTGATCTATGTTAAGTATTGCTTCTGCTTATATTATTCTCTTGTGTTGTACCTTAAATGTGTGTGTTATGCTAAGAAGGATTGGGTGAGGTACCTTCGGGTTCCTCACTCGTTGTGTTACAACTAGGCCCTAGGCTAGGGTCATGACAATAAGCAACCTATAGGACTACTACTACAGTTTGAGATTCTAGAATGGATATTGGCTAGAGTTACTATTGAATTTATTACTGGCTATCACGAACCTTAGAGGTTATGGCCCTCTGTGGGTATTTGTAGATCGACTTACAAATTCACCACACTCTTTACTGTTCAAAATCAGATAAAAAGTGAGAAACATCTACAGGAATATGCATGAACAAAAATTGATTGACTCCACGAATTTGTGTCCATCATATCTAACAGAGTATCACTATTTTCTTTATCCTTTTAGAAAGCTTTTCAAGAAGCATTGGATGCACAAATAGATCTTAGTACTATTTTTCATCTATAGATAGATGGACACTTTGAGCGTAAGGTATGAATCTTAGATGATATGTTAAGAACTTGTGTTCTTGGTTTCAATGTAATTGCGGTGTTACTTACCATTAGCAGAAATTGCCTTGAATAATAACTTTCAACCAACCTTTTAAAGAGATCTATCTATACAAACCCTCGTATGGTAGATGATGTTGTTTTTCCACCAAATGGTTCAAAAAATTAACAAGGATAATGTATTGAAATTTGGTACCAAACTTATTACGGAAAGCTATGGACAAGGTTCAGTTAATAGACTGAAGTTGCTCACAATTCAAGTAGATGAAAGTCTTTCTTATTACCCTTATATATAAGCCAAAAATGAAGTACCAACACAGCTCTACAAAGTTGTACAATAGCATTAAAAATTGTATTACATCATTCATTGCCCTTGTATACTGATAAATAAACACGTGTCCTTGCAGATCGTCCTCCTATTTTCAATTGTTCTGCTTGTCAGTTTTTCATTGTTCATGCTTAGCAGACAAGTCCTTCATCAACCTTAGGGCTTTTGTATGGTTCCAGCGCTGCAACGATGTTAGGGCACGCTCACATTCAAGCTTAATTGTAGCATAAGAAGCTGACCACGATGAACTATTTTTCTCAAAATCAACTATCGCTAGGGCATCATTTCTACTCAAAGATCCATTCGTAATTGAAGGAACCATTGAAACTAGCTTTAGGTCAGCATCAATCGACGGCGGTGAACACTTAATTGAGGGTTCAATTTGAAGGAGGAGAAAAAACTCGAAAATGGAGGGAGAGAAAATTGATGAAAAATTAGAGGAGTGATTCGAGGTTCGAGCTGGTGCATCAATTTGGTGATGAAATTTTACATTTGACTATGATTTGGACGTAATATCTCATTCTAATTGTAAATTTCTCGGGGTTTCTTTTCCATTTTCTGGGTGTAATTGATTTCTTCGGAGATATTGATTTTCTTATTTATTAAAGTCAAAATTGTCTTTTATATGTTTTTGATTTTATGAGTTCATCTTTCCTTTGCTCGGCGTTCGTCAACTTCGTCATACTCGCTGTTGTAAAAATTGAGTGCTAAGTCTGTCCAGGCAAACACATCAAAATAATAAACAACTATGGCTGCTTTAGATAATCAGCTATATTCTTTTTTCTGTTTGAATCTTCAGGTTTCCCTTGTTGAAATTTATATTGCAAATAATAAAGTTCATACACCTAACAAGAATTTGCACCAACTATTTCTTATTTGTGCGCTTTTCAATGATTTGCAGGAACATAAAATAGTAATGCCCCCATGGTACATTTGATAGTGAAGAAGTTGGAATGTGAAACTTGAATTGTCAAGAAGTTTTAAATTTGAAAAGGAGGAGAGCAAGATCAAATTCGGGGTTGCTTTTAGTCTTACCTTCTCTTTGTGTTCAACGGCTCTTTTCATTGTGAATCACCATGGATGAACTTCGTGCAATTTCAAGTAAATTGAAGCAACATTTGGTACCACTGCCTCTTTCCTTTCCTTATTTTTTTCCACTTTCATTTTGTTTTGGTTTCCATTTGTTCATGCTTAAGTTCTTCTTCGTTGTCACCATATTCTTCCCCCAGATAGACCCATTGCTGTTAGATTTAGTTTGAAGTTTATACTTTCTGTATTTAGGATTTCTTTTGTATATTTTCCATTTGATTGCTTCATTTTTCTTACAATTTTGCTGCTTTATTTGATCCATGGAGTTGCTTCATTTGCGAAAGTTGAGAGAAATCGATCTTCGTCATAACAACTTCACCGGAGAAATTAATAACTATTCTTCCAAGCTTGAAATTGTTTGCCATGGGATTCGAATTACTCAATGGCTTCAATGTGCTTTCCATTTACGACATCTCAAGGCTTGAAATTTTGGATCTCCCACGAGCTGGTTTAACTGGTGATTTCCCTTCTGATTTATGTCATTGCCTTCCCAGATTGCAAAATCATGGACTTGGCTATAACAAGTTAAGTGGAGAGATACCAAGAAACATATCTGCATGCACACAATTTCAAATCCTATTTTTGTTTCAAAATAACTTTGTTGGGACAATTCCAAGAGAATTAGAAGGTATGTGCTACAGTACCATTTAATTTTTGTGGTATTGGATCAACATTTAGAGATTTGTTCTTGCTTTACAACTTCGACAAGAACAATTCCTGCTGAGATTGGTCATCTTTATAACTTGGAAAATTTAAGCATGGCCACAAATAAATTAATTACCAGGCTCAATCCCTTTAACTATATTCAACATTTCATCACTTCAAGATTTACGTATCACTATAACAAGATTGAAGGACCTCTACTAAGAGAAGTTGGAAGTTTAACTATGCTTATTGTACTTCATCTTGAAATGAATTGCTTGGAAGATATGGGAAAGTTAACTACTAATTTGCTGTCATTTTAGAGTTCCAGTTTCTTGGGTACTTCTACTGATCCTAATTCTACTGCATTTTGTAGGTGTAATTCCAGATGAAGTAGGCAACCTTCAACAGTTGCTGGACCTTTGGTTGTCTTCCATTAACTTTAATGGATCAATCCCATTTGGTATCTTCAGTATCTCAAAATCTTATATATATTTCACTTGCAGGGAACCACATTTCAGGTAGTCTTCCTTCCACTATAGGCCTTTATGTTTGATCATGAGATTATAAGTGTTTGTTATGTTGATTATCATTACTTCATTCAATTTGTTGGACTTTCAGCTTTCTCTTTGAGCTATGTGCTTAGAATGGTTCTTACTTGCTGCACAACAACTGGATTAATATGTGATAAAAGAGCTTAACCAAGGATAAAATAGAAAAGTCATCATATAAATTGTTTATACATATTTGATGTTTAAGGCATTTCATGTTATCTATGAAGTGTTTGATGGACTTAAGATCTATGGAAGAAGAAAGGTCTCTTCACTTAGACTTAAGAGCCTGTTTGGATTGGCTTACTTTAAGCACTTTTAAGTTAACATAGTTTGTAAGCACTTGTAAAGTGTTTTTGGTAAATTTTAAAAGTGCTTACAAACACTTGATTTTAAGCTAAAATGGTAAAAATAAGTCAAAAGTTATAAGTTTACTAACATGTGGCTTGAGGAAGGAATTCAAGCTGCAGATCAAGTATTCAACGGAAGTGCTGACCAAGCTCCTTTCTTGCTTGAGGTTTGCTCTACTTTTTAAACCTCATCAACTTTTTCATATGGGCTCTTGCTCGAATTTGGTTATTAATGCTCTTATTCCTTTGTGAATTTTGGCGGGTTGTGCCATTGTGAGGTTTATCACGTGGAAAATTACATTTAGGTGATTGCTTTGTGGTAAACTATTCAAATTACTCTTTGTACATATGTTGTGTTGGCTTGGTTCTAAAATTTTCAGAAAGCTTCTCTGTCTCCCTGATTGTTAAAGATGTCAATTTGTTTCAGGTTGGGGAAATAGTTGCTATTTAGTCTCAATAATTATATTGAGACAAAAGTAAAGCCGTGAGGATGACAATCTTCATTGACATGATTTTTTGTTTATGTCCTTTTCTTTTAGAAATTTTCAACCACTATGTTATTGAATGTAATTGAAGAGCACAAGGTGTAGTTCACCTGCCAACTAAGAAATTTGTTTCTGCTGCAAATTAATCCAAACGCTGGAGTTTTCATGTATCAAACAGATGATATGTCCTGCTGGAAGCTACTAACAATCCAGCATATCTGTTAAAAATATGATATGTCCTGCTGGAAGGCACTAAAAGTCCAACATATTTGTTAAAAATATGTTTTTTGTTCATTGTTTGAGATTTTTGGAGCCATAAACTCTGAAGTCTGAGATAGAGAGGCTTAGAGTTTCTATTTGTTGACATGTCGGAAGTTTTTGTGTATATCCTTCTTCCTAGCACATTTTGTTATCACCTTTATCATGCTTCTTTAGTATCTTCATTACATTATACGAATGAAGAATGTGAAAGTCCAGAATTTTTTACCTTTGTCTAAATTGATTGTTTGATAGTGTTTTACATATTATCAGTACTCGTGTAGTGAGTTTGTATGATACTTTATATAATCTAAGTTCAGTGCAAGTTTTCCTCCTTTACATGTATTGTGGTGGGATAGTGCCTTTTATCTTGGTGCTACTATGAATTTGTCAATCACATAGGTATCATGCACGCCCCAATTATTCTGTTTCTCGATGAACCCACCTCTAATCTGTAGTAAACATTCTTCAGTCCTTGATTTCAGACTACCTCCAAAGAAATTATAGGAGAATTGAAATGCAGCAGTTGAGTCTCTTGGAAGAAAGGGGTACGCCAGTTTTAAAGAGAGCAAAAACCATGCACCAAAGAAGCAAAGAGAGCTTCCGCTAGTGTGTATTACACTCTCTCTTTTATTTTAATATTTTAAAGTTAAATATTACAATATTATTATTTTTAAAGAATTGTATTATAAAATATTTTCTTATCCCACTCCACCACTTCCTCTCCTGTACTGCCTCACCCCCACCCAAAACCAACCAATATTTTAGTTTTTTTTTTTTTTAAGAAAAAATCTTTATAATTTTTCTTTAAAAGAAACTCTTACTTCATCTTCCCCTCTATTTAAAATAATAGTATTTTAATTTTTTTTAGGACAAATAATTCTACCCTAAACATCTAATCTTCCGCTTTTTTTTTTCATTTTTAGAAATTTATTTTTCACTTGCCGCAAGATTTTTTTAAATAAATTTTTTATTTTTGTTATATTGGGTTCAAAAAGTAGAAAAATTTGTGTACATATTTATAAAAAAAATATAAACAAAGATAAAAATAAATTAGGTGTGGAGGGTAAGAAGGTGGATAGAATTTTATTTATTTTAAAAAATAAAAATAATATCAATTTTTTAGAGTGGGGGAAGGAGTGAAATTTGATTTTTTTAAGAAAATATTTTATAAAAGATTTTTAAAAAATAAAATGGCAGGGATTGTTGGGGGGTGGGGCATACAGGACCAATGTGGGGTAGGGTGAGGTGGAGTAGGTGAAAAAATATTTTAAATTTTATTTTTAAAAAATAATCATTTTAAAAAATAATATTTTTTAGGATAGTGTTAATATTTTAATCTTTAATTTTTAATCAATATTAATAGTTTGTTTAAATTTTGTCAAGGTGAAATATTTTATCCATTTGGCATGCCATGCGATAAGTTTTTTCCTATAAAAGAGAGAGTGTAATACACACACTGGGCTGTGTTTCTCAAACTAACAAATGATAGTTTAGGTATGAAACTCAAACTTTCAATAGTTCAGATATAAAATTCGAAAAAAATAATAATTTAGATGTGGTTTTATACTTTTATCTCTAGATATATGATGCTAAAAGAAAGTCTTTCCCAACTACCATTAATTTTGATCTCAACATAAAGTTTTAATTACATTAACATGGGTATACACATACTTCAAGAGGATGGTATCGAATAAAGTCTTCTGTATTACCTTGATCATCACCTCCTGATGCCCTTACTAGTCGGTGGTGCGTCGAGGGCATGCAAGAGATATATGTGGAGGGCGTACAGTCAATAGAGCAGGGCAAGCAGGCTGCTCCATCTATGAGGAGCCCTAAGTTATCTCAGACACACTCGAGAATGTGTACGGTGGCTAACACGTTCACTTAGACGATACTCACCGACCATGGTTAGAGAGTTTTATGATTCTTATGCAGCCATTATTCAGAGCACTCTTCTCAAGGAGAATAAACCCCTCACTCAACCCAGACTGGCCGAGACGAGAGTGAGGGGCCGGCAGGTGGATATATCGAAGGTCACCATCCATCGGATACTATTTGGAACAAAGTTCCCTACCCCTAGATCCACCGTAGAGTTCTACTACAGGGTAGGGCAGACGAGGGACCCCTAGTTATGAGAGATCTAGAAAAACGTGCCACTTTGATTAGATAGGTGGCAAGTTTTATTGCTGAGCAGGGTCCAGAACCTGCATGGGTCGCCACTCACTCGAAGCCTATCGGCAAGGCTTCGCTCAGTTTCCCCATCAAGTTCTGGTGGACAGTTGTTTGTTCACACATCGGGCCTACACTTGTTGATAATACATTTGAGTTGGAGCATGCGGTTTTGGTTGCCAGCATCTTAGCTCGCTATTATATTAATTGGGCCCACCATATAGCCAAGAAGATTCATGAGGACACACTAAAGAGGTCCACCTCCATCCCATTCCCATGCTTGATATACAAGCTCTTTCTAGAGTCGAGAGTGGAGATTTTGCACCACCTGGACCAGTTGATTGAGACACAGTGTACATTGGATCCCAGCTAGATCAAGGCTGAAGAGAACCTAGTGGCACTCTGGCGAGCACAACCTCCACCTATGAGTGAGATGTTTACCCCAGCGCCACCACCTGAGGGTTCACAGACTACTACCACCACTGTTGCTGCTACTGAGGAGAGGCCCCCACAGCCCGAGGAAGATGAGGAGAGGGGGGCAACCACTTCTGTTGCTGCACCATAGGTCACGTCATCTCAGTCTACTTCTATGGGCATGGTATACGTGTTCGCCACATCAATATAGGCCTTGGCGCAGAGGTTATTCATCATATTAGGCCATGGGTCTGCTAGGTCATTTTAGACTCGGAGGGTCGGATGTAGGCATTCGAGGTCACTACTATTCAGCACTGTATCTCTACCGTAGATGCTCACTTTAGCGCCTTCGAGGAGAGGGTACAATGGAGATTGAGCGAGGCCCATCCATTAGACTTGTCGGTTATTAAGATGGAGATCCAACAGCTCTAAACTATAGCACCAGTACTCGCAGCACCAATTTCACTGCTAATAACTATATGTTCGGTGTCGTTAGTTGATACATTCGCTCCTAACGAGCCTATTCAGTCTTCCCATATGAAGAGACCCCACACAGAGGATGATGATCCATATTAGATATGCTTACGTGCGAGGCTTACAAAGGAGAAGGAGCTCGAGCTTGTCTTGAGGAGATTGAGATAGGAAGAGGAGAGACGATAGGCTCGAGAGCTTGAGCGCATGAGGGGTATTGACCCCTCCAGACAAATTACTACTGCTGAGCAGACTACCTTGCAAGAGAAGGGTGGCCAAACTCAGCCACACACAGGCGCTTAAGCACCCAGGTATGTTTTCTGGCCCCTATATGTTTTACTTTTCTTTGATTTTGTGCATTAGGGACAATGCACATCTTTTTCGATTGGGTGTGTGTAGTTATGGTCCTCAGTGAAGTCTGAGTAGCTTAGGTCTATAACTACCCCAATTTGTAATCCCGAGGTTTTCTTGCCTGTGTTCGTTTTCCCCGTGAATATTTAATTTCTGTTGAACAACATGTTTAGGATGTTTAGATAACATTTGTAGCATATAGTACCAATACTTGTGGAATATGGCATGTTTGTTGTGTTTTGCTTGAAAAATGATACCCACCAAAAATTTATTTTGATTAGTAGTTAGATAGCAACCATGCATGTTTAGGTGTGTGCCAATTTTTGTTCTAATAAGTGAGGATCAATTGGTATAAAAAGCATGATATGAGAGTCTTTTGCTAATGATGCATGCAGTACAATGTGAGTGCAATCTTAATTTGTTAGATTCGTGTAGTTTGTCCTAATTTAGAACTTCCCAGTTACTCTAAGTTAAATAAAAGATTAATTGGATTAGGAAAGGATCTTAGGCCATAGTTCTTAATAGTTCACTTAGCCTAAAATGACTAACCAAAACTATGATATATCCCTTGTTCCTAATGTTTGAGCCTAACATGTACCTATTCTTCGGAAAACACCTGGTTAACCTAGCCTTGTTAGTTGTAAAATCCTGAAATTAGCCTTGGTCCTTCCTTGGACATTGAGCACCTTGACTGAGGAAAAAAGCTTAAGTTGAGGGTGGCTACCAAAAGTGGCCCTGGTTCTGAGAACGGATAATGTGCACCTAAACACAGGCTAAAAGCCTAAATTGAGGGTGGTTGGTTTAAGGGTAAAACATAAAAATGAGGGGATGAATTAGCGATATAGAAGAATCATGTACTGGGTGCAAGAAGAACAAGTGATGCCTGAGTTGTGAGCTAAAAAGCAAAATGAAGTGTGGAAATAAGGTAAAAAGCTAAAAAAATGAAAAGAAAGCACTCAGAAAAGCTTGAAAATAGGAAAAGGGAGAAGAAGGCAAAAATAGCATAGTTGGTAGGGCAAAAGTGTCGAAAAATGCAGTGTCATGGAGGGTCTTTAGTCACTATCCCTGGCTCTACGTTACAAGCCTAGAAAGTCCTAAAGTGATCCTAGTCTAGTTAGTTGAAAGTCTTAATCATGAGTATAGGGGCAAGACTATGGTATTATACATGATGCATGAATATCTTTTGTGAGATTGAGTGATTTGTCATAGTCCCAAGGTTATACATGAAAACATCATTGAGTGTCAGATATGGGATATCTTTCTTTGAGGGAACTTACATATCATTATTAGCACCTTGTTCAGTGATTGTGCATTGTTGATACTATCTCGCTTGTCATAGTTGTGTGGTCATATTCACCAGTTTGTATTGGTTTGCTAGATAGCTATCTGATCCTATTTTGAAAAGTTAGTGTGGGTAACTGAGTTTGAGATTTATGTGATGTATGTCATATGGTTGAGGTCTGTGTGTTACTATATTATCTATCTAGATTGAGTCTATCGCTTGAGGACAAGCAACAATTTTAACTTCAGGGTGTTGATGTGCTACAAAAATACATCACTTTTGATGCTTAAAACATGGAATTTTGTGTGTTCTCAATGTGATGTTAGTTGGTTTTATGTGTTTTTGTATTTATATTTGCAAGATTACAAGTTGGCCTTAATTTGGGAAAAAGTGGAGAAATTGCTGATTTTTGTTGTTATGCGAGACCCTTTACAGGCCATAGATCGTTTTATGGGTCATAGGGTGGTTTCATGAACAATTCCAATGGGGGCTATTTTCTAAAGTTTTTTCTACAAAAACATGTAGAAGAGCCATAGAAGGGTTTACGAGTGCTAAGTTATGGTTCCTGCCCTAAGGATCAGAGATTGGGACTTTCTGAAGTTCATCAGACGAAACCCCCTTTACGGATCGTAAATCACTTTACGAGTCATAGAGTTGAAGTCCAAATGTCTAGCAGCTGAGTACGAGACCCTGATTATGGGTCGTGGAATGCAATACGGCTCGTTAACCCCTTTCGTATGAAGTGCCGACCAGTTATCCTATTTCAGTTAGGACTTGTATTTTACTTATTATAAATATGTTTTTTAGGTTATTTTTTGAAGGAGCGGATAGTTTTTGCTAAGTTTTCATATAGTACTATAGTAAAAGAGAGAACATTATGAGATCAATTTGGAGAGTCTTTGAGAACACTTGTGTTTGAATTTCATCTTTAAGCTTGTGATTCTTATTGAAGTTCGATCTGCTTGTTCTTAATTCTATTATGTAAATGTTCAACTATGTTTTCTCAATCCATAATTCTTGCTTCTACACAAATCATGAGCATTTAAATCTACAATTAAGGTTTTGGGAACCATGAAGAACTAACAAAGTAAAATCGGATAATTCATAATTGCATGTTTTCTAGTGGTGGACAACATTAGAACCATCCTATTGTTACTGACTCGACCAAGGTAGTAATGAATAGTAAAAGAGATTAATTATCAGGATTCAATTGATGTCTTCTCGTCTAATCAACCAAACTGGGTCAAGGGGAGGTTGTATAGGGAATAATAGGTAAGGGTTAGTAATGCACACTATAGAGATAGGCCAAGTTGCATAGTGAAATTCACCTCTCACCTTTTACCAAAGGGCTTAGTGAACATAACTTACCATCCTACATGCTATACACTAGAAAAGGTTATCCGATGATACTACGTTAGGGAAATTATAGGGAACACAATACCCTATTTTCTCTCCATGTTGACTTCTCTCTTGTGTTAGTTTATTTGTAGTTTTTATCGATTATTGCAAGAACCCCCCTTCCCCCTTTTGGGGAAGAAAGTCAGTTAACTATTCGAATTGCGATCAGTGAATTCTCTTGAGTCTGCGTATTCCTTGTGGGTTCGACCCTAACCTTTGTTAGGTTCTATTTCTTGGCAGTGACTGCTTTATCCTTTAAAAAGGAGGTATCACTTGGGCGACATCAATAAGCTATCACCTTACTATGTTGCATAAGTATACAACCCAACCCAATCTGAGAAGCATCATAATACACCACCAACCTAAGCCATCCGGTAAAGTCAAAACTGGAGCCACCTTAAGCTAATCTTTTAAAGTCTGAAAACTCTTCTCACACTCATCCGACCACACAAACTTGGCCTTCTTCTGTGTCAACTTGGTCAATGGAGATGCAATAGATGAGAAACCCTCAATAAACCTTCTATAATAACCAACCAACCCAAGAAAACTTTAAATATCCGAAGGAGCAAGCTTGTCAAAAAATGCAAATCCTTCACCAACTCCCTTATGACCTCATCTATAAGATCAGCCACAACATCTTCCTTGAATGGATTGCATTACGGGCCCAAAGTAACTCTCCCTATTTGATAGAGAGGGATGGAGATAGGAAACCTTAAGACACGCTCTATGGTACAATATGAATCATGAAAAAGTGAAACAGTTAGTAAAATGCCTTGTAGCCTCCTACCGATAGATGTGGTGCTCTTCACACCCATGAGTAAAACTCTACTTGACGTGGCATGTTGGACTCTGAGGACCATTTACAAACTTAGTGCACCGATACCTTCTCTGTCATGACCCGAACCTAGGGTCTACAAGTGACATGGCGAATGGGAACCCAAGAGTCCCTAAAAAGCCTCCATTTCACACATCATCGGTTCGAAAATGCATATAAAATAGTAAATACATAATTCTAAGGGATGGGAAAGTAGGACTCACGCTATAGGGATGTCATAGGGATAGGGATTAACATAGATTCACGTAAGACGTATCACATAAGAACTAAGGGGCAGGTAAGTGTGACTCACGCTATGGGGGCAAAATAGGACTTAGGATCTTCCACATCTCCACATCATAACACACATTCCACATTTCCACATCATAACACATATACACATCATATCATAACTGAATAATATTAGTCATATCCAACAGATAGCCATAATCATGATCCCCAAATATCATCAAATAACATATATCCGTACAAGAGTCTACAAGATTTTCAACAATGCCTCTAGTCATAAGATATAAAGGGGGTCAAGGAGATGTCCCGGGCTCACCCTCAAAGTAAATAGCAAAATGGAAGCAACATAAGGTAGATAGATGGGGGCTGGTCCTTAGAAGATAGGACTCACCACAACACTTTCTCAAATCCAATTTAGCCGTCAAACGGTAGACGAAGGTAGTCAGGGGGCCCTACATGTAGGCAAAAGTATGCGTTAGTACATTGGGGTGTACTAAGTATGGGGCATTTAATGTATGACTTACCAAACATACATTCAATGTTAGATGACAAGGATACATTTGTAGAAAGAATCATATAACAAGAGAATCACACATCAATATTGCATGGAATACATGATGCATGAATGCAAAAATACTTCATATATAACAAGGATGGGACCGTAATCGACATAAGACCAAGTGAGCTATAAGTTAAAACTCCGTCGTCTTCCCCACAATGGATAAAGAGGTGACCTACTTGCTAAAGGTAGATCCTTAATAATTCATTATCCACAGTGGGCAAAAACATACCTATTCTAGGCACATAGTTCAAGAGAAAGGAGTATGGACCCTTGGGGATATCCTACCCTACCTCTAATCCTATCGATGCAAGTTCATCATCCTACTAGAATACATATATATACATTTTGTAAAAGAGGCATAAGACTTTCAAATCGTTTACATGCATACTTAGGTTTGAAGGCCAAATCCCATTTCATATTCATGCAAACTTAAGACTAAAAAAACGAATCATACTTTATGTTATACTTTCATGCATAATTTGAGAAATGAGTATGGACCCTTAGGGATAGCCAACCCGCCTCAAACCTCAATCGATGTTCCCTAAATATAGTGATGTAAACACCCATAATTTCTCATAGAGCCATAATCATAGATATTTATGTGATCACATTCTTGTCATAATCATAATCTTATCGAAATCATACACATTGACATAACTGGGCTTAACCAACTTTATTAACTTCATAAAAACCATAGTCATGTATGCATATGTCATGAATGAGATGAGATTAGCATGGGTAATAGAGATTCAAACTTAAATCAACGACACATTATGAAATTCAAGTAAAGACATAAGTACAATTCACATTTAAATCATAATACAGTTTACCCATGCAAAAATCAAGCTTTAAAGGGGACATGCACTTTTAGAATTTCATAACTTCAACGCAATTTATCATATTAGGGATTAAATCACTTTAACATGAACAATAAAATATATCCCATATATCAATTGAATTTAATAAAAAATAATATGGAATACTTATATTTAAAGTAAGCTAAAATTCCATGAAATTGAGGGTAAAAGAGTTTGGGTCTTCTTGCTTGAAAGGGACCAAGAATCAACCCCACTTACCTTAGCTAATGGAGGAAATTCAAGAAGAAATTTGATGAAGAAAAGAGTTTTCCCTTAATTCCCAAGCTTAGTCTTAACAAGAGTTCTTGAGAGAGTTTTTAAGAGAGTTCAATATAATTCTATGTGTAGGAATAAATTTGAATGAGAGAAATAGAGTTTAGGTCATCTGGAGGTCTTGGGATAGCATAAGAAATCGCAGAAGTCCCTTAGGATAAGCCACAATTAAAAACAAATTAATGAAGCAGAATAAAATTTCTTGCCAGGGGTCCCGTGGGAAGGTCCCATATTCCGTACAAGGCCTCACGGATCGTACTTAGCCAATTCACAGTAAAGTCTGCATAGACAAGCTTTATGAAAATAGGCATTACATCTGCTTTGAACTTAGAATAAGGTGAAACCGGATGGATTGAAAAACTGACCTTTTAAAGTTGACCATGCTATCGGCTCATATGGAAAACTTAGCCAAAGGAATTCCATACTTAGAAAAATGCATACCAATACCCATTGAAGACGATAAAATCTGTATTGCAAAAATAATAATCAAAAACAAAAATATTGCAACAATCGTAGTATTTGATTTCAATATGCGAGTGTTACAATCTCTATGAATCCTCTGATTCGCCTTTTCAAGTATAAATTCAAGGGCTCTTGTGCTTATTCTTGAATTTGAAGTTTATTCTTGAATCCGATCTGGAATCTCGATTTTATTCTTGTTCTTGATCTTGATCTTATTCTTGATCTTGATCTTGAGCTTGTTCTTGAGTTCAAGAGCTTTTAAGCTTGTTCTTGAACTTGAATGTTTGAATTCTTGAATTTGTAGAGAAATTTATGGCTTTTGATCCACGAGCTCTCTCTAGCATCTTGTTAGAAATCTTCTTCCTTTTTTTTGAATTGTGAAGACCTCTATTTATAATTGTAGAATAAAGGAATTATAATAGGAAAGACTTCCCTTCAGCCAATCAGATTTAAGTGACATGGCATATTGGGCTTTAATGAAATGGGCTTGTCATTTTGACACATGGCACGATCTCATTGGATTCTTTGTTTGAGTTGGCGTGACACATTATTTGACAGATGGCGCCAAGATGGGCACTTCTTTGTTTGACTTGACGTGTCACGTCATTTGATACGTGGCACCACAACGAGCGCTTCTTTGTTTGACCTGGCATTCCACGTCATTTGACACGTGGCACCAAGATGGGCCTCTTGGATGAGAGGATATTAAGCCTAATAAAGTGGGTCATCTTTTGTAGCCCAAATAATTGAATGTGGGCTTTTAATTAAATCCATACTTTAACGGACTATTATATTAATTCATAATATTTGTTTGGACTAATATATTTTTAGGTTATCTTTTGTGGCCCAAATAATTGAACTTTGTCTTTTAATTAAATCCATACTTTATTGAACTTATTTAACCCAATCATATTAATCCATAATATTTGTTTGGACTAATATATTTTGAATTTAATATAATTTGAGTCATTTTATAAAATTTATATTTCGATAAATTTTTTATGATTACACCCATACGGAGGGTTTCACGATCAGTACCAAGGTATACGGACCGTATGCCTCCTCCATGAAGATTCACTTAGAAAACCTTTTTAACGAGCAAGTTTCGAGATGGTGATCCAATACATAGAAAATCTTCACTCCGCACCTATACGAAAGGGCCTCACGGACCATGAAGGGCCATATGGTTCGTGAGAGGATCCGTGTGACATGCCTTGGCTAAAAATGTGGATTTTTGAGACCACGTATACCATACGGTCCACCACACAGATGGTGAAACCTCACACGGACCATGTAGGGTCCATGTGTGGTATGCCTTAGTCTCAAACTTCCACATCAAGGCCAACACTTCCCACACAATGCCAAGGGCCACTTCAAGGAGCCTCCACACGGTCTGTATAGCCTCACACAGACTCTGAAGGCTTCTATGAAGCATCACCTTGGTTGAAAACTTTTCAAAAACAAATTTTCATGCTCCATTAAGGTCGTACAAAGTTCGGGTCCTTACAAATGACCTAATTGGTCATTTTTGGCATTTTCTGTAAAAATTACTATTTTATCTTTTCGTAAGGTTCTTTGGGCCTATTTTGAAATATTTGAATAGTTGGAATTAAAATCCTGAGTTTTAAAAGTTAAAAAATTGAGTTTTGGTCTTTTTGAAATCTTAAGTTATTGAAAAAGTGAGCTTTCATGTCATTCTAAGTTTTGGAGGTTAGATCGGGGATCCATCAATTCCAATAGCTTCAGAGTCAAAACTGAACTATAGGAAGTTGCATAACTGAATTTGGAGTTGAAATGAGGTCTTTAAACCCAAAATTGTGATTTTAGTCATTTTCGGAGCCAAAGTTTGACTTTGATCAACATTCTGAGTTCAGAAGCTCGGATCAAAATTTTGACAGAGTCAATAGTTCTGAGTGGTGAAACTAACACTAAAAATGGTCTCGTCATAATTTTTGGACTTTCTTAGGGTAATTTTGGTATTTTGATGCCTTAAACTAGTTTTATTGATTTTTATTAATAAACATTTTGTGGAGACCTCAGAATTGAATGCTGATGATTTCATTGAGCCTAGATCATTGTTATTGGTATAGATATATATAAAGTTTGTGAAATTCTGATTTCGGATGAGCTCCGGATACCTATTTCGAGTTTGGTTGAAGTTGTGAGTTGCTGGTGCACAGTTTTCTGGTGCAGGGTAACTGTCTACTCTACGTGCGCGGAGGTGCCACCGCATTCATGGAGGTCTTGCGAATTTTACATTCTGCGATCGTGGGATGGGCTCTGCATTCGCTGAGCAATCTTTGTACATGAACAGTTTTTAATTCAAGAAACACCATTTTTTAACCATTTTTAGATTTCTAAGTTCTTTTAGGCGATTTTGAAGAAGGATTTTAAAAAATATGTGTTGGGTATGTGTTTCTAACACTAAACTAAGCATTTTTCATGAGTTTTATCTTGATTTTATCCTTGATTTCATAAATTAATCACCCAAAATTGGGGGCTCTTTGACTATATTTTCCCAATCTTTAACCATTGATATTGTTATTCAATTTAAGCTTGATTTTGATGGGATTTTCGCCCATGAACACTATTTTTTTAGTACAACATGATTCTGAAATCAATTTTCAGACTTGAGACTTTCACATTTTAGTCCTAATTTTGACAGTTTTTCCCCTATGGCTAAAATATGCCAATAGGGGTATCAAAATGCACCTCTTGATGTGTAGTATCCATTTTTTATAATGGTTTAGCGATCCATTGATCATTTGGAGGCTTGAGTTGATTAAAAGCTTATCTGAGTGGGGTTTCGACATTGAGGTAGGTTCGACTAACGTTTTTGGGACCAGATTTGAGCTATTGATCATGCTTATGTGATAATTTTGAGAAGTAGATTAAATTGTGATCCGATATCATGACATGATTGAATTTAATGAGAATATGAGGTCGATTATGCCGAATGTTGAGAAAATGGTGATCCTATTAACTAATTGAGACTCAATCTTGTGTTTTGAGATAATCATTATGATAATATGATACTTGAAATAGTCCTTGGTTAATGTTGTAACTAACTGATGATGAGTATGATTAGTGTGAGAGTTATGATCCCATTTGGGGTACTTGTGGAGTTTGTTTCAATGACATATGGTTATTTGCGAGTGGTGATGAGATGAGACATGGTATAGTCGTATAATGTTGATACTCTATTGTTGCATTGGTATGCATAGATCTCATACTTCATTATTGCATTGATATGCACCTATCTTATATTGACTAATTGCGTTGGTATGAAAAGATTCTTATGATCCATTGTCCATTGTTATGCACATATCTTATACTTGACGGGGTGCATTGATGCACAGATCTTATTTCTTATTTGGTTGCATTGATATGCACACATGTTATAAATGACTGATTGCATTGGTATGCGCAAATTTCATACATGAGTAGATACATTGTTATGCGCATTTATCACTACAATTACATCATTTGAGATATTATGATGCATATTGAGACAGTGGTTATAGCCTGCGACGCCTTGAGATACTTCTTGTTATAGCCCGTGATGCCTTGTTATCTATTTCAGTACATGGCCTGCAACGCCCCCAGGTTCTATCTTATAGCTTTGGCTCGATAGATGTGTACTCGTCCTCATGATGGTTATGATTGCACCTCATACATGGCCTGCGATGCCATTGGATTCATGCATTGCATTGCATTACATCATTTGATAAGTTTACCATCTATAATTGTCATTATTCATGATTTAACCATTTTGATACAGGTGATAGGATTCTTCGTTATTACATATTTGTTCGATTTCACTTACCCAATCGGTTGAACCTACTGGGTACATTTCGGTGTACTCAACCCTAGTCTATTTCCTCACTACAGATCGAGCAGAGGGACCTATATAGGGTAGCTAATTCACTCTTTGTTAGACTTTTTTACATCCATCCTGACCTTTCTGGTGAGACTTAGACTTCGAGGTACCATGGATCTTTGGGACTCTCTTTATTGTTTTCTTTCAAACTTTGTACTAGACGTTATGAGACAGTCTTGTATCCTATTTTTAGACAGTTGTATTTATCTTTCACACTATTTAGATGCTCTTGTACCCATGACTCCAAGTCTTGGGAGATTTCTTATATCTTATGAGTTTGTTTCCGCTTTTTTTATTCTTCTTTAGTTGCGATCTATTTTGGATTGTGACATTATAATGCTTGTTCAAGAATTTTATGCTAACATGGATGTCAACACCAACACTTCCACCATCAGAGGTTATATTATTTTCTTTGTTTCGTGTGTTATTAATAGATTATATGAGACACCTGATTTGGATGACACACACTTGCACACTTTACTTTGTGATCCATCATGGGATGAGATTGGTCCTGATCTGTGTCCACTTGGAATTTAATGACATCTTCATTCACACGGTCAAAGAGATTGATTTACAACTAGAAATCTCAATTTAGTGGCTAAAGTATGGATGCTTTTTTTTTGAGTTCCAGGTAGGAACCAAATAGAAACACTTATGGAATTCATCCAAGGAGGGATCACTGGTTGTGTATATGATCATGATGCATTATTCTATTAACATTGGTAGAGTTATATGTGATACTATGAAGAGCTACAGAATGAAAAAATCTGTGAAATTTGTGTAGTTTGATTCTGCTATCATCCAATTGATTTATGTATTCCTACTCCAGATTTTGATTTTATTCTGTCATCAAATATTGAAATGTTGACTCTACGTGCTCTTGGACCATATTTTGGACCCAATAATGAGTCAGGAAGACTACTACCTGGAAAGGAACAACTAGTTGCATACTTTGTAGGATGGAGAAACGAATCAAAAATATTTACAACCAATAGCAACAAATGAGGGACAAACTTTCTACTCTTCGAGTGATACAAACATAGCAATTTTATCATACTACTACTATCTTACAAAAGTTTAAGAATATGATAAATATTGTGCTATCTAACTTGCAACTAATAATGTCCTTGTAATCCCTCTATTTGTACTACATAATATGGATTTCAATTTTCCTATAGGACATATGAACTTTCAGCCACCAATACTACAGGGAAATCACACTTTACACGAGCAATCATAGTTAAAAATGCACCACGTCCAGACATTCAAGTAAATGATGTAATTGCACCTGGAATTGTTAATCCAGAATATGTAGGTATCGACATGAATTTTGAAGGGCTTATTGAGATGTCGAAAGCAGGTGCAGGTAGTGGAAATGTTGCCAACTCCAGTACAACCAAGGAGTGAAATCCACAAATCCTCGAACTTAAGTTTTACATTAGGGACAATGTGAGACTAAATATAGGAGAGGTAACACTTTTTGTTATTTTGTGGGTATCCCTTATATACTCTTTAACTTTATAGTAAAAAGGATTAATTTTTGTTAAGAATGTATAGATATATATATATATATATATATATATATATATGTATATATATATATATATATATATATATATATATATATATATATACATATATATATATATATATGTATGTATAATGCATATTATGTTGCTATGCTTTGACTAGTGTTGTTGGTTATCTCAATTTTTTTCGATAACTAAACTTTGTATTACTTGAGAAAAATGCTTCTTAATGAAAACCCAAATACAAAAAAATAGAAAAAAAAAGTAGGAATCTCAAGATTGCAATCCCAAATTCAATCTACTCAAACTCCTATACAAAGACTAATGTGACCAGCGGTCTTTGAGGGAAGAATTCAAATTTTGTTGTCTAGAAATCTATCGCGATCCAGGACGGTACCCTTGGCATGCCCGGCACTCAGAGACTATCTCTAGTCTCCAAGCGAATCACTCGGCCTCATCACATTTTTTCAATCATATTAGAGTCGCTGAAGACATAAATGATTAGGAATACTCAATGAGAAACAATGACAACTGATAATAGAAGGCCAAAGGCTAAACAAGATAGCCATCAACTTAATAAGACTAGTGTGAAAGAAACTAGTCAATAATAACATCCAATCACATCAACAATCTACTCTATGAAGCCTCTAAAATATCTAACTAAATGGTACCAATGAAAAACCCATGGCTACCTCTAAATAGAATAAAATATGTCTAAACTCAAAGCTAGAATAGAAAAACAATGTCCTCCGAGAGTCGGGGAGGCTCACCGATCAACTGAAAGCAAATAGGTCCTCAGCGGGGCGTCTGCTGATGACCACTAGTACCTATCTCTGCATCATAAAAAGATGCAGGCCCAAATAGATGTCAGTATGTGGAATGTACGAGTGTATAAAATGGCAGAAAGAAACATGTAAAGAAAGAATAACATCAACTCAAATAGCTCAACTCAAGAAATAGGAAACTCAATGACCATGTCAAGAGTCTAAAGTAAGAATACAGTTTAGATAATGACTACTCATCTATCATCTACGTCCCATCATCACTCAGAGTACTATCAAGTCCTATTTAGCAGTTTCTCTAACTGACAATCATCACCTATGAGCTAATAATGATAAAACGAAGCCATGTCGTTGCCACATCCATCTTATACTTTGCCAGGGGTATACGACATCCCATTAATGGATCCAAAATCAGTAACATCAAGTCCTCATTTTGGGATAATAGGAAACATCTAGTTTTACTATTCAATCCTCTCCTACGTTGCCTACGTAGTTATTGAGTTCGAGTTAGACTTAATCTTACTTAATTCGGTGCTCAATACACCTCCCAAGACTCAATATGCTCATAAAACATTAACCATGTGGTTAACTCATTCATCTAGTCTTATTGAACATTCATCAACTCAACTCATCACATCAACCATCAACCCTTTTAGTTACATCATTTTTAGGTTCAGTTCTTGACTCATAAGGACTCAATCATCCATCATTCTAACTCATGGCATTTAGGAGAACAACTGTAGAATTAAAGCATTTAAGGATTCCATAGACTCTTTAGGCTCAAATTATGCTCATGCATGCTTATGTAAGTAAAATATTTGAAAATAATGAGAAATTATGCTAAGGTTCATGTAGCATGGCAAAATGATCTAATTTAAGCATTTAATTCATAAAAATAGTAATTCATGCAAAATTATATAGATATGCATTAGGATTTATGAAAAAACTTCAAGAGCCATTCATGGGAGACTCAATTTTACTCACCACTTCATCAATACGGGTTATGAGGCACATGGAAGAACAGAATCCATATTTTGATTAGCCTTGCATACCTGGAAATAGAAGAAACAATCAATCTACGATCGATCCTCGCGTTTGAATTGAAACCCTCGCTCTTCTCCCTCTTCTAGTGTTCCTCAAGAAATCCCTAAGTGTGAAGAATAGTAAAAATATCCTTAGGGTTTTGTTCTAGGACCTTAATTAAGTCTAAAATGTCCTACGGTTTAATTAAAAAGGATAAGAATAGGCAACAATACCCCTCTTAAAACTGTCGACTAATTCTATGATACCCCGTCTACGGGCTATAGAACATTCCACGGGTCGTAAACTATTTCTTGTAAATAAGAGGTCCTGAATTTTGAGTTACAAAAATTTGGCATAAAACCTCTTTTAAGAGCCGTAAAATGTTTTACGAGCAGTCTGATAACTCGTAACTCAAGATACTAAAAAATTGATTTTTGGACCATTGATTCACGGAACCACTTTATGGGGCCGTAGGTGGTCTTAGAGGAAAAATGACAGCCCTAAGGTAAACTCCTCAGATGAATGGATTGACTACGCTATGTGGGTCTCAGACTAGAAAATTCCACCAAGTCATTTGGGGGGGGGGGGTTACGAGACCTTGTCTATGGGTCGTAGATGGCTCTCGTGGACTCTCTTTCAGTAGCCTTTTCTCAGTCATTCTCTCAGTTTTCTCTATACATCTTCTCAGACTAGGTGGGAAGAATTAGTGGGTATTACAAAATCTTTGGTTCACTATGTCGTCATTGCATACTTTCTATATTATAAGTCTAAGAAGTTCATCACAGATATTCATTTATCCCTGAATTGTCCTCGAGATATGTTCAATCCATCTGATAATTGCAACTCTCCAAGACCAATTTTTAGAATGAAACGTTAGCAAAATCCAATCTCTCATTAATCACCAAGATGAGTTCATCGTCCAACCGCATACTCTCTTTTCTATTTTCATCCATATAAGCATATGTGTCACGCCCCGGGAGGGTAACCTAGGTGTGGCCGACACCTAGAGACTATTGCTAGTCCCTGAGCGAACCACTTATTCTCAAGACAGTCATTCAACCTCAACATAGTTGAAATAGAGTAGTGAGCTACCTCAAATAAAGGGCCAAATGGCCAACATTAGTCTCATCATCATAATAAGTAAGTATTAAGTACTACTCAATTAAGAAGGGAAAACCATCAACATCAAACCTCTACTCATGTCTATGAAGCCTCTAACCTGACTCAGTTGTCTAAGATGGTACCATGACAAACCATGGCTACCCAACTAAATAAATAACAAAAACAACAATAGAAGGGTCTCCTTCGGATAGCAAAGAGGCTCACCAATGACTGAACTTGAAATTTCTAACCTCAACGATGCGTCTGCTGAAGTCCTCTAACTCTTGTATCTGCATCATGAAACGATGCAGCGCCAAATGGCGTCAGTACGTGGAATGTACTGGCATGTAAAATGGCTGAATATAACAATATAAGTACAACAACATAGGGAAGACATCAACTCAACATCATACTCCATCAAAATGTCAAACGTCTATCTAAGGCAAGAGAATAGAGTAGACAAATGACTCCTCAGCCTCTCATCTCAACATCATCAATACATCGGACTCACCTCAAGAAAACTTGACTCAACTCAACTCAACTTAACTCAGGGAAGTCGACTCAACTCGACTCAACTCAACTCAGGGAACTTGACTCAACTCAACTCAAGAAACTCGATTCAAACATCACATTAATATCAACATCAGAGTACTATCGAAGTAAGACCTCACTAGGAGTTTCTCTAACTGACAACCATCACCTATGAGCCGGTGATGATACAACGAAGTGATGTCATTGCCACATCCATCCAATACCCTGCCCGGGGTAAAGGACATCAACCTCAGTGGATCCACAAGAAAAACCTCAGTCCTCTATTGAGACAAGAAAGGAGCCATCTGCATTGCAATTCAAGTCTCTCTTCCTATGCGGACCACATAGTTAATGGGTTAAAGTGGGACTCACTCTCACCCATTTTGGTGCTCAGTACTCCTCCCAAAACTCGACATGCTCATAAAAACATCAACCTCATCAGTCCTATAGGGACATAGTACCTCATCATCAATCTCATAGGGACATAATATAATACCTCAACATCAACATCAGTCCCGTAGCATAATACCTCAACATCAACATCATCTCACCTTATCAACATCAACATCAACATCATGGACACAAGATACTCTTTTAGAAATTAAAATTCCGATTTTAATACACCATGAAACTTCATTCTCATCAACATCATCATCAAGACTCTCATCAAATGTGAAACATAATCCCAACATCACAAACATCATTCTTATTAAGGCTCTAGACTCATCCCCTAGTTCATTCTTACACTTTTCAATAAATTAATCATAGGGTTTTGTGAAAAACACTCATGAAATGAATTATGTAGTAAATCAAGTTTATGATGATCATCAATTCGTGTAAAATATATGCATTAAGTAAAACTCAGTGTAATGCTCAACAATTTTCACATCAACCTCATTATATTCAATACACAACTCAATTTACTCAAAAGGGCACATGGGAGAACAATCCCATGCTTTAGGTTAGCCTTACATAGTTGGGATGACTGCTAATACACTTTCTTCCATGATCTCCTCTTGAATTCCTCAATCTCTACTCCCCTCAAGCCCTGGCTTAGTGACTTTTCTTAGAGAGAATGTTTTTGGATGGGTTTTTGGAACCCTTTTCTCAAAAAAATGACCTTTATTCGTCATATGGGAGGTTTAAAAAGTATAGGAATGGACTAGAATGCCCCTCGAAATTTTAAGGAAATGTTTCTCGGACTTGAAATAACACAGTCCGCAACGTGGATCTGTCGCGGATGGTGTAATTTCAGAAAGCTCAACTCCATCGAAAAATCATAGAAAAACATAAGTGTGGGTCTGTGATGGGTCCGCGACGCGGCCCTGTCGCGAAGGCACACTGCTTTTCATTTTGGAATGAAAAATTATCTTTTGACTCGGTCGCTCTAAAAATCGACCGAGACCCTTCTCCCTCTCAATATTTTGTGTTGATCATGAATCCACTCTCGGATTTTTAATTCGAGCATCGAAAGATGCATTTTGCACTCACCTCTCCCCTAGGGGTATTTTGGTAATTTATCGGATGTTACATTATCTCCCCCTTGGGATATTCGTCCTCGAATGATGAATAGGAACGGTATTTTGGCACAAATAGACTCAAGACTCACCTCGATACTCAATCAATAGCTCAACTCCTCAACTCTTCATCGACCTCAATAACATCTACTCAAACATCAAGAATATACACATTAACTCATGGTAGGAACATCAATTTCCATAAAAAGTAAGAATATTACCTCCGACACTCTCATCAACCTCAGGCATGAATAGGTGTGGGTATTTTGTTCTCATCTCTTCCTCAGCTTCCCATGTAGCTTCCTCAACAAATTGGTTCTTCCACAGTACTTTGACGGAGGCTATCTCTTTGTTTCTCAACCTGCGAACCTGTCAATCAAGGACATGGACTAGAATTTCCTCATAGGACAAACTGTCTCTAACTCCTGTGCTCTCCATAGGGATTACCAAGGCAGGATCTCCCAAACACTTCTTCAACATCGAAATGTGGAAGACTGGATGGATTCCGTCTAACTTAGAGGGTAGCCCTAGCTCATAAGCAACCTTCCCAACTCTTCGCAAAATTTGATAAGGGCCAATATAATGAGGACTTAACTTCCCCTTTTTCCCAAACCTCATGACACCCTTCATGGGTGATACCCTCAGGTATACCCAATCGCTCATCTCGAACTCTAGGTCTCTTCTACTCACATCTGTGTAAGATTTCTGACGGCTTTGGGCAGTCTTCAATCTTTCTCTAATAATCTTCACCTTCTCCGTGGACTGGTGGACAAGGTCAGTCCCAATCAACTCAGCTTCTCCAACTTCAAACCACCCTATGGGTGATCTACACCTCCTCCCATACAAGGCCTCATAAGGGGACATTTGAATGCTTTCATGATAGCTATTGTTATATGCAAATTCAATCAATGGTAAATGGTCATCCCAATTTCCTTTGAAGTCAAGGATGCATGCTCTCAACATATCTTCTAATGTATGAATAGAGTGCGCTGCCTGACCATCAGTCTGTGGGTGAAAGGTCGTGCTCAGGTTCACTTTGGTACCCAATCCTTTCTGGAAAGACTTCCAGAAATGGGAGGTAAATTGGTCTCCTTTGTCCGAGATGAAGGACAAGGGAACTCCATGCAACCTCACGATCTCTTGGATATACATCTTGGCATACTCCTCTACAGTGTTAGTCGTCTTGACTGCCAGGAAATGCGCTGACTTCGTTATCCTGTCTACAATCACCCATATGGAATCATGCTGCCTCCGGGATATCCATAGGCCAGTGATGAAATCCATATTAACCATCTCCCACGTCCGTTCTGGAATCTCAAAGTTTTGAGCTAAGCCACTTGGCCTTTGATGCTCAACCTTCACCTGCTGGCAATTTGGGCATCTTGAAACAAACTCAGCGACGTCCATCTTCATTCCACCCCACCAATAGACTTCTTTCAAGTCGTGATACATCTTGGTGGAGCCTGGATGAATGGAGTATCTAGTGTTGTGGGCCTCATCCATAATTCTCTCTCGAACACCGTCAACATCAAGGACGCATAACCTACTATGGTATCTCAATACCCCATCTCCCCCTTTGGAGAAGACCATCACTTTTTGCTTGTGGACATCCCCCTTCGATTGGAGTATAATAGGATCTCGATCCTGCTTCTCTTTTACCTCAGTCACTAGGGACGATGAAGACCCACTCTGTACATTTATTCCTCCCTCATCATTCTCCTCAAGTTGGACTCCTAATCGAGCCAACCTATGCACTTCCTTCACTAACTCTTTCTTCTCTTCCTCAACATGGGCTATGCAACCCATAGACAACCTACTAAGAGCATCAACAACAACGTTAGCTTTACCTGGGTGGTACATGATGCTCATGTCATAATCTTTGAGCAATTCCAACCATCTCCTCTGTCGCAGGTTGAGCTCTCTCTGACTGAAGACATATTGTAAGCTCTTGTGGTCAGTGAACACGTCCACATGCACTCCATACAAGTAGTGGTGCCAAATTTTAAGTGCGCTGCCAACTCGAGATCATGGGTTGGATAGTTCCTCTCATGAACTTTAAGCTATCTGGAAGCATAGGCTATCACTTTTCCTCTCTGAATTAATACACATCCCAACCCAACTCTTGATGCATCGCAGTATATCACAAAATCTTTCGTCCCGTCCGGCAGAGTCAGGACAGGCGCGGTGGTCAATCTAGTCTTTAACTCATGGAAACTCTTCTCACATTCCTCATACCACTAAAACTTGACATTTTTCTGAGTCAGTTTAGTCAATGGTGCGGATAGGGAAGAAAATCCCTCAATAAATCTGCGGTAGTAGCCTGCCAACCCCAAGAAACTCTTTATATCAGTTGGAGAGGTCGGTCTTGGCCAATTTGTGACCACTTCAATCTTTTAGCCGTCTACTCGAATTCCATCACCCAAAATAACTTGGCCTAGGAAAGCCACTGACTTACGCCAAAACTCACACTTGGAGAACTTCGCATACAATTCATGGTCCTTAAGAGACTGAATGACAACTCTAAGGTGTTTAGCATGTTCCTCCTCATTCCTCGAATACACCAAGATATCATCAATGAATATGATTACAAACAAGTCAAGGTAGGGCCTGAACACCCTATTCTTCAAATCCATGAAAGTTGTCGGTTCGTTCGTCAACCCAAAGGACATAACTAAGAACTCAAAGTGGTCATATCTTGTCCTGAAGGTTGTCTTTGGAACATCACATTCTCTTACTTTCAACTGGTGGTAGCCCGATCGGAGGTCTATCTTTGGAAAGCATGAGGCACCCTGAAGTTGGTCAAACAAGTCATCTATCCTGGGGAGAGGATATTTATGCTTGATCGTGACCTTGTTCATTTGCCTATAGTCTATGCACATTCTGAGAGACCCATCCTTCTTTCATACAAACAGAACGGGAACACCCCAAGGAGAAACACTTGGTCTAATAAAACCCTTCTCTAACGGATCCCTCAACTGCTCCTTCAACTCTTTCAACTCAGCGAGGGCCATCCTCTATGATGGAATTGAAATAGGCTGCGTGTCGGGAAGTACATCAAGACCGAAGTCGATCTCCCTATCAGGAGGGACTCCTGGTAAATCCTCAGGAAACACCTCAAAGAACTCATTTACAATAGGGACCAATGCAGGAGTAGGGGACTCTACATCATCAGATTTAACTCGTACAAGGTGATAAATACAACCCTTAGAGATTAACTTCCTCGCCCTCAGGTAGGAAATAAATCTATCCTTGGGTGCAACATAACTTCCCTTCCACTCTAGGATCGATTCATTCGGAAATTGGAATTTAACAACTCGGGTCCTACAATCTATGGATGCATGGCACGCATGGAACCAATCCATACCAAGAATTACATCAAAATCGACCATCTCTAACTCTACTAAATTGGCCAAAGTATCCCTATGATAGATGGAGACTATAGAGTCTCTATAGACCCTCTTAGCCAGGATAGAATCACCAGTAGGAGTAGAAATAGTATAAGGCTCGAGCAAACACTCTCAAAGAATCTCAAACTTACTGGCCACATAGGGCGTCACAAAGGATAAAGTGGCACCCGGGTCAAGCAATGCATAATAATTATAAGAAAAGATTCGAAGCATACCCGTAACAACATTTGGAGTGACCTCTTGGTCCTGTTGATTACCCATCACATACAGAAGATTCGTCCCGCCTCCTGCATTCGCAGTAGTAGCCTTCTGATGACTGCCCGGAGAGGGCACTGTAGAAGACTGAGCTCTATTACCTCTGTCACCCCATCTCCTCGAAGGGCACTCACCCTGAAAATGACCAGGCTGTCCTCATGAAAAGCAAGTATTTGTGCCCTTACGACACGCACTAAGATACAGCCTGCCACATCTGCCATAAGGTGGCTTTCCTCTTGGACCTTGGGAAACACTAGCTTGGGACTGAGGTCCCTTAGCTCTGAAATTTAGGTGTCCAAAGGATTTCTGATCAAACCTATTTTGCTGAACAGGCGCACTCACCATAGGGGGTGCATAGCTAGAAGACTTCTTCTGAAAGAAAGTTCCGTCACCCTTATTTTGCTTCTATTGGTTAGGCTCATGCCCTGCCGATTTGGCCTTCTTACTCTGTTGCTCTTCCCTAACCTTCCTATTGTCCTCTTCAGTCTGCTGAGCATAGACCATAAGTCTAGAAATATCCATACCTAGAATCAGCAATGCTGCCTTACACTCCCTCTTTACATGCCTGCTTAATCTAGACACGAACTTCCTCATCCTTGCCCTCATATCAAGGACCATCTCGGGTGCATATCGGGACAGCTGGATGAACTTCAAGTTGTACTCTTTGACAGTCAACCTCTCTTGCCTCAGATTCACGAACTCCTCAACCTTCGCCTCCCTCAACTCTTGGGGAAAGAAGTGATCGAGAAAAGCACTCTCAAACTCCTTCTACTCAGCAGACTCAACATTCTCTCCTCTACCATCTTCCCACTGGTTATACCAGACGTTGGCAACATCTTTAAGCTAATATGAGACCAACTCAACTCCCTCAACCCCGTTTGCATGCATAGCCCTCAAGATCTTGCGCATCTCATCAAGAAAGTTTCGCGGGTCTTCCTCAACCTTGGACCCCGTATAGACTGGCGGGTTCATCCTAAGGAAATCTCTGAGCCTGGCTGCAACTGTAGGCTCTTGGGGGCTAGACTTAGGGGCCTGGGGACCGCTCTGTGAGGCCACCAATTGAGTGAGCATAGTGATGGCTCCCTTGAAGTCTGCTTCCGAATTGGAGGCTGATTGGGTAGGAGGTGTTGGTGGAGCCTCAGTAGCTCTGGCAGGGCGACCCGTCTCCTTGTCTCATTCTAGGTAGGGGCCTCTGGTATGGGATTCCCAGTGTTAGGGACTGAGGCATCTCTTTGGGCAGCAGTGCATTTTGGAGGCATGATCTGCAAATGCATAACGCACGAATCAGAAGGGGGATTCCATAGAGTCAAACTCTATCGCACGAACTCAGAACATCAAAGAAATGTACCCATTCCTAATGTCCTATAGCCTCTCTTGTTAATGAAGTGTGGTACAAAACACACACATAAACAAGACTCTACTAGACACTGCTTCATAGACTCCCTAGGACTCTTGAACTCTGTGCTTTGAAACCAAGTTTGTCATGCCCTGAGAGGATACCCTAGGCGTGGCCAGCACCCAGAGACTATTGCTAGTCCCTAAGCGAACGAATCGTTCTCAGGACAGTCATTCAACCTCAACACAGCAGAAATAGAGTAGTGAACTACCTCAAATAAAGGGCCAAATGGCCAACATCAGTCTCATCATCATAATAAGTAAGTATTAAGTACTACTCAATTCAGAAAGGAAAACCATCAACATCAAACCTCTACTCATGTCTATGAAGCCTCTAACCTGACTCAGTTGTCTAAGATAGTACCATGACAAACCATGGCTACCCAACTCAATAAATAATGGAAACAACAATAGAAGGGTCTCCTCCGGATAGCAAGGAGGCTCACCAATGACTGAACTCAAAATCTCTTACCTCAACGATGTCTCTGCTGAAGTCCTCTAACTCTTGTATCTGTATCATGAAACGATGCAGCGCCGAACGGCGTCAGTACATGGAATGTACTGGTATGTAAAATAGTTGAATATAACAATATAAGTACAACAGCATAGGGCTAACATCAACTCAACATCATACTCCATCAGAATGTCAAATGTCTATCTAAGGCAAAAGAATAGAGTAGACAAATGACTCCTCAGCCTCTCATCTCAACATTATCAATACATCGGAATCACCTCAAGGAAACTCGACTCAACTCAACTCAACTCAGGGGACTCGACTCAACTTAACTCAACTCAGGAAACTCGACTCAACTAACTCAAGGAACTCGACTCAAACATTACATCAATATCAACATCAGAGTACTATCGAAGTAAGACCTCACTGGGAGTTTCTCTAATCGACAACCATCACCTATGAGCCGGTGATGATACAACAAAACGATATTATTGCCCCATCCATCCAATACCCTACCCGGGGTAAAGGACATCAACCTCAGTGGATCCACAGGAAAAACCTCAGTCCTCTATTAGGACAAGAAAGGAGCCATCCACATCGCAGTTCAATCCTCTCTTCCTACGCAGGCCATGTAGTTAATGGGTTCAAGTGGGACTCACTCACACCCATTTCGGTACTTAGTACTCCTCCCAGAACTCGACATGCTCATAAAAACATCAACCTCGTCAGTCCTATAGGGACATAGTACCTCATCATCAATCGAATAGGGACATAATATAATACCTCAACATCAACATCATTCTCGTAAGGACATAATACCTCAACATCAACATTACCTCACCTCATCAACATCAACATCATCGACTCAAGATACTTCTTTAGAAATTAAACTTCCGATTTTAAGACACCATGAAACTTCATTCTCATCAACATCATCATCAAGACTCTCATCAAATGTGAAACACAATCCCAACATCACAAACATCATTCTCATTAAGGCTCTAGACTCATCCCCTAGTTCATTCTTACACTTTTTAATAAATTAATCATAGGATTTTGTGAAAAACACTCATGAAATGAATTATGCAATAAATCAAGTTTATGATGATCATCAATTCGTTTAAAATACATGCATTAAGTAAAACTTAGTGTAATGCTCAACAATCTTCGCATCAACCTCATTATATTCAATACACAACTCAATTTACTCAAAAGGGCATATGGGAGAGCAATCACATGCTTTAGGTTAGCCTTACATACCTGGGATGACTGCTAACACACTTTCTTGCACGAACTCCTCTTGAATTCCTCAATCTCTACTCCCCTCAAGCCCTGGCTTAGTGACTTTTCTTAGAGAGAATGTTTTTGGATGGGTTTTTGGAACCCTTTTCTCATAAAAATGACCTTTATTCATCGTATGGGAGGTTTAGAAAGTATAGGAATGAACTAGAATGCCCCTCAAAATTTTAAGAAAATGTTTCTCGGACTTGAAATAGCACAGTCCGCGACGTGGACCTGTCGCAGATAGTGTAATTTCGAAAAACTCAACTCCGTCAAAAAATCACAGAAAAATGCAAGTGTGGGTCTGTGATAGGTCCGCGACGTGGCCCTGTCGCGAAGGCACACTTCTTTTCATTTTGGAAAGAAAAATTATCTTTTGACTCGGTCGCTCTAAAAATCGACCGAGACCCTTCTCCCACTCAATTTTCCATGTTGATCACGAATCCACTCTCAGATTTTTAATCCAAGCATGGAAGACGTGTTTTTTACTCACATCTTTCCTAGGGGTATTTTGATAATTTATCGGACATTACAATATGTTCCTGGACTGTAACCGAATGAATATAAGAAAGAGTGATTTGCAATACTGTCCCCCTTTTGTTGTCATAACACTCATTTAATCTCCATAGACACTCTTCATTTATTATCTTTGGTACCATTATTTGTAAGCCATCTCAAACTGGACTCAAAATACAACTTAGAAAGATTAATGCTAATACAAGCACACTCATTTGCGAGATAGATCAAAGAGGTCTTATTCATCCTTCAAATTATCACAAGCGCTTGAGAAATAAATCAGGAAAGTCCTTTTATCTCTGTTTACTTCTAAAATTCTATGTCATGGGGACATGACATTATTTAAGTATAGGGGTATAGGATGAATATATTATTAGTATACATATGTATTTTCCTATAATACATATTCCATGGATTTCTTGGTTCGGTATTTTGCTATCGTTGTGATATTTTGAATCGAACATTTTTAAAATTTCTTTCAAGAAATAAATTGACTAAATTTGGTTTTATTTTAAAATCATAAAAAATGAGAGAGATCGATATAATTGATCATGATTCCCGGCTTATATGACTACCTTTCCTAAAATCATACTTACTTATTGGTGATTGAAATTATGAGATCATTAGTCCCAAGTGCATTGTGTGTTTAGTGAACATTACCTAGTTCTTGTGCTTATTTGAAAATCTAGAATTTTCCTTGAATGTGGTTTGAGGCGAAATTCTAGGTAGATTTTGAGTTGAGAAATGAAAGTAAGCCTTTCTTGTTAAGCTATAGCCTACATAGACCTACCTTGTTAAATTTTATCACTAATTATCCCCTTTGAACCTAAATGAATCATCTCTTATTTGTTGATCATTCATTTTTAATCCTTAATCATTTTTGTTGTTATATGTTCACCCTATTTCCTTTAGGCACTTGGAGTATTTACTAAAATGCAAAATATTAAATATGAATCAAAAATAAAATAAAATAAAATAAGTGAGCTCGTTAGTCTAGCAACATGAAAACTATTGGAAAAGCAAATGTTTTTTTTTTTTTTTGCAAAAAAAAGTGCAACTCCATAGAAAAGGAGAACGAAAAAAATTATTTTAAAAAAGAGAGAAAGAGAAAAAGAGAGGGAGAAATATAGTGCCCAAGGGAAATCCGAGTCACTATTATCTATATGTATCCCACTTGTCCCTTAGCCTACATCACAACTTAATAAAAAGTCCTATGTGATCTCAACTCATAACTCCTACATCAATGGAGAACCACATAATAATCAAGCTTATGGATTCCTTTAACATGAGACGCTTATTTGTTGAGAGTAAGTGAATTTTCTCTACATATGCGCCTTTTCGTTTTATCAATAGATGTTGTGATATATAGACATCCCTCCTCATTTGGTAAGGCACATACAGGACTAGACAATATTATTATTTCAATCCTCAATTAGTGAATATGAGTACAATTATAGGTAGTTGAACTCGTTAGTCGATTTTTCTCTCCCAAGCTCTTACGAGTTTATTTTAAACTATTTTTAGCCATATAAACTATTAATTTCTTTGCTAGAAGAAAAACAAATATTTAAGTATGGGGAATTTGATAAGATAAAAATATCATATATAAATTTAAGTTCTTGTTTATTTTAATAATAATATTCTATTTATTTTTTGCATAAAATGTCATAATTTAAAGAAAACATTAACTAAGGAAATATGTGGGAAAAGAAATACAAGAACTGATTTACAAGAAAAGATCCAACACAAATGAAGATATTAAAGATTTGTAAAAGAGAGGAACGAGAAGCTATTGCAAACATGGAAATGAGTTGGGCAAATTTTCCCTTACGTGGAACCCACAACAACAACAACGACAAGAAGAAGTATATATTGAATAAAAGCAAAAAGAAGTAAATTATTTACTGAAATCAAATTTCCATAGTATAACAACTAATTATAATTGGTTAAGAAGAACATACATTCAACTTTAAATAGTGGTTGCCATTTCATTGTCAGGGAGGAGAGGAGGGAACAACACCACATTTCTAATATTTTTAAGTTCTTTTACTCTGATTTAGTTAATTGATGTTGAAAATTCTTCTAGTTCCTACTTTTAATAAAATAGTAAAATTATTCTTCTCGAATATGTCTTCTATTTTCTTATTTAATGGAGAATAATAATTTCGTTAGTGGTACCAATTCTATTATGGAGTAATTTCATTTCGTGTTAAAAAATGATAAATCTTGATATTTTTATATAATAGTAAGCATTGTTCTTAATTTCATATGCATGAACTTAAGTTGTATGATTAATTTTGATCTACTTTATAACTAGATATTATTTTATCTATTAACATCTATCTATTCTTTACTACATATTGATAAATTACTAATTCTGTAATCGAGAGAGTCAAAAGAAGTAATAACGTTAGTTGGAGTATTGATAGATTGTTAATGTTTTGGTAACACGTATCTATTAATTAAAGTTACACTTATTTGTATTTGGGAGAGGTAAATAGTGTAACAATTAGTTGTAAAAATTAGGTAACCGAATGTGAATTACTCAAAAGAGCATCCCTTAGTTCAAGTACATATTCTAATTCTTAAATATTACAATGTTAACTATTAATTGTATAACCGAGAGGAGTACATTTAATCATTCAACTTAAGTTATAAAATATAAATATAATCGTGAGAGGTATTTGCGTTTTTATGAGAAATATAAATTAAGAAGTGGAGAATTTACTTTATATAAAAAAATCAAGTGAAGCCAGAATCACAACACCTTTTGGCATATTATGAAAAACAAATATATTTCTATATTTTTCTGTTTTTATTATTAATGATCTATTTCATCATTCAACTATTGATTTATTTATTCAAATAATATTCAAAACAAGAGATGTTTGTAAAATAGATAAACCAATCTCTGTGGGTTCGACATCTTTTTATACTATTAGTAAGTTAAAATATATATGCATAGGTAACTCGTCAGTACCTCTAGTCAAGGTGCCAAAGATATAAGTATAAGCCCACCAATAGGCCATGCACCTTGTGAAGGGCCTAAAGAAGGGGGAGCCGACATTTATAGCCACCATTGCACGCTTGGATGAAGACAATAGTGATATGGATACGTTGTCATCTTGCATAGCCAAGGTGCTAGAGGAAAATAAGGATGTGATGCCGGAAGAGTTGCCAAAGCACTTACCATTGCGACAGAAAGTAGACCACAAGATTGAACTGGAGTTAGGAGCCAGGCCACCTGCAGACCCACCATACCACATGGCTTGGCTTGAAATACAGGAGCAAAGAAAGCAGTTGAAGGAGCTCCTCGAGGTTGATCATATTTGTCCATCCAAATCACCATATGGAGCGCCAATCTTATTTTAGAAGAAGAGGGATGGATCATTGTGCCTATGCATAGGCCACCAGACACTTAACAAAGTTATAATGAAGAACAAGTAACCCATGGATATCAGGTTACCAGGTGGGCATAACAGAAGGGGATGAGTTGAAGACGATGTGTGTGACAAGATATAGAGCATATGAGTGGTTGGTGATTCCCTTCGATTTAACCAATGCACCCGCCACATTTTGTACGCTAATGGACAAGATCTTCCACCCCTGCTTGGATCAATTTGTCATGGTCTATCAAGATGACATACTCATCTACAACAACACCTTGGAGGAGCACGTGGAGCATTTGAAAAAGGTGTTCCAAGTCTTGTAGGAGAATAAACTTTACATTAAGCGGGAGTAGCATGAGGTGCACTTCTTAGGGCATGTCATTAGCCAAGGCCAGTTGAGAATGGACGAGGCCAAGGTTTGGGCTATCAAGGATAGGAAGCACCCACCAAGGTGACAGAGCTTAGATATGTCCTTGGACTTGCTAACTATTATCGCAGGTTCATAAGTGGCCACCCCACCAAGTTCGCTCTATTGACTAAGCTATTGGAGAAGAATAAGTCATGGTTTTGGAGCGAGCGGTGCAAGAAAGCATTTGAAGATCTTAAGGTTAACGTAACAAAGGAACCATTCCTAGTGCTGCCAGATTTTTCCAAGACATTCGAGGTGCACACTGATGTCTCTAATTATGCCATTAAGGGTGTAGTAATGCAGGATAGACACCCTATCGCATTTGAGAGTCGCAAGCTGAACAATACGAAATAGTGACACATAGTTCAGGAGAAGAAGATGACAACTATTGTGCATTGCCTACGCACATGGAGGCATTACCTACTTGGCTCCAAGTTCTTGGTCAAGACCGATAATGTGGCCACTAGCTATTTTTAGTCCAAAAGAATCTTACTCCAAAGCAAGCTAGGTGGCAAGATTTCTTGGCAGAATTTGACTATGAGTTGGAGTATAAATCAGGTAAAGGCAATGTCGTGGCCGATGCATTGAGTAGGAAATCTAAACTAGTTGCTATCATTGCATCCTGATATGACATAAGAGACGTCATCAGGGAAGGCTTACAACACGATCCAAAAATAAAGCAACTTATGGAGCTGACAACACAAGGCAAGATGAGATGCTTTTGGTTAGAGGATGGATTACTGCTCACCGCCTGTCGGTGGATCCATGTGCCCAAGTACAGAACAATTAGGCAGCAGATTATGAAGAAATGTCACGACACATTGTAGTTTGAACACCAGGGCAGCATTGCATGGGGGCTTTGATTGAAAAGTTTACTATTAGCGATGCATGCGGCATAACATATAATGCTACATACAAACCTATCTTGTGTGCCAACAAGATAAGCAAGAGCAGTGATAACTTGGAGGACTTTTACAACCACTATCGGTAGCGAAGAATCCATGGGAGAGTGTGACTATGGACTTCATACTTGCTTGCCAAAGTCTAATGGGTATTGGACAATTATGGTCGTGGTGGACATATTCTCTAAGTATTCTAGTTTCATGTCCGCCAAAGCAGGATGCAACACTAAGGAGGATGCGTTCAAAAATGTAGTGTAGTATTAGGGATTTCCATAACATATCATTAGTGACAAAAACCCATACATCATAGGAAAATTTTAGAGAGGGTTGTTTGAGATTCTTGGCAACGAGTTACATTTCTCCACTAGTTTCTACTCGCAGACCGACGGCCAAACGAAGCGAGTTAATGCCTTATTAGAGTGCTATCTTAGGCACCTCATGAGCTCTCACTAGAGGGGTTGGGAAAAATTGCTTGATGTAACCCAATTTTCATATAACTTGTAGCGGAGCGAGGGCACTAGAAGGACACCATTTTGAGTTAGCCACAAGCCAACAGCCACAAACTCTACATTCACTACCGGCCATATTTAAAGGAAAGAGTTTAGGGGCTTATCACATGACCAAAGGCTTTGAGAAGAAGCTTGAAACTCCCAAGTCATACTTAGATAAGGCAGCCAAGAAGATGAAAAAGTTTGCCAACCGCAAGCATCATCCCATGGATTATAAGATTGGAGACTTGGTCTTGGTCAAGTTCAATTCAAGGTAGTTCAAGGCATTGCAAGGTGTGCATTAGTACAGAAATATGAAGGCCCATTGAAGATCGTTGCCAAGGTGGGAAAGATCTAATATAAGTTAGAGCTACCATCGTATCTCAAGGTTCAACTTATCTTCCATTCAATGTCCTCAAGCCATACCATGAGGATAGGGATAACCCTAGCCGAGGTCAATCAAGTCGGGCACCTGTCACAATTGTTGCCTCCCACGATTGAGACATCAAGCACATCATCGAATACCTAGCCAAGTAGAAACGGGGAAAACCTACCATTGTTATATTCCACGTGCACCGAAACAACAATCTTCAGAAGAGGCCACATGGGAATGATATGAAGACTTGTGGCAATTCAAAGACAAAGTCTGAGAGTTCTTGCAACAGCAGTGCACTATGATCATTGCCACATCAGGTGAGCGAGAGTGTCATAACCCACACTTTGATCATCATAAAGGAGGAAGAAACTAGAGTCTTGGAGAGGTTTGTGGAAGACTATAGAATGTAGTAGATCACTCTTGTAGATCCTTAGAACACTCTAGAAATGTAGAAAATTCTAGAGGGAGGACTAATATGTAAATATTGAGGGATGTGTAAAGTAATATTATTTACACTTTGGCCCCTAGTGAGTAGTATAAATAGGAGGGCCACTCATTTTTATAAACCATCTAGAAAAGTGTAAGCATATTTCTAAAGTTATAAAAGTCTTCTCTACATAAGCTCTTTTGTCTTCTTAAATCTAGTGTTTCTTTAGCGATCTAGTCGAATAGATTTACTTGACCTTGCAAAATTGTGAAAGAATAGTGAGTAAGTTGCCAAGTTCCACATGAAAGTCTTAGTCTAAGTCTAAGTTTGTGACATAGGTCTCCTATTTTTGATATAGTTCCAGATAACCATTGATGAAAGAATAAAGGACATTAGCTATTTTATGAGATACGGAATGCCCAACTAATGCAACAAAGCCTGCCACAAGATATAGCTAACCATATTTGTTCCAATATTAGAGTATTGGGAAATTAAATGTCACGATCCCAATCTATTGTGATTGGAACCCGCACTAATAATTCGGTAGAAGAATTACTACTAAACCCAATGAAAGAAACTAAAACAAAATAGGCATTTAAAGACGTGAAAACAATTTTTAGGTAGCAGTCAAGATGTGAGTTCCTATGAAACTCAATAAAATAGAATAACCAGTGTGGAATTTAACTCTTCTAGAACCTAAAAGTCAATGTACTAGAATCCTACCAATAGTCTAAAGAAAGATGGTGCAATTCCAAAAACACAAACAAAATAATGTCCGAGTCCGAAAGAGGTAGACTTAGAATCCAGATGAGTCCATGTTAGTTTAGAAGAGATGAATCACCCTTAAATTTTGAAATCAATAATGTCCTAGTTGAGGTTTGTCAGTAGCTGCCTGAAGATATCCTATACTCAACAAAGAAAGAGCAAGTACAGTATCAGTACATACAATAATAGTGTACCAGTAAGAACACATGACTATTTAAATAAATGCAATAAACATAAGCAACCATAATATAATAATTCATACACATATAAGGACACACTTATGAAGATTCCATTTTATGATCAATAATTGGTTTCACAATATTCTTCTCAATGTAGTAAACAAAGATGGTTCTTTCGTGGAATCCATATCCAAACTATTAGTATGCTGACATAACGCTTGTTCCAATAGTTAGTGTATTGGTGTTGCACTCGATCCAATTATGTACCAGCTGGTATCCAATCCAAATATGTACTAGTATCTACTTGATTCAAATATGTACTAGTATGATATCTGATCTAAATATGTAGTGGCATGATACTCGATTCAACAATCACAATCTCATTAACAATGAATGATACATACTTGCACAATCAAGTTATAAATTCATTGTGAGCAATTGATTATATATAACTCTTTCTTAAATTCATTCCGTCATTTACTATCTACGTACATGTAATCAAATACTAAAAATGCAGTTAATGCACATATATAGCACAAATAGGAATGTAAAAATAGTCATTTATCTCGAAAGAAGCTTTGGAAATCTCTAAAGAACTGAAGCTTTCCCTTTTTTCCATGCTCTCGCTCATCTTGGTCTAAACAAACAAAAAATACAATCAAGCAACACTAACCTACAATGCCCAGATTATATCACAATCCTAACTCTTAGTTACTTTTCATAGTCATCTCATCTAACGAGATCGAATATCAACCTATCATCATCACCTTCATGCTTTTATCCCTCTTATTATGATACTTAACTCAAGTTCAAGCTTAGTATCTTGTACTAATTTATGACTACTAAATGAAACTAAGAAATATTCCCCCACTAAGACCTTATGATAAGTAGTCAATCTGTATCTATTAGCCTACCTAGTTATAGTTACTAGTCATATCCTCTTTCAAAACCTAGGTGCTGCTTACCCATTTATTATATGTTATTCTTAGTTAAGCCCATAACTCTATGAATATCATAGGGCTTTCCTTTCAAAATCATAAGCCTGGCTTAGACATTTTAACTCATGGCTATTCTATCCTTCTATTCAACACCTATGCTTGGTCTTTACTAAATAATGACAAATCAGCATAACTCTTTTCTAATTCGAGTGGGCTCTACCTCATATGAACTAACTACTACTCCTCTACGTTCTGACATGAAAGATAAATGATACTTACTACTCTTGGATCAAAACTAAACGGACTTGACTTATTACCTCTTTACTTATCTTATAGCTACATGATTCTTAGCCACATGCCTTATTCAACCATGATTGCTTTTGATATCTACATCTTTCTAGCTTTGGGATCATTCTACAACTTATGATTTAGGAAAGGGAGTCTGAGAGTACGTCTTACTTCAATTCGAGCGCAAGACTCATACGGTGAAGGATGGATTCTTTCAAATCAATAGACTTAGTAACACTAATCAGCTTCTCTCAAGCCTAATGTCGTCTCCTTACTTTATGAAGTCTTTATCTAAAAGTAAATCATCAAGAAGAATATGAACTTGACTATTTCAACCATCTGGATTATGAACGGTAGTCGAATAGATTTGAGAAGCACATGAATCGAAATAAGTTTTCTTATGTCACAGCTCTACTGCACTATCTAGAGTATGAAAGAATGAGAGACATCTCCTAAATGCCCTGTAACCTCCTGATTATAAGTTTGGTGCACAACACACCCATAAGCAAGACTCTATAAGACAGGGCTCCATAGATACCCTGGGACACTTGAACTCTGTGCTCTGATACCAAGTTTGTCATGCCCCGAGCCGATACCCAGGATGTGACTGGTACTCAGAAACCATTACTGGTCCCCAAGCATAACCTTGGCCTGGCTGATTTACTTAATTGAAGACTTAGTATACATGTGGAAGCTTTATAAGGTGAACCTTCAAAACATCTAATTAAATACCAAGAATATCAACCATATTGTATATAACCTCAAAATATCTTTTGATACAAATACTAATAAATACTTTAAATATTCAAATAAATATATTGGACTGACTCACTAACTCTGTCTATGAAGCCTCTACTAAATTAAAGATAGGTGCCATAACAAGACCTGCGGCTACTTGACTATAAAACAAATAAATAAATCTAACTAACTAACTAGAGCCCTTTGAGAATGAGGAGGTCTCACCAACTGCCACTGGAAAGTTGTCTTACTGAACATCTGCTAACATGGGTACCTGAATCAGCATCATAAAATGATGCAACGCCAAAGGCATCAGTACGTGGAATGTACAAAATGTAAGATGGCCAAAACAAAACTCAAGATAGGATGCTTAGCTAAACAACTTAACTCAGAAAGTAACTCAGTGAAATCATCAATGCAATATAAGTAAAACATGTGATTTAATGCATATATAAATGTAACTCAATTTGTATCCGAAGACAATACATACTTTTTGCTTGGGAGTTTCTTTAACCGGCAACCATCACTATGAATTTCGTGATGATACAACGTCTTGCCCACACTGCCAGAGCCGCCCAATACTTTGCTAGGTTAAGGGATGAAAAGTGAGGGAGTGGATCATCCCAAAACTAGGCCATCTCAGTGGCAAGTGAGAAATTGTCTTTTGGTATAATCCTATCCTACGCCGGCTTTGTAGTTTATGAGTTCAAGTTATTATTATTCTCACTCATATCAGTGCTCAATACTACTCCCAAAATAACTTTTATAATGCTCATAACTTTAAGAGTAAGACTTCTCAAGTTGCCTCTTTCATCTTTTGGGACTTAGCCAACTTTAGCTTTTCTCAACTTGACTTTTTTCTTTGTTTGAAAGTTGCATTAATGCAAAGTGTATCAAAAACATAATTTTCTTACTCAGATACTTGTAAATACATAAGCTTTAGGTACTGCTTGAACTCAACTCAAAACTATGAACGTGATAGTTTTCATAAATATCTAGGGTTCTTATAATAGCAACCTTGACTTGATAACTTAATTTAGTAGAGAAATCAGTAATGACTATGATTTTTATCAAGAAAATTACATGAACAAGTATTTCAATGAAATTAACTAATAATGGAGAAAACGTGATCTCAACCCATAAACATGATCTTGGGTAAAGACAAATAATTAAAGATACTAAAATAATAGTAAAATAGCTTTTGGAAGGCCTTACATACTTAGGAAAACTAGATTTTTTGAAGCACTTTGAAGAATTCACTAACTTCTCTTGAACCCCTAGCTTTTATTCTCTTGAAAACTATGTTCTAGGTTTGGAGAGTATTTTGAGTGTAAGAAAATTAAGGAATCACGGTTAGGTATTTATTTAGGTTAAAAACTTACAAGTTTAGGCTTTAAGGGAGAGAAAGGACGAAAATATCTCTCTTTAAAATCGCTGATCAGGTCGTGTACGAGGCCCTCTATAGCCCATAGAAATTTCTACGTCCCGTATGAATTCTTCCGTAAACTTTTGGACAATTTTTGGGGTCTCTGAATCACTTTCACAAGCCCATTTTACAGCCCATAAAAGGTTCTACGACCCGTAGATTGGTCCGTAAAGTCTGGGACTAAAAGTTGAAGTTTCAAGACTTTTTCTCATAATTTAGCAGACAGGCCGTACTTTAATTTACGGCCCGCAAAGGGGTTTCGTAAAAGCCACTCTGCTCAGGCAGTCTTTAGTAAAACGACCATAACTTTTGACTCCAAACTCCAAATGAGATGAAATCAGTTGTGTTGGAAAGATAATTCAAAAATCTGTCATTTGGTAGGTCATGGGATATCTAATTCTTTGTGTTCTAAGAGTTATGGTCATTTAAAGTTGACCCTTGCATAATCCAAAGTGAAAAACTTAACCGGTAGGGAGATTTTGCACTTGACTAAGTATTAGAGGTCTATTACGAACCTAATCCACTTTTAATACACTTCACACATATTGGAATGAACCTTAAAATATAGGGACAAGTAAGGCATCATTAGGTTCAAGCTTATATACTTACGACAAAAATTTTTGGATCCAATGATAGAGTTGTGGGGTGTTACAGGTTCTAAGGATAAAAATCCTAGAAAAAGAAGACTAGGTCTAGATGACACCACGAAAGAATCTCATATGAAAGTTCAAGAGATGAATAATTCTGATATCCTTGATAGAATCAATGAGCTTGAGGATCAAGAAAATAAAGAACTATCCATAAATTCAAGTGATGTTGAAACTAATTTGAATCGATCAGAAATTGTGGTGGATTATGTCTTTGCATATAATGTTGCAACAAAAATCATGCAAGATAGTGAGAATCTTGATCCTCAATCTATTGTTGAATATCGACAAAGAAATAATTGGTCAAAATGGCAAGAAGCAATTCAATCAGAATTAAATTCACTTGCCAAGCGCAAAGTTTTTGGACCCATAATTGAAACACCTAATGGTGTTAAACCTGTTGGTTATGAATGGGTCTTTGTGTGAAAAAGAAATGAGAAAAACAAAATACAAAGGTACAAGGAATGCCTTATTGCAGAAGTTTTTTCTCAAAGGCCTGGTGTTGATTAGAAGAGACATACTCACCCGTTATTGGCGCAATAACATTGTGTTATCTAATTAGTTTCACGATCTTTGAGAGACTTGAAATTCATTTGACGGATGCGGTTACAGCATATCTTTATGGATCACTTGATAATGAGATATACATGAAAATCCTTGAAGAATTTAAGATATCCAAAGCATATAGTTCAAAATCTCGAGAAATGTATTTAATTAGATTGCAAAGATCATTGTATAGTTTAAAGTAATCTACATGCATATGGTATAACTGTCTTAGTGATTATTTATCTAAAGATGGTTATATGAATGGTACGATTTGCCCATGTGCTTTATAAAGAAAACAACATCAGAATTTGTTGTACTTACAATTGATGTTGATGACATAAATCTTATTGGAACTCCAATGGAGCTTCAAAAGGCAATTGATTATTTGAAGAATGAATTTGAGATGAAAGATTTTGGAAAGACAAATAGTTTGCAAATTGAGCATTTGACAAACAGTGTTTTTGTTCATCAATGTGCCTACACAAAAAGAGTGTTGAAAAGATTTTATATGGATGGAGCACATCCATTGAGTACACCGATGGTTGTTTGATCACTTGATGTGAATAATGATTCATTCCGACCTCAAGAAAAGAATGAGGAAATCCTTGAACCTGAAATACCATATCTTACTGCAATTGGTGCACTAATGTATCTTGCTAACACTACAAGGCGTGATATTGCGTTTTCAATTAATTTGTTGGCAAGGTATAGTTTTGCTCCTACTAGGAAATATTGGAATGAGATCAAACACATATTGAGATATTTGAAAGGAACTATCGATATGAGCTTATTTTATTTTAATGATTGCAATCCCGATCTTGTTGGTTATGCTGATGCAGGGTATTTATCTAACCCACACAAAGCTCGATTTTAAACAGGCTACGTATTCCTATATGGGGGTACTGCAATATCTTGGAGATCTACAAAGTAGTCTATCGTGGCTACTTCATCAAATCATGATGAGATCATAGCTATTCATGAAGCAAGTTGAGAATGTGTGTGGTTGAGGTCTGTGGTACATCTCATTCAAGAAAAATGTGGCTTGAAATACGATAAACTACCCACAATTTTTATATGAAGATAATATTGCATGCATAGCACAACTAAAGGGAGGATTCATAAAAGGAGATAGAACAAAGCACATTTCGTCAAAACTTTTCGATACACATAAGCTCCAAAAGAATGGTGATATAAATGTGCAACAGATTTGTTCTAGTGAGAATGTGACTGATTCGTTCCCCAAGTCTCTACCAACTGCAACTTTCAAGACGATGGTACACAAGATTGGGATGCAAAGATTTAAGTCTTTGGACTGAGGGGAGTTAATACACGATGTACTCTTTCTTCCTCACAAGATTTTCTCCCATTGTATTTTCCTTGTAAGGTTTTCAATGAGCCATCCAAATGCGTATTATTAGATATATGTACTCTTTTTTCCTTCACGAGAATTTTTTTCCCATTGGATTTTATCTAGTAAAGTTTTAACGAGGCACATAATCTAGCTAATAGACATTCAAGGGGGAATGCTATAAACATATTTTATTTGTAGTGAATGTCTATTATGTAGATTCCTTTAAGAGTTAGGAGTACTACTTGAAGACCAATTATGTTTTTTACTTGGAGACTAAATTAGTTTTTTCCTATAAATATAAGGGTTTTCTTCATTGTAAGATACACTAGAATAGACTTTCTTCTTCTTTTACTTAATACTTTCATATCATACTAGACTTTTTTACTAACATCACTTTTGATTTTTTAAGTATAGTCCAATTTCATAATTTTCAGGAATTACCATAATGTAAGAAGAATCATCAGTGCAGATAAATATTTTTTTAAAAAAAACCTAATTTGAGGTTCAAAACAATCAAAACTTTAGAACTAGATTGACGATGCACACTCAAAGCAACAACAAAAAGTAAATGAGTTGCACAATCCAAATTAATACATACGTTAACAAAATATATGAGTACTAGGATTGAAATAATTCAAATATAAATTTTCATATATTGACAGATCATCTATCTATCTTCATTTTGATGTATGGTATTAATTTTTTTCAACCTGTTGGAAGAGGATTTATAGATGTTTAGTCAATAATCAGTTCTAAAATCTAATATTGAGGTCAGAATTTGAAAAAATGTTCTATTTTTTAGAAACACAGAAATATGAGATGAATTTTCATTTCTTTGATACTTGATTACTACAAGACCTGGTAAAAGCTTGAGTCTGCTTGAAGAATTTCAACTTAAACCTCTAAAATGTTGCAATTTCTTAACTCAAACTCAAAAGTGAAAAATGAGAGATTTATGTTAGTATGATTGTCGTCCTATGTAGTGGAATATGCCGTTTCCATCACAGGGTTGGAGAATATTTGGATATTTCTCAAGCTTGCTCTTTCCATTTGACGAGAGAGTGAAGAGGACCCATGGTTCTACCACTTCTATTTGTTAGAGTTGGGTTTGGCCCATTTCTTAGGCTTAAAACTTTTCTCTTCTTTTTCTTTCATTTGTTTAACCATTTTGTTTGCGTGTATTTGGACTTTATAAACTTGTTTGTCATATAGTCTTTTTAATTAAAATAAATAAATCAATAATGGTTGTGTTTGGTATGATGAAAGATGTTCTGTGTCAACGTATTTGCATATAATTTACAAAAATACTATGAAAGGCAAAAATCGAGAAATAGGGATGTGAGATGGTGGGAATGAGGGAGGGGTGAAGGTGAAAATATAGTGGGTTAGAAGATGAGAAGACACAATTAGTGTGTAATATCACTAATATAATTTATTTTCTCTACATTCGTTAAAAAAATTATATTTTTTATTTTTTAAGAACACTTATTTTCTAAAATAAAATATTTTTGGAACTATTTGACGACCAAACATAAAAGATTGGAAAATATTATCGAGAAATTTCAAATGGTGAGTGAACATTGAAAATTGGTTCAATTGAGAGGCTAGCCTTAAAAGATGGCAATGGGGGTGGGGGGCGAGTTGAGCTCAATCCGCAATCTTTTTGAATCGCCTCATCTCATTTCGCATGATGATTTTTTTCATTTTCAACCTGCTCGCCCCACCCCGCATAAACCTGTCCCACTTAAATTTTTTAAGTTCTTTTATTTTTAATTGAATTTAATATGAAAAATTAAAATTCATAAATTTTTTTTAAAATTTTCACTAATTAACTATTTTTAGTTGACATTTCAACAATTGTTACTTAATCATTAATTAAAAGCTTCTAATAAATATTTTAACAACTAATAATTTATAGGACATGTCTAATCTAAATTTTAGAAAAAAATAAAATTAACGTCAATGTTTAATATAAAAAAATTATGTCTTTAATTTTTACTAATTATAAATATTTAATTTTCTTCTAATTTTTATATAACTTTTTATAAACCCATAACCCATCCCATATTAATTTTAAAAATAATTAATTTAACCCACATTCTGCTCCGCATAGCTCAAGCCCGCTCCATACCGCCCCGCATCATTGTCATCTCTGGCTAGCCCAGCAATTTTTACCTTTGAAACATAAAAATCTTAAACGGATAAGTAAAGGTAGGCCCAAGCTTGAACTACGGAACAACAACCATCTTCGCCCCTTTGGTTTTAATCAGGAAGAGCTTCTCTCAAATTAATTATCATGCTAAAAATGGAGGCCACTCTAAGCTTTCGCAGTTGTTCTCAGGCTCAGCTCCCCTTGCAACCGACCTCTTTCCCTTCTCAATTCCTCAAAAATTTCCAATTCTTGGTTCGTTCTTTCTACTTCCCTCTAATTTAATACATTCATATTCTTCCTTTTATTTATTTCGATTTTCTTTGCAGAGATTACAGAAATCCAAGCCTTTGAACTCAGCCCAGTGTATTGCCAAGGCGTTGGGGACGGGCGATAATGGGAACTTTGAAGGTTTTCCAGCTACACCTAACAAGATTATTATGGAAGAGGTACGTATTTGCCTTAATAGCTTCTCTTTTAACTTTTCAACTTTATTGCACCTATATTTTCCATTTGTTTCCTCTGAGGTTGGTTGTGATTGATTAGGAATAGTATTAATATTATATATATACAAGAAGCAGCACATTAAATACTTAATGTAAAATGATTAATTTTAAACTAAATTTTACATATGTGGAAACTGTACAAAATATTGTTCCCAAAAGGATTGTTGAATGGTTGAGGTATATGAGTAACAACAAGGAGGTCTGAAGTTTGGGTCCTATTTGTATCAATTTAGTGTTAGCCATGTGCTTTAGCCTTGCTGGATAGAGCTACTTGGTACTGCTCATTGGATGTGGCATGTTGTTCATTGAGTACTTGAGATGCACGCAGGTGGCCCAAGCACCATCATAATTTTAGAAAAACACTAAGTTGTTGTTGTTGCTGTTGTTTTTCGACATAAGGTACTGTAAGTTGTTGTATTTATAGCCAAAAGTATTTAGAAAAATGTCTGAAAAGACACTTGTAACTTCCAAAAAAAATAGTGATTTGTTGTTCAAAATGGGAGTGACAGGGTATTTGTTTGTGTTTATTGGATTTTGTAGGCAATTGGTGCTGAATACGGAGAAGGATTTGAGACATTTAGACCCAATGGACTGCTCAAAGTTGATGTGGTAAAACCAGAAGTTTAGATCTTGTAACAGGGTTTATGAATTTCTGCGCCTTTTGGTGCTACTAGGCAACATGTCTGTACTCAAGGAGTTACTTTTTTGGCATTTAGGATTTTCTAAATGATAAACTGCAAGAGGGTTTCCTGCGAAGAATCCGTTATGCGATGAAGCCTGATGAAGCTTATGGCCTCATTTTCTCTTGGGATAATGTGGTGGTAAGACCTCAATCTTTGACCATCTGTTCTAGTTTAAGGGAGGTTACCTGATTTGTGAAATGTTACATGATCTGTGATCAACTGTATAAATGAACGTGTCTCTGAAGCCTGGCCAGCAAATTATTATGTCCGTAAAAAAGGAAGTAATCTTCTGTTGTCGGTTTGCCATATGTTTGTGCTTCTTGTTCTTGTCTAAAGTTGCATGCTAATAAGGAATTCTTGAAAGGTGCTGGTTTTGTTACATTCAGAGCCAACGTCTGAGTCTTTGATGACCTTGCCTTACAAACTCAAAGTCTTCTTTTATTCATCTTTTTTCCTGCTCTCCAATATGGTTTTTATATGAGAGACATTTTTTTTAATAAAAATTAGGTGTGAAAGACAGATTAAAGAGCTTCACTCTCTTCCTATGTGTCTCTGTGTGTGTGTGTGTGCTCATGCGTATATATGTCAAGGAACCTTCCTCTAAATACAAACATTATTAGGAATACACTGCAATAGAAGTACAAGGTCCCCAAATTATGGAGTTTCGTCACTCACCCTAAGAATTGATGCTTTAAGATAACAACAACAACAACATCCAGTTCCAAACAAGTTGATGCTTCATGATATGACTCCTAAAGAGGAGAGGTGGCTTGTTTTGTAGACAGAGTATTAGATGTATGGACTGGAACTCAAAAAGGCAGCAAAAACTTGGCTTCATTTATGAAAGAAGAACTTGACAGAAGAGGAAAGAGAATTATATGGATAGGTACAGTGTGTATCTTTATCACATGTCTGGATATTGATAGGTTTGTTGGTTGGTTTTTGTATGTGTGTGTTGGTTGTGGGGCTGGGGTGGTGGGGGTGGAGGGAGGGTGGGGAAAGATAATGTTTGGATTGATTTTGTCTAGACATGTTTCTGAAGATAATTATAGACCAAAGATGTGGTAGATATTAATGTTCCAATAATGAAGCTCGGAGCAATTGTATTGCTGAATTATTTCTTCTACTTGAGTGGAAGTCATAACACTCAATCCTTTGTTGATAATGTACGTCCACATCATACATCTCAGGCAGATTCTCGAGCTCTGAAGTTGGATGCATGGAATCAACTTGCCTCTGAAGAAGGTGAGCGACTTGCTGATTTTTCTGGCTCTGAGTAAATAAACTTCTTCTCTTTGATTGCATGCATATATCAATACTATTTTAGCTGTATAGCATTGGCCAATCTAAGGGATTGAAATTACTGTTACTCAGACTTGCCTAAAATGTCACTGGGTGCGTGTTGGATCCTTCAAAAGTAGTGCATTTTTGGAGGATCCCACATGGGTGCTACAACATTTATAGAATCATTCATTTGTTACTTATTGGTCACACTGTAAAATCATTTTCTCTTCATTTATAAAATGAAACATCTGGAGTGCTTGTGACATGTCATCTGTACATAATCTTGGGTCTTATTGGTATTTTTAGTATCTCCATATATATTTGAGACGCTAAGAGTGGCAACTGTTACTTTTTTCCAACTTTTAGTGAGATTCATGATATATTGGTCAGATTCTTTCTGGGTCTAGCAATCCAAATTCACCTCACCTATATCAGAGATCAGGGTGATATTGGTTTTTACTAATGGGTTTATCTCCCATCGCTGGCTGAATGGAATTCTTCATCATGGGGGAAGGAAAGGGATCAGGTGAATAAAGAGTGATTAATCTGCCCCCCCCCCCCCCCCAACCCAAAATAAATAAATTATGAAACATCCGATGGTGAGCCATCTCAATGTTCATCCCATGGAAAGTGAGTCTTTGTAAGAAACTCGTGGTCTGCAATCATACAAGCAGCACAATCTTAAAGACCCGAAGGTTTGCAATTTTTAATAATTGGGAAAGGTTATGATGTAAAACTAATCTTTGCAGTTTATGGGAGATAAGAACTATCTATAGCATGATCTTCCGACCTAGAAAAACAATGACGACTTTCCAGCTTGTAGATGCTCATTACTGATGCTTTAAGTTTTGATGACTACTTTCCTCAGTTTGTAGATGCTCATTACTGATGCCTTTAGTTTTGACTTTATTTTGTTATATAATATAAGTTATTTATCATTTGGTGATGTGCAGGATTAGAGCTTCCTGAAAATGATAGTGCGCAGCGGCTGTTACTTTATGCAACTGCTGATCATGTTCTGCATAAGGTTAGGAGTTAATGATCATACAAGTCAGGGCGACCTACTTTATTTGACTAATGAGTGTGGATAGTGTCTGTCCTTATTTTTGTCCAAGTCTGTGGCCCCATCAATCTTGTAAACTATTTTGTTACATAAAGAATTGTTAAATCCTCTGAGATATTTGCCTCTATATGCATATGAGTCGGTGTACATGTCTTTTTTATTTGGAGAAATAGTGGACTATCAGGTTTGAGTTTGCTTTTAGAACTTTTTTGGGAGGTAAAATACAAACATTCCTCTATAGAAAATCACTGAGGTAAAAAATAGCATTGATCTAGCTTTCCAGGGAAAAAAAATCCCGCTTACTTTGGGAGATCATTTTCTAGTTCTTTAGGAGTCCTTTCTTATATAATCAATGTCTTATTAAAATGTCCATCTCTGAGAAATCCTATGCAATTACAGGCGCTGCCAAGGGAGAAGACTGAAGCTGATCAAGATCGATTGAAGACGAGACTTTCCCAACTCTATCATGACAAGCTTCTCAAAGTAAAAGCATTTTTGCAGAATGGGATGCTGTGTTTTTCAATGAACTCCAAAACATCTCTATAATTCTCATCTTTTTAGATTTCAGAGCCAATTGAAGGATTGAAAGAATGGTTGGATGCTGTATCAACTGCTCGTATCCCTTGTGCTGTTGTGTCAAGTCTTGATCGCAGAAATATGGTCGAAGCTTTAGAGCGCATGGGACTCATGAAGTACTTCCAGGTAGTTTATTACATTCTCTTAGAGATGATGTATACAATGTGGTGGGCCATTAACATTGGCATGTTGTTGACTGTCATGCTGTTGATGTAGGCAATTGTGACAGAGGAGGATGGAATGGAGTCTATAGCACATAGATTTCTTTCTGCAGCTGTGAAGGTAAGGCTGAAGTGTATTTGAGTGTTGGACCGGTGCATTTCTTACACATTTAAAATACTAACACCATATTAAGGTTACTGTCTCATTTGGGTTCTTTGGGGAGGTGGGCTGCTTTTAGCACATTTTATTTCTTACTTGCATATGAGGGGGAAGAATATCTAGAAGTGTGGTGTGTGAACTAAAAATGCTTAATTTTCTCTGTTAATATGGTGTGGCAGTTCCAATTTTTGTATAAACTTACATCTGCAGTGAATACTAAATCCTAGCAACATTGACCTGCTAATCCACTTAAATGATAGTTTAACTATGCACTCTATACTTTCCTCTAGTTTTTTTAGGGTGACCAAAAAACAAACCTTCTTTGAACTCTCTTGGTTTTGTTGGAGCTTACGTATTGAAAAAACAAAATTTTGCAGCTGGACAGAAAGCCATCAAAGTGTGTGGTGTTTGAGGACGATCCTCGGGGCATAACTGCTGCTCACAACTGTACCATGATGGCTGTGGCACTTATTGGTGCTCACCCCGCGTATGTATTACTGTTTTCTGGTTTTTCCCCTTATTGTTGAAGATCTGGATTCTGTCTTCTTTGAACTGTCTAATTGTATTATGTTTGGACACAAAATGTTCTTTGCTTCTAAAAAGGTGTCCCAGACCCTTCCTTCCTCTAGGGGGATGGGTTTTAGGACTAGACGCTTACTTAAATATCTGTTTCATGTGTTGATATATTAATACAAGTTCTGGGTTTTCTTGCTACTTTAGCTTTCTTCAAATGCAACAAGTATGTCACTGCTTCTACTTGTTAATTTTTATTTACGAGTTTGAAACTTGCAGGTATGATTTAGGGCAAGCTGACCTTGCTGTAGGTAGCTTCAGTGAGCTTTCTGTGATAAATCTCAGGAGATTATTTGCACATAAAGGCTCCAACTTTATGGATCTAGAGAAGCAAATAGCGGAAAAAGCACCGCGCAGAAGGAAGCTTACAATTGACACCATCTTCTAAACCAGTTTGGCACAACAGTCTATCACCTCCTTTTCCTTCTTGTAAATGCCCTTTTAGTGTAGAATCTATAGGTCTTGCGATCCCTTGCTTTCTTTCATTCTTTAGATAAATACAGCATACAGAAGATTTACCATGTGGTAATCTGAAACTCAGAAATCCTTTCCGTGTTTTCTTTTCTGTATTTGACTCTTTTTCCCCTCCCTTTTGGGGTTTCTGTCTGTAGCTGTTTATGATCCATGTAACGACTAATAGTTGTTTTAGGTGCATGCAATATTGTAACTTTTTCTCAGTATACATCTATATGAAAAGATTGTAACTTAGTTCTTTTTACATTTCAGTTTGAATGAAATTGTTGATTTTTCAACTTGTGGCCTCTGCGTTATGTTCCTGTTTGTGTTTTCTGATGATAGTGTTGGGCATTCGCAGTTTGATACTTATTGAAAGGCGTCCATGTCTTGTAAGGTGTTTTGGCTCCCACCCCTTCCCCTTAAACTGTTAATTCATTCCCCTCTCTAACCATGCTACTCCATTTAGTTACATGGCAGATGGGTGTTCCTTGGAGGAAAAGATGTTGCTGTTAAAGGAAAGGTGTGTCTCCTTTCAATAGGCATGGCTCCTAACAATCCTTTCAATAAAAAAGTCTACACTCGTTTACCTTTGTGATTCGTTCCACTATTTTATTACCCTTTTGAAATTTTTGATTTAAAAAGTTGCCCTCTAGGTTTCAGTATTAATTTGAGTTTCTGTTTTAAGGCAAAGAGACTCAGGTTTGAAGTCTTTCCTCTTTTTGTATTAAAGAAACATTTGTGTGGAAGTCCTAACTCCTACTTTTTATTCTTTACACGTCTCCTCCTTAACTCCAAATTGCCTTTTCTGAATAATCTCAAGGTTGTCTTTATCATATATTCCACTTTGTTCGGATGATTGCTACATATTGTTTAATAATAATATATCATATTTGTATTTGGATGATATAATATTGAAATAAACTATATCGTTCGCCATTGTTACGCAATATCACGCAATAATAATTTCAATGATAAACTTAGAAGAAAAGTAGGTTAAAGTAAAGAATAAAATTTAATTATTAAATAATAAAAAAATATTAAGATAACGACGTGATCACAATAAATCAATTTTTATACAAAATGAGAAGGCTTCTTGCTGAGATCAATAAGATTTGAGTTGATTTAAAGATAAGATTTGGTGGTGATTGGAGTCTTCATACTCTACATTTTAAAGACAAAATGTAAGCGATTACAATTTCAAAATTTAAAAGCCATCGTACAAAAATATGTAATTAATAGTGATGACTCATAAATAAAGAGTTTCAATGTCTGGAAAGAAAGAAATTGAAAAATGAGAGGATCAGGACAATTCAAACGAAAGTAGCTCACCCTTAAATCTGGAAGCAAACTGAATTCAAGCAAAATCTGGTTAACTGTCTGAACTAAAAAAAGAAAGTGTAGGAGTAGCATCACAAATTTATGCATAGTTAACACGTAAACACGCTCAAGCATGAAACACTGAACAAATTCATTTATGGAGGTGATTTATCATTGAGAATAATGACATGTAATAAGTCAATTCAATACACTTGTCATGATGCAATAAGGTAATCATTATCTAATAACATCATCACATTATAAATTAATTAATCAATTCAATAATTTGCATGCTAAATCTTACTAGCAATATTTATTTCATCAAACAACCAATATCTATGTCCAAAGACTAAATCAACATGTAATACAACTCACCTTACATACTAACAACTAAACAAAAGCTAACTCTGAACAGAAAATGAACAAGCTAAATTATCTAAGTCTTTCTATTATCAATGCTCAAAGTCTAAATAAATAAAGTATAAGATCACTTTAATATCCTATTTTATTTAAATGAAGGTCTTGAATATTCAGATCCGCCTAACTCTACGTTTTTAGAAGGTCTAACAAATACTTAATGGGTTATTTTATCATATTAATCTAGTCCAATTAATGAAGTTTCAATCCATTAACCTCTCTTGAACAGTTTGTACCTGAAGAATTCATTTTTATGGAGTTTTTAGATTCCCCAATATTAAAATTTAGGCCTACATTAATACTTTCATACTAGAAAATTAAATTTAATAGAAAAAAAACTAAAAACGCGTGTTAAGTATTCTAATTTTGCATTCTACCCCCAATAATTATAACCCTAGAATTCGACTCACAAGGTTCTATGAAGAAGTCACACTTTGATTCTATGAGGAAAACGAAATTTAGAAGAAAAAGAGGAATAAAAATTACTTACCTCGAGAGAAATGTCATCCCAGGTGTTCTCTGTTATGATCAAGACTTGGGCAAAAACCTAACTTAAACACGGAAGAAAAAGTCCCCACCTTCGCTATAGCTATAGTGAAGCCTCACAGCTTTGTTGCCTTTGCGATAGCAAATCTATTTTATAGCAAAGTGTCACCACCTGCCACTTGACCATTAATAAGAGGGAAGAATCTAGAGTCATGGAGAGAAACTAGAGTCTTGGAGAGGTTTTCGAAAGACTCGAGAACATTGTGGATAACACTTAAAGCTTACTAGAAAACTCTAGAAAGTTATAGGAAAATCTTGTAGACACTTAGAAGAATCCTGAATAATGTAGACAAGTCGTGGAGAGTCTTAGAATACTCTAGAAATGTAGAAAATTCTAGAGGGAGGACCTATGTGTAACGACCCTAGTTTAGGAGCCTTGAATGCAGAAAAGTTGGCCTGAAAATGACCTGAAGTCAGGCTCACGAGGGCAACTTATGGCTCGTAGGTGTACTTACTGCCCGTAGGATTGGTCCTTAAACATGAGACTTCAGGAAGGAGAAAAGTTTCCAAGTGTGAGGTAATTCATGGACCAAGTGACGGTCTGTAGGATGCATTACGGTCTATAGGAAGAGTCGTGAGTGAGACTATCAGATGTGAAAGAAATTTGAAGATGCAAAAGATCTTAGATATTTAGTAGAACTCTCTAAAATTTTGTAAAGTAATATCTTAAATATCTGTACTTAGGAAAAATCTAGATGCACTAGAGTATTAGATATATGAGGTAAATTATAGAATAATCCAGATTTTGATTAGACATTTGAGCTCAACCATCCCCCTTCTTCATTGATTTCTCAAGTCATGGTAGTATGTGATGATTTTATGAAATCTTTCATATGATGATTTTATGAAGTATTTTATGATGATTTATTTACCCTTATATATTATTATGAAATGTAAAGTCTACGTTTTAAGTATGGGTTTGATGATACCCTAGCCAAGTCTCTTTATGTTTTTGGTGGGTCATTCTGGATAATGCTTAAAGGTTTTAATCCACTTCTCTCATGGCACGTACTCATGATTTGCACGATTTTAAGTTTATATAAATGTACACACCATGATTTGACTAAAAGATGCACACCAAGTTCATATGTCATGAATGCTTTGTAGCAAGATATGTGTGTTAAGCATGTTGAGACTAATAAGAGGGTTAACAAGTATGTTATGAGCTCATGAGCATGATATGAATAACAAGAATGATATAAAGCCCTAACTTGATGAAATAAATTATGTTTGATGAGTTACTCCAAGAATGGTATCATGATGTTTTGAGACTATGCATGCTATGACTATAACTATGTTTCAAGTATTCCGTGGGATTGTGACCTAGCACCAAGAGGACCTTGGTAGTCTCCCATTGTCCCTAACTATGTGCCACCATAGGTATGATATTGATCCCTTATATGGGCTTATACCTACTGAAAAGGTATTACTGTAAAGTAAGGATATTTGTTGAACCTACTGAAAAGGTTATTCCATAAGGTAAGGATATCATTTCAAATCCATCGAGAAGGTTGTGACGTGAGGTGGTGGCACTTTTCAAAAAGTCCATGTTGTAAGGTTAGTGTTTGGTCTACCTTGGCAAAGTAGACCACTCCTTGTCCGATATGGAGTGAACATCGGGATTCCAAGTAGTAGCTCGCTTGATCTTGCGTGTTGGTAACAGTCCTTTCCCACCTATGTATGATGTGTCATGTGATTTTATCTTTCATGCATGTCTTCACTATGCATTGATCATCCACGTCATATTGAGACAATAACCGTTGGGTATGATTATGCATATCTGAGGACATACCCATTTACTTTCATGCTCTATTAAAACTTGTCTATTTTTAGATTTTATCCATTGAGGGTGAGCCCGGAAAGTGTCTTGGCCCATGTTATTCATGACTAGAGATGTTGTTGGACATGGTTATGGTTGTATATGTTATGAGCTTGACTCGTTATGCTTTTATAAATTGAAGGTTTCCCTTAGTCCTTATTTCCTTATGTGCTAGTTGTATGTCGATGATGAGATGAAAGTCCTAAGTCCCTATCTACCCCCATAGCGTGAGTCATACTTACTCGCCCCTTAGACTTATTTGCTATGTGATTCATGCTAATCCTCTTACCTACCACATCCCCATAGCGTGAGTCCAAAGTCCCGCTTTCCCTGAGAAATTATTTGTTACTTGATTGTTGCTTAATTACGCTTCCGCCAAACCAAGGATCTGCCATGTATGCTCAAGAGGCTTGTTTGGGGTCCCTTCGGGTTTCTCATTCGCCGTGTCACGTCTAGGCCCGCGACTTGAATCATGACATTTTTTGTAGATATACCTAGAATGATTATTAGAAGCATCCCTACACAAGTATAAATAGGGGCGGACATAGTCATTTGTAATCAACCAGAAATTGAATCCAATTTAAGTAGTCTTTCTCTCATAACAAAGCTTCATCTTCTTTAGTTGAATCTTCCGATCTTAGTTAACGATCTTGGGCTAGCAGAAGGTCTCCAGATTATACTTTTCTTCTGCTATATTTCTCTACAGATAAGGTTGATGGGAGGAGACGACTTAGTCCTAATGTGTTCATACAAGGTATTGTGGATTATGGAATCCTTTTTGGCTCAAAGGATTTATTACCAATCAATTAAATGATACTGTCAAGAAAACTGATAAAAATGGAAACATATTTTGAATCTTCAACTTCAACTTCATCACCTACCTTGCTTTACAATCACTACAAGAAAATAGGTCTTTAACAAGGGGAAATTCGGTCACTAAAAATATGACTTCAGTCGTTATTAGTCAATAAGGACTGATAAAAATCTTGTCGTCATCGGTGTTTAGTAGCTCCGTCGTTAAAAATTAATGATCGGATTAAATTCCATCATTAAAAGTGAATGACCGGATTAAATCTAGTCATTAAAAAAGTATTAACGACGACAAAAATCCAGTCATTATACCTTTTCAGGAATCAAATTTTCCTTCATTAGTTGATATTATAGTTATTTAACAAAAAGGGCAAGCCTAGTGCACTTCCAAAGAAGGGTCCAACCACAAGGATCTATTGTACGGTAGTCTTACCTTGCAATTCTGCCAGATGCTGTTACCAAGAGTTGAACTCGTGACCTTCTTACACGACAACATCTTTCCCAGTTACTCCAAGGTTCTCTTTAGTTTTATTTATTATAATTTTAATTATAACTACAAATCAAATCAGCAAAAGTGCAAACTGCATATGGATATACACACAAACATACAAATACGTGCACATATGAAAACATACAAATTGATTATATTCATCTAAAAAATTTCATAGTTAACTATAAAGAATGATATTGCGTAAAGTTACAAAATATAGACATACTATATAATTTTATATTTTTTTAACTATTAATAAATGAAAAACTAGAATATTTATAAACAATTTCTGAATATGAAACGTATTCTTTCTGTGCTTCAAAATTTTCTGTCGCTTATACTTCTTTACACTTTTTCTGAAGATGAGCTCTTCAAACTGCATGATCTGTCAAAAGACAAGTATAAAAACTTCATGTAAAGCTATTAATAATACTCCTAATAACTATTATCTTCTTTTTTTCGCAAAATCAAAGATTAACCACAATGAAATATAAAATTTGTTTCTGTTCTCACAACCAAATAAAAAGAAAATTGGGCTTTCTAGTTCTAGACATAAAGTTGTTTCTTTTGTATTTTGCACCTTAAGTTATTGATTTTTTGCACATTATTTCATGGATAAAACTCCCAACTTCTTTTAATTACACTTTTATACTAATGGTATTCACCTAATATAAATAATTCAACATCATCAGAATTATTATGAGATACAAATCAATTAGATCATCTTAAATTTTAAATAAAAAAAATTCATGATTTCTTACTTAATTAGTTATTGATTATATGTCATGTAAAGCTTTTTAAATTTTCTTTTTGTAAAGTTTCACGTAATACTTTTCTAACTCAAAACGAATGATTTTTCTTTGTATACACCTGTTAGTTTCACAACCAATAATGAAAAAATTGACACAATATATATTTTTTATTAGAAGAAACATTATTACTAGATACTAATTCTTAAGTCTATTGATCAAGGTAATTTGCAAGTGGAGAGACATCTATCCTCTTGATAAAATTACTTACGACCAAATTTATATAACTGTTCTACCTTAAATTAATCTCATAAACTCATAATTATATATTTAATATTGTTACTTCTATTTTTAATTTTCGTTTCATTACGATTTTTTGTTTTGACCTACTTCATCTTGCATCTTTAAAAATGTCAAGTAAAGATGAATACATTGTCTCTTAAAATAAAAACATATATAAAAACTATATCAAGAAAATATTTAAGTTAAAAAAAATGTGTCATTTATAATATTTCAAAATTTTATATAATTGACTATAATAAGAATAATGGATAGATTTATTAGAAAATAATACATTAATATTTTTGTTCTTTTCATTGAACCTTTTTTTTTATGAAATAAATAAAATTATAAAAGATGGAGGATTTTTATCAGAATGATTAACAAAACGCCACTTGTAACATGATTTGGTCTGATCTCTTTAAACTCATATTAGTTAAAACATATCTTTACACTAACTAATATATTTTAATGATGGGATGTTATGCTTTCTAACAATCAAATTTTTCCCCTCGTTAATGTTGGATTAAAATTTATCTTTAATGACCGAAAAAAGATTTGGTCACTATAAGTGTATTTATAACAACCGGAAAAAATTTGGTCATAAGTGTATTTATAACGACCAGAAAATAATTTGGTTGAGATAAATATATTTATAATGATCAGAAAAAAATTTGGTCGCTATAAGTATATTTATAATGACCGAAAAAAATTTGGTCACTATAAATGTATTTATAATGATCGAATTCATTTCTGTTTGTTAAGAAATGGTCGTTAAAAGTTTTTTTTCCTTGTAATGAATGGGAAATCTGATTTCTTTATCTTTGGTTGTTGTTCTTTCTGCTTTAACCTTTCTTCTCCTCTATTCACTGTCTTTAGGATGGGGATATGAAATAGTTAAATATCATTACTTTTGCCTTCTATAAAACGAGTAAGCTAAGTATTGACCCATGTCCATTAGAATATTCTTCATATTTTCAATAATAGAGCTGTTAGGTGTTTCTAGAGGACCAGACAGATTGTGGGCTTATAAAACTGATGGTACAAGTTTGTATTTGTTAAATTTTTTGACACATAAAATATTTTGCAAGCTTTGGTGACCATAACCAAATAATGGACAGACAAGAATGTAGATGAACTATCTGTCAACGAGTCTTGATCAATACTAGATCCTACTTTTTCTTTTATATTTTTTTTAAATTACTTTTTCTTTTCTGTGTGTGTGTGTTTTTCCTCTTAAATTTTCATTCATTTGGCTTTGGGGCCAAATAGCTAGTGAACCGAAAATGGCCCTCTTTCACCAAATTTCCACCAACCCCACCCACACCAATAAGAAAATACACAAATTATTTGTATTGAATGTGTGTGTATGGCATGTATAATCAGGATGGATAGACAAATTTGGATCATGACATATTGGCTACTAAATTAATTGATGCCCAAATATTTACATGAAGAATATAATTAAAGACTCACTGGTTTAAAAGATGGCTTATATTATATTCTATCACTACAACTTAATTTTGAATCAAGTATCAGTTAGATTTGTCTTTAAACTATACAAATGTTCTTCGGTTTCTTTAGAGGAATTTTTCACAAATAGTGGCAGTTTGGCGCATAATTACCATATATAGCGCTATTTTGGTAATTACCAAACGTAGTTACTCTTTCATTAACAAATGACGTGTCATACAATCTATCAGTGACTTTTCAAGAATGTTTCTATGATACATGCAGTGTTATTAAGAGAAAATCATGCAACATTCTTTTAAAATAATTAAATCATATAATCTCTTGGGAGAGTCCTTCTTTCCAATCTATAACACGAGAGAAAATCTCGCATCTCCATAAATTAGGCCAATTATTTGTATCTTCAATATAAAAAATAACACACAATTTGAATTGTCTTTTTTTCATGATCTAGCTATCGATTCGTGCAATACCTACTCTAACACTTAAATAGAAGAATACTTACCACCTACTTTAGAAAAAGTAGGATAAAATATAATAAACCACCTTTATAAACTGAGAAGAACAAAACTCAATTTTGATTTCAAAGAAAGTTTTTACAAATACAATAGAATTGGAACTAGTAACAGGTAGAAGAGTTTCTAAGAATATGAACAATATGAAAATAGACACAATTAGCACCGTAAGGAAGGAAGGAGTAGAAACTGCCGGAGGACACGATCATCTTCACTTAGGAAACATAACTTATCCTATAACCAGAATATACTAAGTGGGATAGCAAGAATAGTATCAGTACAAACAATAATAGTAATAGGCATCATCGATCGATGTAGATCCGCCACATAATATCATGTCAATATTCACAGAAAATATGTAATACGAAAATTACATAATCCCAATCCTTATCGTCATGCTCTTTAACATCTTGGGTACAATATACACTTTATTCCAGTGCCCTCCTATCTTATGCCTCTCCCATTAGAAATCGTTCCACCCTTTTATCCTGACAGATAACTTAACTAGTCACACTAATGCTTTTGTAGCCTACTCATTTTACCAAACACCAAAATTACCTTACTTATCGTAATTTCAAATTTCATATTACTATTATACTTGTTAGCCAGACCGTCAACATCTTTCACAATCTTTGTTTTCATAAGTGGCAGAATTCTAGAGCATATAACCTTTCCAACTAAAGTGGCCTGCTCTACTGCAGTAAGGGCTTAAGCGATCAAAATGATTTAATCTACTTCCATCTAAAAAGGTTCTCAATCATCCATCCCATTTTTGGAACTCCTAAGTTTAGGAGCCTAGCTCACCCTCAATTGAGACCCCACGCCAATTACCTGGCCTTAGGCCCTTAGCAAATTTAATGAACCGCATGCAATCTCATGCTAATCAGCTTGAGTCACAATTCTAGAATTAAATATCCTCAGACCATCTATATATACAATAATGTCTCAAATTAGTGAATATATGTAATGAGCTTGAAGGTCATTTTTGGCACTTTCAACTAAATTATCATTTTGCCCTTCCCGGAAAGTTGTCTTGAATCAATTTTGGTCAAGTCTATAAGTCAGATCTTGAAAACCTTGTAAAAAGTTGGAATTTTGCTAAAGAATGAGTTTTTTAAAGGCTTAAAGTTGGAAATTTTGAGTTTCGAAGTCATTTTAAGTTTCGTGTGTCGGAATTCAATTCCGTTGATTCCATCAGCTCCAGAATGTCAAATCTGGATTAGAAAAACTTGCAGAAATGAATTTGGAGTTAAAACGCAGATTTTAGGTCCAAAGTTGCATTTTTAGTTTATTTTGGATAATAAGTTTGATTTTGGTCAACGTTTAGAGTTCGGAGGCTCGGATTGAAATTCTGTTAGTTCTAGTGGTTCCAAATGGTTAAACAAACACTAGAAATGGCTTCGTTGTAATTTTTAGAACTTTCAAGAATATTTTGAGTTTTTAAGTCCGAAACTAGTGTAAATGATCTTTCTCAGGTTCGGGACCACGAAGGTTCCAAATTCGAAGTATGACGGTTCCATTGAATCCAGATTGTTATTTCTGGTAGGGCTCTATGTTTGGTTTGTGTTCATAGGGTTCCGAATGAATCCTCGAGGGTCCATTTCTTGATTTGAATGGTTGTGTGTTACTGGTGCATGGTTGTTTCTGGTGCAATTAGCACCCTTCACCGTATTCGCATGGACCCCTCTGAGTTTGCAGAGTGTGAGGACACGTGACCTCTGCGTTCATGGAGTTGGGGCTCGCGTTCGTGGAGTTCAGGCAGCCATAACTCCGCGTTCGCAGATGAGCAGTCCGCGTTCACAAAGTGTTGAGACTCCTATGTCTCAGTGTTCACGCACGGATATGGCTCCGCATTCGCGAAGTACATTACATCCTGAACAGTGATTTTTTTCTGTTGAAAAACGTATTTTATTCATATTCCACCATTTTCAACACTTCAAGCTTTGTTTTCAAGAGGGATTTCAAGGTGTTTCAAGACTAATTAATTGGGTAACTATTTTCTAACCTATTCCATTGATTTTCATTAATTAATTTTTATTTTTAACCTATAATTTTGGGTTTTTTAAGGTGGAATTTGGGAATTTTCGGACTTTGATTTCTAAATTTTAATTGATGATTTCTCTCTCATCTTAACTCCATTTTTGAAATGGTTTTCACCGTTGGACTACTATTTTTTCCCGCATAGAATTTTTTTTATCATTTTACCCTTTTTCTCCGAATTGATTGATTTTAGTGTCATTAGATTCATTATGTGATTGTGATGCTATATTTGAATAGATTTTGATGGATCAGAGCATCGTAGAAAGGGGAAGGCATTGGATTTAACTTGATTTGCGACTTTATCAAAGACAAGTGGACTTCTAACCTTTTGTTAAGTATGATCGAACCTTGTATGCTCCTTTGTGCATGTAATTGAGTACTTTGGGATAAAATTCTTTCATGTTAGGCTTTGATCATAAGATTCGAGGTGAGTAATTGTTCATATAGTTATTTATTGGTTGGTGGTCAATTGTGGATTCATAATATATGTTTATACTCTCATGATTTTCTTAATATATATGTGGAGATAGATCTTATATTGTGATACAATTGATGTTGGGATTGATGTGATTATTGAGATATTGATGACATTGATACATTAAGAATATTGAAATCTTTATGGTGATGACACTGTGATATAATTGAAATCATGCACATTGCATCCTCTATTATCTATGCATGTGGTATTGTGATGGCTACGACTGAGAGATGAGTAAGGTAACACGTGGATTGGTGGCCGAGGTTTTTACCGATTGAGTCGAGGTAATATGCCAGTAGTCCAAGGTGATTTTCGGACAAGTCCGAGGTCATTTCCGGATGGGTTCGAGGTCATTTTCGGACGGGTAGGCATTGACCGAGGTATTTACCGACAATGTTCACGGATACATGGCCTTTGCATGGCCCCCGTGGGTTCCGGTCTGAGGTTATCAACGGATGTGCATCGTAGGATAGACATGCATCACGATTATATGACATTACATCATATTATTTACATATAATGACATTCACTCCATCTCATATCATATCCGTTTGGTATTTACTATTGTTGTACTTATGAAATTATAGGCTATTGTGCAATTGACTAGTTTAACTGCTAGACCCATATATATTTGAGTTGGAGATATTATGCCATGTGATGACCATATCTATTTCATTGTAAATTGTTCATTATATTATGTTGGGAATTTTTTTCTATGTGCAGGTTTGTAGTTCGACTGTATGTGGTTGATATTAAGGAGTACTTGTGTTCTTCATTGATTTACTTTAGATTAGTTACATTTGTTGAGTACCCTGTTGTTTGGTGCTCACCCGTTGCTACATTTTTGTAGGTTGTGAGTCTGTTCCACCTTGCTAGACTTCCTTTTGTTAGATCGAGCTTCCGGATTATCACTACAAGAAAATGCTCAATTAATGGGAGTTATTTTGTCAATTTGAGGCAGTTTTTTACCCTCACAATAAAAATTACGGCAGTTTTTAAAAACGCTACAATTACCTTTTCCACGAGCATATTGTGGCGGTATTTAGAAACCTCCATGACGATTGCCACAAAATTACTTTTAAATTTGTGAAAGTTTTTAAAATTAATTTGTGACTATTTACAGCCTCCAAAATATTAATTTAGTATATTAAGAAAATTATATTTCCATGAGTTCAAAATTTCCATGATATGATATCAATGTTCAATAAATCTAACTCATGGAGGCTTATGACCGCTACAAATTATTATATTTCTTTAAAAACATTTATTGTATATATTTTATTTACACCAAACCTTTGTAATAATACCTATAAATACTTTACTAAATATTTAACGTAAATCATAAAAATATATAATAAAAAAACTCATCACAAGTTTAGGTTCATGTCAAATTAAAGTATACAAACTCATGTACAACAATTTGAATGTTATAACTTTAAATGCCTAAAATAATTTCATATCAAATAAACATTAAAAAATTTATTATGCATTTATTTGGTGATTTAAGTTGGTGTTATCCTATTTTTTTTTCCAAGATGAAGTAAGCTTGATCTTCATTTTTACTTGGTTGAAACCCTGAAACCATAAAACTTTTTATACATAATTTTGGATAAACTAACATTGATATTTACGCATCCAATTGCATACCTTGATACAACAAAAAATTTTAAAATTAAATTCATCTGAAAATAAACAAATTCATAAAATACTAGTCATTGTTCTTACCTAAACAATACAAGGCCAGATATAGTTTTTATAATGGTGTGGCGAAAACTCAATAATATCCTGAAATCTATAAAAGTATGGTTACATTAAGTTTAAAACTTACTAAGTACATATTTATTTACAAATTAAATAAAAACATAAAAATATAGATTTCAAATTCCAGTATACATGAATTTTAAAATTCATGCGACAAAGAATTATATTTACATTCAGAGTCCAATCTGCATGTTATAAAAACTTATTGCTTTGAGAATTTCATTTTATGAAACCTACAAAAAAAAGTCCATTACAAAAATCACACAAAGAAATTCATATTGAATAAGAGAATAAAATAAATAAAGAGGGAAAAAGGGGAGGGGAGGGCACGTTTAGTGGAAAGAAATTGCCATATTGTGGAAGTGAGGGAAGTGTGAGAGAGGTTTGGGAATTTATTTTGTGGTGAGAAGGGAACATTTTATATTTGATTTGGTTTTAAATTTATTGGAGGAAAATTTTAGTCCTTAGCAAATTTTAACTTTTGGGGTGACAGGGTACACCATTTTAGAATTTTGGTTGGACTTAGGTAAAAAAGATTTTTGCTATAACAATTAGTAACTAGTAATTAATAGCATAAATAGAATAGAATGTCCACAAAAATAAATATAATAAATATAACTATTGCTTGATAGTACCTTAATAAATAGAAAAATATAGGTCATAAACTCACATTCCTTTTAAAATGAAGAAGAGAACTATGTGCATTGTGTTTCTGTGTGTTACATATAAATTTCATTACTATTTGTCATAAATCACAAAATATGAATATTTATATTATATCAAAAATAAAAGATATATATGAATTAAATTTCATTACTATTTATCACAAATCACAAATATGAAAATTTTTGATATGTCAGAAATAAAAGATTCATAAAAAGGATATAATTTATAACATCAATGAATTTATAAATTTATGGGGGTTAATATTCGTCACGAATTTATTAAATTGTGGCAATATTCAAACCTCCTCAGTAAAATTGTCACAAAAAGATTTATTTCCTAGGGGTTAGAATAAATGTCTCAAAATGAACTAATACTAGGAGTTTTAAGAACTTTCACGAATAAACCGGTAGAAATTGAGCATTTTCTTGTAGTGTATTCGTGAGGTAGCTGCCTATACCCCCAAGCAGGCCTTCGAAGATCTCATTTTCTTTTTATATGTTTTGTTATATTTGAGGACCAAACATTTGAGATATGTATTAATCTTAGATGCTTTGTCGGAGATTCCAGATTTGTTTCATTTTAGAATTCTGTATTTAGAGGCTTGTACATGTGACACCATTCTTGTGAAGGTTTTAGTTTTGATTTAGTATGTTTATCTATCCTAATTAGTTTGTTTATCTTCCGCTATTTATATTATGTTGGATTATTAGATATTGGGCTGACTCGCTTTGGTGAGTTAAGTAAGTGTCATCGCACTCGATTTTGGAATTGTGACTTTCAAAAAAACTTTATTAATATACCGTTTCTTTATACACATCTTCATAATGGAAATTGATAATAACTTGAATTCATTAAAAAAAAAAAAAAACCAGAGAACTCACTCATGGACAATTGCATTTGGCACTAAATTCCTTTCAACGCCTAATTAGATTGGAATCACTCAAATTAAGAACAAAAGCTCTTTGTTTTTCTTTTTTTTAATCCCTATCATTTAGTTAAAGTCGTAGCTCTATCCATTTATTGATTCAACTCAACTTTATTTTGTTCCATTCTAGTAGTTCTAATATAAGTTTATATCTCTAACACAATAAAGAATGAATAGGAAGGAAGCAACCTTAGCTTTTGTTTGTTCAATTACTTTAATGACATCTCGCTTCATACTTTGTTTAACTGTCGCTCAATGACATAATTTTAGATAAATTAGTCTTAGTGAGTTGTATTTTAATAGAGCCTATAATCAATATATTTTATTTAGGATTAATTGATTTTTAGTGTGCACCAGAATTTTTCTCAAAAGTGCTTTTATTTAAAAATAAATGTTTTGAGGATTTTTTTTTTAAAATTTTAGCTTCTGTGAAATAATTTATGTTATTTTCAAAAGAACTTATATTTTCTTAAAATTTGATAGAACACCTCATTTTTTATAATATATGTTTTTAACAGTCGAAAAATGTGACTTAAGAGGTTTTGAAAGCTTTCAGATAAAACGAAAAGCATGACCAAGTGTGTGTTTGGTAGAGAGGAAAATATTTTTAGAAAATATTGAAATTTTTTTAAAATATTTGAAAATTTTAATTTTTTACTCTATCCTTTTTCCCGCTCCCCCCAACCCCCAAAAGAAAAAAATTTATTTTTTTAAAGAATTCCAAATTTGAAAATTTTAATTTTTACTCCCCTCCAAAAAAAAAAAATTTGAAAATTTAACTTTTTTACTTCACACCCAAAGCCTCCCCGACCCCCCACCCCATACAAAAAAATTAAAAAGTTATTTTTTGAAAAAATTAAATTTTTACTCCACCTCGGCTCCCACCCTCCTTAAAAAAATATTTAATATTTATTTTTAAAACATATTTCAAATTATGAAATTTTTTTATGTCAGAAACTACTTTTCTAGAAAATATTTTCTACTCTCGAGCTAAAAATAAAAGATATTTTCTAAAAATATTTTTTCATTCACTTCACTAGCTAAACAATAGAAAATATTTCTCAAAAAATATTTTTTTCACTCATCGATCAAACATGAGAAAATGAATACGAAATCCACTTATATTCAATACTTTCCTCCATAACAAACACAACCTAAAAATAATTCATTTTAAAGTTGTCACATCTTCCCAATAAGCTGTTCAATACTTTTGCACAAAAACATTTGAAAAAAAAAAAAGATTTGTTGTAATATTCTTTTCCCTCGTATCTGCTTAAGGAATAAACTTATACAGATTCCATATGTAATTTTATTTTGAAAATAAAAAAACAGCGCTCTCCAGTAGATATTTTGTCGGATTGCAGAAGCCTACCTACTTTTCACTTGCAGACAATTAAGTTCACTGATTAAGGTATAACAAAATATTGTAATTAGTCACACCTTTATTGCTTTCCTTCACAAATACAACTTCACCATTTTTACCAACATCGCTTCTTCTTTTTTTCTCCTCGTAGCGTCCGGACTTGTATTCAGGTTTCTTCTGCTACTTTTTTAATTTGGATCCGTTTTCGTGTGAATTTTAATTGTCCATGGTAGAGAATTCGATGAATTTGTTGTATTCTAGAATTTTGCATTACCACTTGTTCATGTTTTTGTTTTGTTTTTATGGTATGAAATTCGGCTGAATGATTTCCTTTTAGGTTAAATGCCTCGATTTGATCTGAGAAGCCTTTGTTATATCTGCACAAATAGTCGATTGAGAAAAATCCTTTCTGGTAAAGAAGGGGGATTGAATTGATTTTTCTTTTCCCCCCTCTTTCCTGATCAGTATCAAGAATCTAATTTTTGATTGAGAAACAGATCTTTGTAGTCATTTGAATGGAAGTAACATTTATCTGTTATGACTGTTTAACCTGCATTGATGGCATAGCTTTTAGGGAAATTTTGAAATGAAATCTTTGAGTTTCCTAGTTTACTAATACTTGTAATTTGGGCATCATTTTCTTATCTACCCCCAAGGCAGGTGTAACGTCTGCTTACAACTCTACCCTCCCTCGGATGTGCGGGATATGTTGTTGTTCTATTTTCTTATCTATCTCTATTTTTCGTCTTTTGTTTAGGTTTATAGATACTAAGCTCATGTTGATTGTTCTGAGTTTTGAAGCTCTTTTCTCTTACCTTGTGATTTTCAGCGCTCTGCGACACATCACTGAAAGCAATATATTTGGGATGCAGAAAGATGGGGTTAACCAACAGCTCTTGGCTCTTAGATGCTTCTGAGTTTCACTCTGCATTGGGGTTATTCTGGTTTATATGTGATGATTTCAAATTTGTAGCTCACAGAGCATTTAATTTCTCATGGCAGATGCACAATGAAGCTTTAGTGATTAAGAATTTTGTTGTGCTGAAGCACGACCTTGTTGCAGACGGTTGAACACTGAAACAAGGACTCCTGCCAGTAAAAAGAGAATTCTCATATCAGCAGGAGATTTATTTATAGTGTATATAAAGTAGGGTTGTTTGTTGAAAATGGATAAAAAAGGAAACGTATTGATGCAAAAATATGAATTGGGGAGATTATTAGGTCAAGGAAACTTTGGTAAGGTTTATTATGGAAGGGATCTGAAAGGCGGACAGAGTGTAGCCATTAAGGTAATTGATAAAGAGAAGGTTCAGAAGGCTGGACTGATAGAACAGACCAAACGAGAGATATCTGTTATGGCATTGGTCAAACACCCACATGTTGTGCAGCTATACGAGGTCATGGCAACTAAGGCTAAGATTTACTTTGTGCTCGAACATGCCAAAGGCGGCGAGCTTTTCAACAAGCTGGTAAAGGGGAGGCTCAAGGAAGATGTTGCTAGAAAGTTCTTTCAGCAACTGATCAGCGCGGTGGAATTTTGCCATAGCCGAGATGTTTATCACCGTGATCTCAAACCGGAAAATCTCTTGCTGGATGAGAATGGAAACCTAAAGGTCTCAGATTTTGGATTGAGTGCATTAGCTCAGTCTAAGCAGCAAGATGGGCTACTGCACACAACCTGTGGTACACCAGCATATGTTTCTCCAGAGGTGATTGGTAGAAAAGGATATGATGGTGCCAAAGCTGACATCTGGTCTTGTGGGGTGATCTTGTTTGTCTTATTGGCTGGTTATCTTCCATTCCATGACTCAAATCTTATGAATATGTACAGGAAGATATGCCGCGCTGAGTACAAATGCCCTAATTGGTTCCCACAAGAAGTGCGTAAACTTCTCTCTAGGATCCTCGATCCAAACCCTCACACAAGGATTTCAATAGCCAAAATTAAGGAAAGCTCCTGGTTTAAGAAAGGTTCAGAATTCAGATATGTGGGAACCAAGCAAGTAGTGGACCAAAATGTTATTGCACCTGGCGATGCTGTTTCCAGTTCAAATTTGGAGAATATCACCTCTTCCTTCGACAACAAGCTAGAGTGGGAGAATAGTAACTCTACCTCCAACACCAAGCTAGAGTCAGAGAATAGTAACTCTTCCTCCCACACCAAGCTAGAGTTGGCAAAACCTGCAAATATTAATGCATTTGATATCATCTCTCTTTCAAGTGGGTTTGACTTGTCTGGTTTATTCATAAAAAATGATCAAAAGGAGGAACTGCAATTCACATCAGTGAAGCCTGCCCCAGTCATCATATCGAAGCTTGAGGAAGTTGGCAGGAATCTGAACCTAGAAATAAAGAAGAAAGAGGGTGGATTTTTAAGATTAGAGGGACTAAATGAGAGCATATATGGAACTCTGTGCATTGAGGTGCAAATATTTGAAATTACTGAATCCTATTACTTGATTGAGCTGAAAAGGTCATGCGGTGATGCCATGGAGTACCAAAACATGTTGACCCAAACTATCAGACCAGCTCTTGAGGAAATTGTATTGGCTTGGCAAGGTGTGCAACCTCATGATTAGTAAATAGAATCGCTAAAATGAAGCTTCTGATTTCCAGAAGCTCGCTTTGTCTGCTGATCATACTTAGTATTAGCATTTAAACTAATTCTGTTAGTATGGTGCGCTCGTTCTATTGTCATTTTAACTATCCGCACCTGTCTAAGAAAGCATATTACTGCAAACTTCAATCATTTTCCGAGAGTTACAAACTCTCTCTTATTTGTTGCTTCAGTTCATGAATATTTCTGCCTTGTGCAATCTACAACATATGCTGCAATAGTACGAGTTTTCATGCTTACATGGGTTGAGTTGTTGAAATTATCTTCAATTTCTATTTGGAAATTTGTTCTCAAGAACGGACAGAATCAGTGGAACGGCAACAGGGTATGTCGATTCTACTAGCCAAGACATCATAGTATAGTTTAATACTTTGGTCTATGATATAATGGTGGGAGCTCTTTGAATTAACTTTGACATGATACAGATAATTTCTCATTGAAATGACCTCGACTTGTTGGCTATCTTGGTTGAGGAAAACAGACAAAACCTAAATAATGTCGTATATTTGTTTCTAGATTTATAAGAAGGGGGTATATGAATCCCTTTTTACCGTGTTTTCAATTTGCTAACCTCTCTTGAAGTTGTCAGTCCCACTCTACCTTGTTTTGGAATGTACTTTGTTGGAAAATTAGGTGTCAAATTCAATAAAACAAATGCGTGCAAAGTTCATTATTTATTAACTAATGCTAAATAAGTAAGCAATTAAAGCTCTAGCTCTAATATTTCTGTTCCTCTTCAATCAAATAAAGAGAGATTTTAAATGGAGCACTCTTCAAGTGTGTATAGGATTTCAAATTCAAACTCTATTGACCACTAGTTTATGCACAAGTTTTAAATTTACAGCACTGTATGTTGGACCTTTTTTGAATTCCTATCTAGTTATGACATTTGAGGCTTTCTCGTTTGGAAAACAAAACAAAGAAATCTCTTTGAAGTTTGTTCATTCGTCTATAAAAAAAGATGAAAAACAGGTTTTTTTCAGCTATAGAAAAATATAGAATAATTGTTGTAGGGAAAGTATGAAGTATTTTATATGGTATGGAAGGGGAATAAGAGTAATAAAAGAAAGAGTCTTTTCTTGTGTTCAACATCGACAATATAGTGTTTTATCATATAAACTTGCTGTATGGCCTAACTAGAAGAATGTTTCTAGTCTCCACTTGTATTTTCGTGCTGGCCCAAGTTGACCAAGAGATGAGAAGTGGAAATATCTATTTTCTTTTGTCTCTACTCATCCAGTCCTTTCCCCCAAAATATTCCATCAAGTAGTTGTTGAATTCGTGCATGTAATAAATATAGGTAAAGTAATTGTCAGAAATTAATTAGGGCATGTAATTTCACTATTATTTAATGCTCGTTTTGTAATGTATAGCGAGATTTTATTTTCTCAAAACATTATGTGGCAGCATAGCAATTGTGTCACGTGCATGAAATATTTAATCCTAATCAAAATCATGGGAGTATTAGGATATCTGAAATTTTAACTATAATTGTATGTATATGTTTCCAAAGTAGAAGCTGGATGTATGACGCCAAGACATCAATTACATATATGTGTGGCCAATTGAATTCAGTATACATGTTTTCAAACTGTATGTTCCATGTGTGTATCTCTATTGTGAGAGTGCTCACCATTAGGATTTTTAGATATATATATATACATGTCTCCTTATGTATATTTGTTATACATAATGTCGCTATAGTATTCTTAAAAGTACCACTCTAGAGAATAATACGGAGTCGACTCTACATCAATTTATGTAATTAATCCTATAGATTACCAATGATACTTGGCAAAATGTATGAGAAAGTCTAAACAACAGTGAGTATATGCATGCATGCAATTAATGTCCTACTTGTATAGATATGATAAGAAGTAACCTTGCATATGACTACTTTCTTGCAAGTAAATGAAGAGAAACTAAATATGAGAACGATGAAAAGAAGGAAAATGTTGATATATATAGTAATTGTTTTGCCGTGTCAAATGTGGAAAACAAAGAGGGCCAAGCTGTTAATTAATTAATGATAAACGCAGACTGTCCTCTTCAAAAAAGCAAACAAGATTTAGGGAAAAAAAAAGGCAAAAGAGATACTTTCATTTAAATAGATTTATATATATTCCACTGACACCGAAAACCCAAAAAATAAAGACTCTTTCTCAAGTTAATGCAATGTATGTAATTATTTGATGAGGAGTGTTAGTACAATTATCTTATTAGTTGCTTTCAACTGATCGTCAGTATGGGTGCTTTACTCCGTTTATATGAATTAAATAATATGATTGGCCTATAGAGAGTCCACTAGGCTCAAGGGAAGGAGAAGGTATATATCCTCTCATTCAAAGGTGATTGTGAGTTGTGACACTATCCTAAAGCTTATGGACACCCCATAAATATACCCTTAGATTAACCTAAAGTACTCTCTTCCTCTTGATATACGTTGTCAATATTACTCTGGTTATCGTAATACATAAATGTGTTATTTAATTTGGCTTCAACTATTATCTCTGTCCTTCAACTTCCGATGTACATGTGCACAAGAAGACATAGAAATGTGCACAAAGTTAAAAAAGTAGACCTACATGTCCTACATGACATAATACACACAGGATGACACATACGATGCTCATGTAGGACGCTAAGTCATGTGTTTACTTATTAAACTCTATACAAGTTTAAGTGTCTCTTGTGCACATTCAAATTTGGAAGGTGTAGGTGCTAGATGAGCTCAAGTTTAACGACACATTTATGTATTATGCCAAAATTAAAATGGTGTCATTCAAAGTGAATAGATAAATAAAATAAAAATGCTAAGCTAGGCATCCCATTTGTTTTGACCTATTGCAGGTCAAAGCATTTGGAGTGAAGCCACTTGGGGTACCCTTCATATTAACTCACGTGGCTACTTCCTCTGTATCTTTTTAGCAAAATTAGTTCAATATAGTTTAAATATAAGTAGAGAATGTGCAGATATTTTAAGTAGCATTACATGAGTTTTGATCATTTATTTTTGTGTGTAGAGATTTATTACGTTGTGAAATTATTGGAGGCTAGAGAGGGCCAACTCTTAAAGGGCACAAATTCTGGATGTTTGGGTTTTGTCTACATTGACTTTGCTTTACCATAGAAATGTAGTTTTGGAAAGTGAAGCAACCTCACAAGATACATGTCAAACCTAAATTTCTTCTTTTATTTTTGTTTTTCCCTACTCTTTTTTGGTTAGTCATCCAAGGAGTAGGTGCTGGTCCCTATCAATCCGCGTTGGGGGTTGAAGACTATCAAACTTGAAAAAGAAAGAGAGAAAATAAGCAGCATCTTGTTCTCTTTGTGACAACTATCAAATCTCAAGTAGGGGTGGGTGGGGATGAGATGTTGAAACACACTAATGCCTACTTGTACAATATTCTCACATCATATTTCACTAAACAAAACTTAGAAAGAGGGATTGATAAGCATTGCCCACTATGCAATTTGAGAGTGACAAGAGATCCCATCCCATACTCATCGTCACCGTTAAGTGAAATCTAAAAGCATTCAATTAGTAGGGACATTAAACAAACACTAATTATGTCCATATTTTATCAAAAGAAATTTTGCTATGATTGGAACTGCATTATTCAGGACAGACCGCATCATTAAGTTCAAGAAAATGTTTACATTTCATTTTGCTTGCGGCCTAATCATACATGATGTTGAACAATACTCATCTGTTCCATTTTATTTCCCACTATTTTCTTTTTAGTCTATCCCAGAAAGAATGTCATCTTGCAAAATATTTGAACTTTAAAATTTCTCTTTTATCCCTAATAAAATGATTTATAACTGTGCCACACAAATATCTAAGGATTGTTTTATATCACAAGTTTCAAAAACTCTTTATTTTTTCTCAAACACCATGCCAAATCAAACAATGCCACATAAAATACGATAGGAAAAGTATACTTCGTGTCATTTTTCAAAACTTTTAGCGATCTTCGATGAGTTTTTGAGTTAAAAATGTCCAATTTAGCTCATATATTAAATTTAGGAAAAATTACTTAACTACACTTATTTTTTTTACCTTATTTACTATTCTTCCCTACCATTTCAAAATATTTCAAAAATCCCTATTTCTTCTCCTAAAACCCACCAATGCGGATACGTAATTTCCAATCTATAAATTAGAAGATATTAACTTCCTATTTTCACTCCCCCAATTTCTTTCTTGATTAGTTTCTACATGGGGTTTTACAAGTGAAGTAGAACCAGGGATGAAAGCCTCACTCAGCTTCCCTGCCAAATTCTGGTGGGCTATTGTGAGATCGTAGATCAAGCCAATGCTTGCAGATAATACTTTGACACTGAACCATGCAATTTTGGTTACCAGTATCTTGGCTGCCCATGAGATCGATTGAGCCAGCCTCATCGCAGAGCAGATTCACGAGGTGGTCATGAAGTGGTCTACCTTCATTCCCTTTCCTTGCTTGATCTACAAATTCTGTATAGACTCGGGGGAAGAGAGTCTACATCACCCGGACTCATTAATTGAGGTTCAACGTACATTAGATGCCATCCTAATCAAGGCTGAGGATAATCTAGTGGCCCTACAACGAGCACCGCGCTAGCCAGCTCAGATGCTTGAGATGTTCGTGACAGAGCCACTCTCTAAGACTCCACCCACTACCACTGATGCTACTACTACCGAGAGAGGCCTCGATAGACTGAGATTGATGTGGAGAAAGGGCTTACTACTACTTCATCTGCCCCAGAGGCCATTTCAACACTGATAGTACCCACTGGCATGGTCTATGTGTCTGCAACGTCCATTCAGGCCATGCCGCAGACATTGGCCCACACTGAGTCCCAATTGACTTAGTCACTTCAGTAGATAAGGCCTTGGGTCCGCCAGGCTATTACAGAGTCCAAGGAACGCATGTAGGCATTAAAATCATTATTATTCAGGACATACTTATAGTTGTGGATGCCTACTTAGATGCCTTTGAGTTGTGGGTCTGGCAAAGCCTTAGCACAACACGGGTAGCAAATATAACAACCCTTCAAATGGACATCCAACAGCTCCAAGCCGATATGACAACAGCTTTGGCCGCACCAGTGACATTCCCACAGACTGCACCCCTGATGCCGGTGGTGGACTTGTTTGCTCCTGAGTAGCCATCACACACTTCCCTCAGGAAGACACCCCGTGTTAAGGATGATTCAAACTTCGTAAGGCTACAGGCAAGGTTGACGGAGGAGCAGGGACTTGAGCTTTCCAGGATGCGATCGAGACAGGATGAGAAGATGAGACATGCTCAAGAGCTTGAGAGGGTGAGGGGTGTTGGCCCCTTCGGACATGCTTCTGTTATTGAGGAGGCCACTAGGCAGGTTGAGAGTGGCCAGACTCAGCCAGAGACTAGCTTAGGCGCCTAGGTATGTTAGCTTTGACCCCCATGCTTTACATTTTATTTTTTGTGTATTAAGGAAAATGCAACTCTGTTTTGATGGGGTGTAGGTAGTTATAGGTCTCAGTAAAGTATGAGTAGCCTTGGCCTATAACTATCCCAAATTTGAATCCTAGGGGTTTTCTTGCATGCGTTTTTCCCCATGGATATTTAATTTTTGTTGAACCGACATGTTCAGGATGTGTAGGTAGTATTGGTAGCATATAATACTAATATCTGTGGCATATGTTTAAGTGTTTATGTGTGGAAAATGATACCCACCAAAATTTTGTTAGTTAGTCTTGATAACAACCATGCATATTTGATTGATAACATTGTTTGTTCTGATAAGTGAGGATGTATTGAGATGAAAAGCATGATCTAAGAGTCCCTTTGTTAATAGTGAAATTAGTGCCATATGAGTGTGAGCTTTATTTGCTAAATTCATATTATGTGTTTCAATTCAGAACTTTCCCTGTTACTCTAGATTAGACTATAGGTTAGTTGGTTAGGAAAGGATCTTAGGTCGTTATTCATCATAGTCCACTTAGCCTAAATGACCAAAAAAATGTGTGAAATATCCCTTGATCCTAATATTTGAGCCTTACATATACATTTTCTTTGTAAAAACCTACGTTGCCTAGCTTTATTAGATGTAAAATACTGAAATTGGCCCTGGTCCTTCCTTGAACATTGTGTACATTGAATGAGGCAAAAATCTTAAGGTAAGGGCAGCTACCAAAAGTGGTCCAGGTTCCTAGGTTGGATATTGTGCACCTCGACTCAGGCCAAAAGCCTAAGTTGAGGGTGGCTGGTGTAAAGGTAAACACAAAATAAGTGGAAAAATTAGTGATACATGGAAAAGGAGATAAAGATGTGTTCTAGGTGCAAGGAAAAATGAGTGATGCCAAATCAATGAGCTATAAAAGAAAAATGATGTGAAAATAAAAGGCAAAAAGTTGAAAAATGAGAATAAGGAACCAGAAAAGCTTGAAGTAGGAGAAAGGGAGAATGAGGTGAAAATTAATAGTGTTGGTAGGGCAAAAGTGTAGCAAAACACAGTGTCAAGGAGATTCTTTAGTCACTATGTTCTTGAAATATATCATACCAAAGCCTCCCCCCCCCCCCCCCCCCCCCCCACATTACATGCCAATAAAGTCCTAAAGTGATCCTAGTCCAAATAGTCAAAGGTCATAGTGATGAGTATAAAGGCAAGCATATGGTATTGGGCATAGTATTTGAATATCTGTTGTAAGGGTAAGTGATTTCACATAGTCCCAAGTATTGAATCTGAAAATATCATCATGAGAGGGATATCAGACTTCTTTCTATGAGGGCACTTGCATTGCATTGTTGACATTGAACTAACTCAGTGATTGTTGCTTGTTGATAATTGCCTTGCTTGTCACAGTTGCACTTTCACATATGTTGATTTGTATTGGTTTGTTGGATATCTATCTAATGTGCTTTTGATGTGATATATGCCATTAGAATGAGGTATGTGTATTACTATATTGCTTTTGTAGATTGAGTCCGTCGCTTGAGGGCAATCAACAATTTTAAGTTGAGGGTGTTTATGTGCTACCAAAATATATCACATTTGATGCTTAAAAACTTGGAATTTTGTGTGTTCTTAAAGAGGTGTCAGTAGATTTGATGTATTTTTATGTTGTTTTTGCAGGATTACAGGGTTGGTACAATTTTTGGGCTAAGTGTGTAGATTTTGTTGAAGTTGAGGTTTCACAAGTCCTTATACGAGCCGTAGATCTGGTTTCATACAAAATTCCAGTGAAAGGTGATTTTCTAAAGTTAAGTTTACAAACATGCAGATATTCCATACAAGATTTTATGAGTCGTAGACTTGGTGTCATGCCCTGAGGATCAGAAAGTGGGGAGTTGCTGAAAAGTTATTAGATGAAACCCCCTACGGGCCGTAAAACTTTATACGGTCCATAGAAGTGCCCATAGAGTTTGCCGATCCAGTTCTCCTAATCTGTTTTGGTTTCATATTTTAAAGACCATAAATAGGTTTTTTTAAGGTTATTTTTCATAAGGAACGTTATAGCACACTAGAGAATAGTAGAGATCTTGAGAGAAACACTTGTGAAACATTACTTTTTGTCTTTAGTTCAATCTAGTGATTCTTGGTGAAGAGTTTGGACTTCTTGTGCTTAATTTTCTTGTGTAAGTGCTCAATTATGTTATTTAAATTCATGATTCTTGCATCTATGTTGACCATGAGTAGTTAAATCCACAACTAGGGTTTTGGGAACCATGAAGAACTAACACGGTAAAACCTGATAAGTCGTAATTCTTGAAAAGTGTGCATGGATGTATTAATTAATTCTCGTTGGTTTGAATGATTTTAACGGTGGCTAACGTTAGAACTCGCCTAGTGTTACTGGTTGCAACAAGATAGTAATGAATAGAAAAATAGATTAATTAAAAAGATTCAATTGATGTTTCTCGTCTAATCAACTAAACTGGGCCAAGGGAAGGTTGTACTGGAACTATAGGTAAGGGTTAGTAATGTCACACTACGAGGATGGATCAAATCAGTTAGTGAAATTTGCCTCTCGTCTGGATCAAAAGGTTTGGTAAACATATGTTATCGTTCTGCATGCTACACACTGGAAAAGAATTTGATTATCTGATAATACTAGGTCAGGGAATCATGGGTAACACAATATCCTAGTTACTCTTCATACTAATTAACACTTGTCTTAGTTTAGGATTACTTTTCATAGTTGTTACAACCCCTCCCCCCGGGGAGATAAGTAGGTTAATCCACCCAAATATCCTTAAATTCTTCTAAGTCAACCATATTCCCTATTGAATCGACCCTAACCTCGGTTAGATTATATATCTTGACAACGACTGCTTTAGCTTTCAAAAAGGAGGTGTAGCTTGTGTGACATCAGCAGGCCCCATCGGCTGATAAGTAGGCCTTGGGAAAGCCAATCTAGTTTGCCCTCGAGGTGGAGTTGCCCATCTAACATGTCCTCTGTACCTAGTCCTATCCCAAGCTCTACCTCAACCTTGAGTAGGAGCCACATCAGTTGCCTCGTGCTCTCCCACTCATTGACGGGATCTGCTAACTAGCATCTACATAGAAAGAGTAGATTAGACACTTTGAAAATGGGTAATACAAAGGAATGCACAAATGGAAGCAAGATGTGAAAATCCTTCCTAACAAGTATCTCGTAGCCTCCTAAAGATGGGTGTGGATGTCTATACAGCAATTTGCGACACTCTACTAGACACGCTGCTCTTGACTCATGAGCCCAACGAACCTAAAGCTGTGATACAAAACTTTTAACGACCCAAAACAGATCGCAACTAGAAAAAGATAACTAAAGCGGAAACAAACTTATACGACATAAGAAATCTCCTAAAACCTGGAGTTATGAGTATAAGAACATCCACAATAGTACTGAAGGGTATAAACAACTGTATCAAAAGAAAATACAATATTTTTTTATAATATATGATATATAGTCTGAGAGAAAGAAAATAAAAAAGGACCCAAAGTTCCACGAGGATTCGAAGTCTGAGCTTCACCGTTGAGATTTAGTGGTATCAATAATACTCAGATGGAATGATCAACTATCTTGTCCTGAACCTTGTGCATGATCTGCACAGAAGAAACAATGTAGGGGTGAGTACACCAAAATGTACCTAATAAATTCGTCTGACTGGGTAAGAAAAATCGAACAAATATGTAATAACGAAGAATCCTATCACCTACATCAAAAGGTTTAGGACATAATACAATTTAATTATGAATAATAACGAAAAAAAGACAGTAAACCCATCCAATAATGTAATACAATGCTATACATGAATACAATGGCGATGCGGGCCATGTATGAGATGAAATCACGACCGTTGCAGGGCCGATGTACACATCGATCGAGCTGAAGCTACAAGATAGAAACTTGGGGCATCGCAAACCCTATACTCAAATATGTAGTAAGACATTACAAGCTATAATCAGAAATATCTCGAGGCGTCCAGGGCCTCAAAATGGGGTGTCTCAACGTGTCGTAGGCTATAACCACTGTCTCAACATGGATCATAATATCTCAGCTAATGCAAATGTAATGAGATGTGTACATATCAATGCATCCAATCATGTATCAAATGTACACATACCCATGCAACCAGTCATATGTAACATGTGTGCATATCAATGCAACCCAATCAAAAATAAGATCTATGCATACCAATGCACCTAGTTTTCAATATAATACATGCACATACCAATGTGACTAATTAAATAAGAGACATATGCATACCAATGCAACTAATCAAGTTAGAGAATTGTGCATACCAATGCAGCTAATCAAGTAAGAGACATGTGCATACCAATGAATCTAATCCATGTAATATGGAATATGTACAATAGCCATCACATTAAACGAGATATACCATGTATATCAACTAGTAACACAAGGCCAACATTATCCAATCTCATCACTAGCTCACTAATATCCAAGATGTTTATGAGACAAGCTCTATAAGTAACCCAAACCGGCTCATAACTCTCAGACTTATCACACTCATAATCAATTAGTCACATCATTAACCAAAACTTTTTCAAGTCTCATATTATCATAATGATATCCCAATTATCGCAAATCACATGATTTCATCTCAATTAATCAATAGGACTGCCATTTACTCAATTTTCAGCATAACCGATACCATATTCCCATCGCTTTCAATCATATCAAGTCATAGGCTCATAATACAATCTACATCTCACAATTATCACATTAGCATACTCAATAAATCAAATCCAGTCCCAAAAATGTTACCCGAACCTACCTCTGGGTCAAAATTGCACTCAAACAAACTTTCAATTAACTCAAGCCTCCAAACGATCCTTAGATTGATCAACCACTAAAAACATAGATATTACGCATCAAGAGGTGCATTTTGATACCCATATTGGCATGAATTAGGCTTAAGGGGAAAATGTTAAATATTAGGGCTAAAATTCAAAGTTACTGAATCTGAAAATCAACTTCAATATCAAGTTCTACACGAAGATGGAGTTCACCGGTGAAAATCCCATTAAAATTAAGCTTAAATCGAGTGAGAAATCAACCTTTAGAGTTTAGAAATCATGGGCTAAAAATCCCCAATTTTGGACACTCAAAATCATGACATTCCAATCAAAATCAAGGTAAAACTTAAGAAAAGTGGTTAGTGTAGGGTTAGAAACGCTTACCCAATAGAAATATTCAAAAACCTCTCTTCAGAATCGCTTAAAAAAGCTTTGAAGTTCGAAAATGGATTAAAAATGATGTTTCCAAATTTAATTCTTTCCAGGTATAAAAAAACACTCCACAATCACAGTTGGGGTCCCGTGAACGTGGAGGAGTATAACATAAATGATCTCCACAATTGCGGTGACCAACCCGTGAATGCGGAGAGTAACAGGGGTGGGGGGTCACACCAACTAATGCTCTGTGAACACAGATCCCATCCCGCGAATGCTGAGAAAACCTTCTCGATTACGGAGACTTATCAATGAAGGCGGAGAAGGAAAATGACTTACATCAAAATTGTGCATCAACAAAAATCAGCTAACACCGAAAACTCAGAATAGACACTTGAAACTCATTCGAAATTAAAATTTCACAAAGTTTATATGAACCCATACTAGAAATAATGATCTGGACTCAATGGAATAATCATAATTCAATTCTGAATACTCCACACATTTAACAATGAAAGTCAAATAAACTAATTTAAAACTAAAATAACCAAAACTGCCCTCGGCAACTCCAAAAATTGTGAAGAGACCATTTCTAGCGTTAGTTTCACCATCCGGAACTACTGGAACTGTCTAAATTTTGATCCGAGCTTTCGAACTCCAAATGTTGACCAAAGTCCAACTTTGGTTCCATAAACTAATAAAATCACAAGTTTGGGCCTAAAAACCTTATTTTAACTCTATATTCAGCTCTACAACTTCATGTAGTTTAGTTTTAATGTTTTGGAGCCAATGGACTCAATAGATCTCCAATATGACACTTAAAACTCAGAATGGTACAAAAACTCACTTTTTCAATAACTTAAGCTTCTAAAAAGGCCGAAACTCATATTTTTAACTTTTAAAACTCAGGATTTCAGTTCCAACCATTCAAATAGTTTAAAATAGGCCCAAAGAAACTTACAAAAGGGTAAAATAATAATTTTCATAGATAATGCCAAAAGTGACCAACTAGGTCATTACAACTGTAACCTTACCCATGCCAAGTAAATCGAGGATAGAGTGGACAAGATTGAGGGGTTCTTATCCTAGTAAGGTCATTTAATGCATTTGGCCCAAAGGTTGATTGATAGATGGTGTTTGGCTTATTTGGCATTTATTCGTGATATTATTGTTGAGCCACCTTCTATGGATTTTATTCATGTGGTTTGTGAGTTTCCAGATGTATTCCCTACCAACCTACCGTGATTCCCCCCTGATGGGGATATTGACTTTCTGTTGATCTTCAGCCGGGCACAAAGCCCATTTTTGTCACCTTATATCGTATGGCTCCAACTGAGCTAAAGGAGCTAAAAGAGAAGCTCCAAAATCTATTGAGCAAAGGGTTTATTTGTCTAGAAAAAGGATGGTTCCATGAAGATGTACATCGATTATAGGCAGTTGAACAAGGTGACTATGAAGAACAAGTACCCTGTTCCTCACATTGATGATTTATTTGATCAACTTCAGGGAGCAACGTTGTTCTCTAAGATTGATTTGAGATCTGGGTGCCATCAACTATGGATTCGACCTTTAGATATTCCTAAGATAACCGTTCAGACTAGGTATGGCTATTATGAATTTCTTGTCATGTCTTTCGATTTGACTAGAAACCTAGTAGCATTCATGGAGTTGATGAATGGGGTATTTCGGTCGTATTTGGATTCATTTATGATAGGCTTCATTGATGACATTTTGGTTTATCCTAAGATCAAGGAAGATCATATGAGACATTTGAGAATTGTGCTCCAGCCACTTAGAGAGGAGAAACTTTATTCTAAATTCTCCAAGAGTGAGTTTTTGTTGAGTTCCATGGCATTCTTGGGGTATGTGGTGTCTAAGGAGGGTATCCAGGTTGATCCGATGAAGAATGAGGTCGTTCGGGGCTGGATAAGCCTACCTCAGTTATAGAGATTCATAGTTTTGTGGGTTTAGCTGGTTATTATTGTCATTTTGTTTAGGGTTTTTCTACTATTGCAGCCCCACTAACCAAACTCACTCAAAAAATATTGTTTTCATTGCTCTGATGAGTGTGAAGAGAGCTTGAAAAAGTTCAAGTTATTGTTGACTGCTGCTCCTTACTTGACCTTGCCAGAGGAAGGTGTTGATTTCAGTATTTATTGTGTCTCTTCGGGAGTGGGGTTAGGTGGAGTGTTGATGCAAAACGGGAAGATGATTGCCTATGCTTCTATGCAGTTGAAGGCCCATCTGAAGAATTATCCTAGTCATGATTTGTAGTTGGCAGTGGTAGTTTTTTGTGTTAAAGTTGTGGCCCCATTATATTTATAGAGTCCATTGTGAGATCTTTACTAACCATCGTAGCTTATAGTTTATCTTCAGCCAGTGAGATCTGAATTTAAGGCAAAGGAGATGGATTGGGATCCTAAAAGACAATGATCTGACTATTCTTTATTATCCTAGGAAAGCCAATGTAGTGGCTGATGCATTGAGTAGGTTTCCGGCATGGGGAGTTTTGCGTCTATTTAAGTTGATGAGCAGCTTTTGGCTAGTGATATTAAGAGATTGGCCAATGGGCTGGTGCGATAACAACTTTCGGATAGGGTTGAAGTGTTTGTTTTCCTAAAGGCTCACTCATCTCTGATAGGTCAGATTTGTGAGAGGCAGTTTGAGGATAAGAAGTTGTGTATCATTCAAGACAAGGTGGCTAGAGGTGAAGCTAGGCAAGCAGTGCTTGATTCAAATGGTGTTTTGAGGATTGAGAATTGCATTTGTGTGCCCAATATGGGTGACTTGATTAGATTGATACTTGAGGAGGCTAAGTGCACTAGGTATTCAATTCATCCAGGAGCAGAGGAGCAATACCATGAATTGAGTTAAAATTATTGGTGGTGTGGCATGAAGAAAGATATATTGGAGTTTATGTATAGGTGTTTGACATGCCAGCAGGCCAAGTGCGAGCATTTGAGATCAGGTGGTGAGTTACAGAGGATGCCCATTCCCGAGTTAAAGTGGGAGCGCATTACCATGGATTTTGTGGTAAGGTTGCCTTCTACAGTTGGTGGCTTTGATTCTCTATGGATGGTAATGGACCGATTTATTAAGTCCACCAATTTCATCCCAATCAAGGTGAAGTACACAACCGAGAAGTTAGCCCAACTCTAAATTAACCAGATTGTGAGGCTTCATGGAGTTCTTGTTTCCTTTGTGTCAGACCATGGTTCATTGTTTACATATCTTTTTTTAGAGAGCCTTACACCATGGTTTGGGTACCCTTGTAGATATGAGTAAAACTTTTCACCCTTAGACCAATGTGCAATCTGAGAGGAATATTTAGGTGTTGTAGGATATGCTACGAGCATGTGTCATTGATTTTGGTGCTGGATGAGATCAACACTTGGCTTTAGCGGAGTTTTCTTACAACTACAATTACCATTTTATCATTCAAATGGCACCCTTTAAGGCTTTGTATGTGTAGAGGTGTAGATCACCTATTTGATGGTTTGACTTAGTAGCAGTGGAGAGCATGGGTACATATATTTTGAGAGAGAGGATCTAGAATTGGTGTAGTTGATTCGAACCAGGTTGGTTACAACTCAGATTCATTAAAAGAGCTATGCTAACAAGAAGGTTAGACCTTTGGTATTCATGGTAAGTGATAGGGTGTGGTTGAAGATTTCACCCTTGAAGGGTGTTTTGAGGTTCGATAAGAAAGGAAAGCTCAGCCCAAGGTTTATTGGTCCTTTTGAGATTCTACATAGAGTGGGGGAGGCAGACTTTAGACTTGCCTTGCCACCCAACCTATCTGCACCATCTGGTGTTTCATGTCTTTATGTTGCGGCATCATATTCTTGATGAGTCTCACGTGATCTTAATGGATTAAGTTAAGTGGAACCCCAATTTGACTTATGAGGACTGGCTGGTGACCATTTTGGACAGGAAGTTAAGGATTAAGGAGATAGCTTCAGTAAAGCTCCAATGGCATCACAGGCTCATGCGTGAGGCTATGTGGGACATAGAGGCAGATATGCATGCCTGATATCCTCGACGTTTTGAGCCTTCAGGTATGTTCCTTCTCAAGATGAACATACTTTTTAGTAGTGGGTGATGTAATGACCTCAAAAGTCATTTTTGGTATTTTCGACAAAATTACCATTTTGTCCGTCCTAAAAGTTGCCTCGAGTCATTTTTGGTTGAGTTAGAGTCAGATTTCAAAAAATTTGTAAAAAGTTAGAATTTTACCGAAGAAAGATTTTTAGAGGTTTAAAGTTTGAAATTTTGAGTTTTGAGGTCATCTTGAGTTTCGAGGGTCAAAATATAATTTTGTCAGCTCTGAAATATGAAATTTGATCTAGGAGAACTGACAGAATTGATTGGAGTTAAAACAGAGATTTTGGATCTAAAGTTGCATTTTAAGTTGAATTTGTATCATAGTTTGATTTTGGTCAACATTCAATGTTTGGTAGCTCAAATTGAAACTTCAAACAGTGCCAGTGGTTCCTGGTGGTAAAACTACATTATAAATGGTCTCATCATAATTTTTACAGTTTCCGAGGGCAATGTGGATATCGAGTTTTAACTAGTTTCTTTGAGTTCTATCGAGTTCCAGGCCAAGGAGGCCTCAAACTCAAATTCTGATGATTCCATTGAGTCTGAAACATCGATTCTAGTAGGGTTGCGTTTCTACTTTGTGTGTATCGAATTTTGAATGAATTTGAGGATCCATTTTGTGATTTTGAGTGTTGAGCATTGTTGATATCTAGCGTAGGGAAAATGTAAGCCACATTCGTAGAGGCTTCTCTCTCCAGACCTCCATGTTCACGGAACCTTTCTTCGCGTTTGCAGAGGTGTGTCATGCATGACCTCCGTGTTCGCAAAGTACAAAAATGCCTGAAATAGTGTTTATAATTATAAATATTGGGTTTTATCACTTTAACTTTAATTTTAACATTCTAAGCTTTGTTTGGGAAGAATTTCAAGGAATTGTAAGACAAGGCTTTAGGGTAACATCTTTCTAACTTTTATCTTAGATTTTCATTGATTAATTCATGATTTTAATATCAAACTTTGGGTTTTGAATTGGAATATTTAGGGTTTTCTTGGACATTGATTCTTGACAGAAAAATGATGGTTTTGAACTTATTTTAAGTCCTTATTCGTAAAGATTTTTACCATTAGATTCCCTAGTACTTGGAGAACATTATCATGTAAAATTTTTTAGATTTTGGGAACCGTTTTCGGTATGAGCTTTTTGGACCATTTTGCCCTTTTACCCGAATCTCTTGATTTTATTTTCATTCATTTCATAATGTTATTGTGATTTTATATTTGACTAGATTATGGTGATTTAGAGTATCGTAGATAGGGAAAAGGCTTGGATTTGAGTTGATTGAGACTTCGATTAAAACAAGTAGACTTCTAATCTTTTGTTAAGTATGCTTGAGCTTTGTATTATCCTATGTGAGTGGATATGGGGTAATTAGTAGAATTATACTATTATAGGATTTGATCATGGGATTTCAGATTGAGTGATGTAAATATTGTGAATCCTTGACTTGTGAAATAATTGTGGTATTGTGAATATTGGAGAACTTGTATCTTTTCTGATATTTGAAATTGTACTGGTATTGAGATTTGCATTGATATTGAGATTGTAATGATATTGAGATTGTATTGTGAAATTGTTGAATTGTGAATACTTGTAAACTTTTGGATTATCCGGTATTGACTATTAAATAAATGATTCATGTGCACATCTTATATATTCTTATATTTATGAAAGTGATTATTGTGTTATGATGATATGTATTGCTTGATGTTCCACTGATGATGAAAAACCAAAGGAAAATGGTTTCGACTAGAAAAAGGAAGAAAGAAATAAAGAGAGAAAGAAAAGAAAAGAAAAGAAAAGAAAAGAAAAGAAAAGAATAGCCGACGGGAAAGGGTTTTTGTTAGAAAAAAGAAAGAAAGAAAAGAAATGAAAGCCGAAGGGAAATGGTTCCAACTAGATATGAAATTGATTGCCGAAGAAAAATAGTTTTGGTAGATACATGGCCCATGTAAGGCCTCTATGGGTTCCGATCTGACATGATTAGTGGATGTGTATCATAGGACAGACATACATCATGATTACTTGACGTTGCATCGCGTTGTTTACATTTCATAGAATTCATTTCATTTCACAATATTTCTTTCTTGAAGATGTTTTATGTATCATGTGTGACGTATTGAATGCTTTGAACATTGTTGAGATTGCGCTATTGAAAGATTATGATACATGTTGATAACTTGAGCCTTGTATATTGTGAAGATTGGACTAGCAGGATACTATGTTGTGAGACTATAATTGCTTATATTATTGATAGATTGTTATATTACTTGACTCTGTATTTCAACTAAGTACTCTGAGGTAGCATTCTATATTGTGTATATATATACGTATTGTTTGTTGTTGTGTTGGGACTTTTCTGAGTGCAAGTGTGTAGTTCGGCGGTATGTGGTTGGGTGAATAGGAGTACTTGTGTTCTTTATTACTTTACTTTAGGTTTAGTATCCATTTGTTGAGTACTTTATTGTTTAGTGCTCATCCCTTGCTACATTTTTTAGGTTGTGAGCCCGATTCCTCCTAATTAGATTTTTTCATTATTGGCTCGAGTCTGGATTTCTTGAGAGGTAATTGCTTGTCTCTTCCGTAGACCCTCAAGGACTCTATATTCATGTTATGTTCTGTTTAAGAACTAGACATTAAGACTTGTATTTCCTTTTGAGTATTATTATCTAGTGGCTTGTACATATGACACCAGTTTTGGGAAGGTTTTTAGATCGGATTTCTTGCGCTTATCTACTATTTTAAATGGTTTTATTTTTTATTTTCTTATTATATTAGATTGTTCAAGTTTAGGCTGACTCATCTTGGTGGGTTAGGTGAGTATCATCACACTTGAATTTCGGATCATGACATATAGGTTGTAATATTATCTCATGGATTGGAACCTAAAAACTAAAATTTTGACTATGGCATGAGGGAAACCACGAGGTGTTCAACGATTCATAGAAGATAGGATAGACCCATAGAGTTGGTCATAGTTGAAGATTCAAGAGGGGTGATTTTAGCCTAGTTCCTACAAGAGATAATCATGACCATAAGAGGAACTACGGGCCGTAGACATGAGTTTCATGGATGACTTCTACAAACAGACTCTACAGGTTGTAAGTGCATCTACAGACCATAGATGGGTCTCATGGGTCCTGATCGACATATTTTAATAAAGGACAATTTTCGTATTTCTTACCCTCCTAATTGCTACTACATCATTTTAACACTATATCTACCCATGACCACCACTACAAGAAAAAAGACTTTTAATGACCGTTTCTTAATGACAAGAAATGAATCTGGTCGTTATAAATACACCTATAGTGACCAAATTCTTTTCCGGTCGTTATAAATATACTTATAGTGACCAAAATTTTTTTCGGTCATTATAAATATACTTATAGCGACCAGATTATTTTACGGTCGTTATAAATACACTTATATTGACCATTTCTTTTCCGATTATTATAAATACACTTATAGTGACCAAATCTTTTTCTCGTCATGAAAAATAAATTTTAATCTAACATTAACGAGGGGACAAATTTGATTTTTAAAAAGCATAACATCCTGTCGTTAAAATATATTAGTCAGTGTAAAAATATGTTTAACTAATATGAGAATAAAGAGGTCAGACCAAATCATGTTATAAGTATAACAAGTGGTGTTTTGTTAATCATTCTGATAAAAATTCCGTTGTCACCTATCGTTAGTAGCTCTGACGTTAAAAGTTAATGATCGAATTAAATCACGTCGTTAAAAGTTAACGACCAGATTAAATCTGATTGTTAAAAAAGCTTTAACTACGACAAACATCCGGTAGTTATACCTTTTTTGTAGCAACCAAATTTTTCCAGCAAGCCCGGTGCACTTCCGAGAAAGGGTCTAACCCACAAGAATCTATTGTAGAGTAGTCTTACCTTGTATCTTTGCCAGATGATGTTACCAAGGTTTGAACCCATGACCTTCTGGTCACATGGCAACATCTTTACCAGTTACTCCAAGGCTCCTTTCAGCTCTAGTTATTAAAACCTTAATTATAACCACAAATCAAATCAGCAAAAGTGCAAACTGCATATGGATTTATACACAAAAACATACAAATACATGCACGTATGAAAACATACAAATTTATTATATTCATATAAAATTTCATAGTTCACTACAAAGAATGATATTGCATAAAGTTATAAAAATATAGACATACAAATTTATATAATATTATATTTTTTAACTCTTAATAAAATGAAAACGACAATATTTTTAAACAATTTCTGAAATATGAAATGCATTCTTCCTGTGCTTCAAAATTTTCTGTCGCTTATACTTCTTTAGACTTTTTCTGAGGATGAGTTCTTCAAACTGCATGACCTTTCAAAAGACAAGTATAAAAACTTCATGTAAAGTTATTAATAATACTCCTAATAACTATTATCTTCCTTTTTCTTTTTCGCAAAATCAAAGATTAATCACAATGAAATATAAAATTTATTTCTGTTCTCACAACCATATAAAAAGAAAGTTGGGCTTCCTAGTTCTAGACATAAAATTGTTTGTTTTGTATTTTGCACCTTAAGTTATTGACTTTTTGCACATTGCTTCATGGATAAAACCACCAACTTCTTTTAGTTTCACTTTTTATACTAATGGTATTCATCTAATATAAATAATTCAATATCATTAAAATTATTATAAGATACAAATCAATTATATCATCTTAAATTTTAAATAATAAAAAAAATCATGATTTCTTAATTAATTAGTTATTGATTATATGTCATGTAAAGTTTTTAAATTTTTTGTTTGTAAAATTTCACTTTATACTTTTCTAACTCAAACAAATGATTTTTCTTTGTATACACATGTTGGTTTCACAACCAATAAGGAAAAAAATATGTTTTTTTATTAGAAGAAACATTATTACTGGATACTGATTCTTAAGTCTATTGATCAAGGTAATTTGCAAGTGGAGAAACATCTTTCCTCTTGAGAAAATTACTTATGACTAAATTTATATAACTTTTATACCTTAAATTAATCTCATAAGCTCATAATTATATATTTAATATTATTACTTTTATTGTTAATTTTTTGTTTCATTAAAATTTTCTGTTTTGACCTACTTCATCTTGCATCTTAAAAATGTCAAGTTAAGATGAATAAATTGTCTCTCAAAATAAAAACATATAAAAAACTATATCAAGAAAATATTTAAGTTAAAAAAAATTATGTCAAAAAGATTGTAACTTTTATAATATTTCAAAATTTTATATAATTAACTATAATAAAAATGATGGATAGATTTATTAGAAAATAATACATTAATATTTTTTTTATTAAACTTTTTTTTATTAAACTACCCAAATCTATCCCCATTCTAAATCACTCGCCTATATATATATATATATATATATATATATACATATATATATATATATATACATATATATATATATACATATATATATATATATCTTTCTATATTATGTTCCCTTGTCATCTAACATTGGATGTAGATTTGATAAGTAATATACATTGTATGCCCACATACTTAGTACATTCAAACGTACTAATGCATACTTTTGATTACATGCCGTTAGACAACTATATCAGATTTGAGACATTCTTGTGGTGAGTCCTATCTTCCAAGGACAAGCCACCATTCCTCTACCTATGTTACTTCTGTTTATGTTATTTACTATGAGGGTGAGCTCGGGACATGTCTTGGCCCTTGTCCTATCTTATGTCTAGAGGCATTATTGGATATCTTGTAGAAACTTGTACAAATATACGCTATGTGTTGTATTTGGATATTATGATTATGCTATCTATTGGATATGGTTGTTATGGATTGATTAAGAGTATTATGATATTGATTCATGTTATGATGTACAAAATCCAATGTCCCATATTTCCCTTATAGAGTGAGTTTTACTTACCCGCTGCTTAGTCCTTATGTGCTATGTATTATGTGAATCCATGTTAATCCCTATCCCTATGATATCCCCATAGCGTGAGTCCTACTTTTTCATCCCTTAGAACTATGTGTTTACCATCTTTTATACGCTTCCAAATTGATGATGTGATTATGAATACTATGAGGCTTGTTTGGGGACTCTCGGATTTCCATTTGCTATGTCAATCCTAGACCCTAGGTCCGGGTCGTGACAGAGATGGTATCAGAGGACTAGGTTTATAAATGGTCCTTGGAGTCCAACACAGCGTGTCAAGTAGAGTCTTACTCATAGGTGTGAAGCGCTCACATTTATGGGTAGGAGGCTACAAGGCATATTAGGAAATGTTTCACTTTTTCATGATTCATAGCGTGCCATAGAATGTGTCTTAAGATTTCCTATCTCCATACTTCCCTACCAAGTAGAGGGAGCTACTTCAAGCCATTAATATAATCTAGGCAAGGAAGATGTTGTAGCTGATCTTATAGATGAGGTCAAAAGGGTGTTGGTGAAGGATGTGCATCGTTTGACTAGATTGGGGAATCGGGTTGAGTGAATCTAATGATGGTTTCGTTCATGTCTGGAATGGGGCTGAATCTTCTATGGTTGTTGACGTCAAGGAAAAGCAAGACTTAGATCCGTCATTGGTTATGTGGAAGAGGTTGGTTCCAAAAATAAGATAGAGGTTTTCTCCCAAGGGGGAGATGGTGTAAATTGATACTAAGATCAATTATGTGTTCCGGTTGTTGATGGTCTTAGCAGGGTGATCATGAGTAAATCTTACAACTCTCTTTATTCTATACATTTGGGATCCACCAAGATGTAACGGGATTTAGGGAAAAGGTATTTGTGGCATGGTATTAGGAAGGACGTAGATAGATTTGTATCCGAACGCTCTAATTGCTAACAAGGGGAGGTGGAACATTAAAGGCCCGATTGTTTGACTCAAGACATTTAAATTCCTACTTGAAATGAGAGAATTAGAACATGGACTTTGTGATTGGGTTTCCCCATACACGGAAGCGATTTGAGCGTGTAATAGTCGAAAGAATGACCAAATTGGCTCACTTCTTATCGGTTGAGACTATTCTCAATGTTGAGGACAATGCCAAGCTATATATTTGGGAGTTGGTTAGGATAGATGGTGTACCTACGTTTACTATATCGGATTGTGGTACCCAGTTACTTCTCACTTTTGGAAATCATTTCAAAAGGGCTTGGCACTAAGGTGAAGTTAAGTACTGCTTTTCATCCTCAATCTGTTGGACAAGCAGAGAGGACAACTAAAACCTTGGAGTACATGTTGGGACAAGTGTGTTAGAATTAAAAGGAAATTGGGGTGATCATCTAACACATATTGAGTTTGCTTATAACAATAGCTTTCATGCTAGCATTGGTATAATACCATTTGTAGTTTTATACGGTAGAAGGTGTAGATCTCCAGTGGGGTGGTTTCAGTTAGATTATATAGCTTTTATAGGCCCGGATGTAGTGTTTGGAGGCTATGGAAAGAGTGAAGTTGATTAGGGAAAGGTTTAAAATGACTCGAAGTCATCAAAAGTCTTATTTGGATGTTATAAAGATGGATCTTGAGTTTCTTGTCGGTGATGGGGTGTATGTGATGATTTCTCCTATGAAGGGTGTAATGCATTTTGGTAAGAGGGACAAATTAAGTCCCCGGTATGTAGGTCCTTATGAGATTGTTGAGCGGATTAGGAATGTGGCCTGTAGATTGGATTTGCCTCCGGATTTTTGTTCTATTTACCCAGTTTTCCATGAGTTTATGTTGCGGAAATTGCTTGGAGATCCTAGTATAATTGTTCCTTTAGAAGGTATTGAGGTGGAGGATAACTTTTCCTATGAGAAAGTCCCGGTTGAGATCTTGGATAGGCAAGTGAAGCGACTTCGCAACAAGGATGTGGCTTCGGGTAAGGTGCTTTGGAGAAATCAACATATGGACGGTGCTACATGGGAGAGGGAGTTGGACATAATGAATCGACATCCCCATCTTTTTCCAATGTACTCAAGCTTAAGGTATTATGTTCTTCCTATTCCAAGTAGATCTAATTCTTTCACTCTTGTGTTTCATGACATGACATGCATACATGTGCACAAAAATGATTTAAAGATGTTTTGATGATTTAAAGATGTTTTGATATGCGTTTTAATGATTTTATGATTTTCAAGTGATGAAATATGCGTTGTATATTATATTTGGATGTTTCATGTTCTGAGTCAAGCCTTGTTCTAGCACATTCGAGGACAAATGTTCTCAAGAGGAAGATGATGTCAGGACCTAGACTTTGTATGACCTTAGTGAAGGTTGGAATTTTGTTTCGAAAACTTTTTGATGAAGGTGACGCCTTATAGGCACCTCCACAAGCCGTGTGGCTCACCACAAGTCGTGTGGATGGGCCTTGAGGTGGCCCTTGGCCTTGTGTGTAGAGCGTTGGCATTAATGTGGTGTTAAAGACCAAGGCACACACCACATGAACCCCACACAGCCCATGTGAAGCTTCACTGTCTGTGTGATGGACCACGTGGAGGGCCTTGGCTTGAAAATTGAACCTTCACGGACCATATAGCCCTTCATGGTTCGTGAGGCCTTCCGTGTAGGCGTTGGTGTGAAATTTTTTTAAGTATGGGATCACCATCTCGGAACTTCGTTGATGGAGAATTTTTCTAGGTGAAGCTTCACAGGAGGCAACATGATCCCTACGACCTCTCACAGTCTATGAAGCCCTCTGTATGGGTGTTGGCATGCAATTTTCTAAGTATGGAATTCTATTGGCTAGCTTTTCACAAGAACTGATAGAAGAGTCAACTTTAAATGGTCATATCTCTAGCACAAACAAGAACTGGGTGGCCAACGGCCTACCAAATTGAAGCTCTTTGAATTAGTTTTCCTACGCATTCAGTTTCACCTAATTCTGAGTTCGGATAAAAAAGTTATGCCCATTTTTGTAAAGCCTATCTGCGCTGTGTTTCTTGTGATTAGTCTAAGTGAGGCTTCATAGGAGGGTTCACGGTCCGTGTGACCTTGTACAAACCGTGAGACCTTCTAATGGGACTATATGCAACTGTTCTTATTCCATTTCGTTAATGGTTGTTTTGTATTTATGGATACTCCTCAGGGACTTTTGTTACTTCCTATGTTATCCTAAGACATCCAAATGATCTAAACTCTTCTCCTCTCATTCAAATTTATTCTCACACTTGGACTTATATTCAATATCTCTCTTAAGAACTCCCTAGGGTGAACATTGACAAAATATCTTGAAGCTTAAGGAAAGGGTTTTCTTCTTCATATAATTTCTTCCGATTTCTTCTTGGTTACCTAAGGTATGTGGGATTGATTCTTAGTTTCTTTCAACCAAGTAGACCCAAACTATTTTACACTTGATTTATAGAGTTTAAGCTTACTTTAATTTTGGGTTTTGAAGATTATTGTTTATTAAATTCAATTGAAGTATGGGCTATGCTTTATTAGTTATATTAATTGATTTAAGCTCTAATATGTTGAATTACATGATTATTGTGAAGATTTGAATATGCATTGTCCCTTTAAAGTTTGACTTAGGTATGGGTAATCTAAATTGTGATTTGAATGTGATTTTACTTATGGATTTACTTGAATTTCCTATTGTATTATTGATTTAAGGTTGAATATATATGGTCCATTGCTATTCACATATCATTCATGGCATATGAATTCATGATCATTGGATTTTATGGAATTATCGGTGGGTTAAGCTAACATATGTTTTATGAAAATGATTTCGATGAATTAAGCTCACATATATGGTTATGAAAAAAATGTGATCACATAAGTGTCTATTATTATTGTCTCTTTGAGCATATTAGGTGTTTACACCATCTTGTTATTGTGAATGAGCTATTCCTATGCATGAAAAGTATGGATTGAAATGTGATTTGGCTTTTGCGCCCAAGTGTAAATGATTATGAAGAATGTTTGGCTTTTGAGTCCAAGTGTGCATTGAAAGCATGTATATGTATAAGTTTTCTTGTAGGATGATGACTTAGCATTGAATGGATTAGGGGCATCAGGGCTATCTCCAAGGATTCTCTCCCTTTCCTTGAACTATATGCCAACATAGGTATATGGTAGCCATTATCGAAATGATTAGATTGTAAGAAATAGTTACACATTTATATGATATGATATGATATGATATTAGAAATCCTTCTGAAATGATGGGGTCGTAAGGAAGGTGGCCATCACATCGAAATGACCAGGTCGTAAGGTGTGGTGTAGATTACCTTTGGCAAACAATCTTCTCTCACGTGATGGGAGGTCTACATCGGGCAGATTCATGTAATAGCTTGCATGAGTTTGAGACGTCGATTATGGTCACATCCCCACTATATTATGAGCACTAAGGCATTTCATGCGTCATAGATTTCATGGTATACTTTTACATTACTCTCCTTTGATATATATATATATATATCTTTCTATATTATGTGCCCTTGTCATCTAACATTGAATGCAGGTTTGATAAGTCATATGCATTACATGCCCACATACTTAGTATATTCAAACGTACTGACACATATTTTTGCCTACATGATATAACCATGTAGGGACCAAAGACTACCTTCATCCACCATTTGACGGTTAGATTGGATTTGAGACATTCTTGTGGTGAGTCCCATCTTCCAAGGACAAGCCACCATTCATCTACCTATATTACTTCCATCTAAGTTATTTACTTTGAGGGTGAGCCTGAACATATCTTGGCCCCCATCCAATTTTATGACTATAGGCATTGTTGGACATTTTGTAAACTCTTGTACGGATATATGCTGTGTTGTATTCAGAGATTATGATAATGCTACCTATTGAATATGGTTATTATGGATTGATTAAGAGTATTATGATATGGATTCATGTTGTGATGTGAAAAATCCAAAATCTCGTATTGCCCCCATAGAGTGAGTCATACTTACCCGCCCATAAATCCTTATGTGCTATATGTGTTATGTTAATCCATGTTAATCCCTATCCCTATGACATCCCCATAGCGTAAGTCCTACTTTCCCATCCCTTAGAACTATGTGTTGACTATTCCATATGTGCCTCCGAACCGATAACGTGTGAATTGATTCTATGAGGCTTGTTTTGGGACTCTCGGGTTTTTATTCACAATGTCACTCCTAGACCCTATGTTCGGGTTATGACAAGTCCTCAAATAGAACAAAACATATAAAAGAAAATGGGATCTTCGAAGACCTTCTAGGGGATTAGGTAGTTACCTCATAAATAATCCAGATGCTTGATCTAACAAAAGGAAGTCTAGCAGGGTGGATTGGGCTTACAACCTACAAAAGTGTAGCAAGGGGTGAGCACAAAACAATAGGTACGCAGCAAATGGAACTAACCTAAAGTAAAGCAATGAAAAACACAAGTACTCAGTACCCAACCACATACCGCCAAACTACAAACCTGCATGCAGAAAACCTAGCATAATATAATATACATTTCACAATAAAATAGATATACTCATCGCCTGACATAATATCTACAACTCATAAATATACAGGTATAGCAGTTACACTTAGTCAACTACACAATAAGTCCAAAATCTCATAAGCAAAAACAATAATGATATCAAATAGATATGACATGAGATAGAGTGGAGGCCATGAAATGTAAATATGCGATGCAATGTCACATAATCATGATGCATGCCTATCCTACAAAACACATCTGCTGATAACCTCAGATGGGAACCCATGGGGCCACGCAAGAACCATGTATCCATGAATATTGCCGGCAAGGACCTCAGCTAATGTTCACCTATTCGAAAATGACCTCAGACCCCTCTGAAAATGACCTCGGACTGCCGGCATATTACCTCAGCTCGACCGGTAGAGACCTTGGCCACAAATCCATATGTTACCTTACTCATATCTCAGTTGTTAACATCACAAATATCAAATGCATAGATAATAGAGGATGGAATGTGCATGATTTCAATGATATCATAGTGTCATCACCATAAAGATTTCAATATTCTCAATGTATCAATGTCATCAATATCTCAATATCACATCAATCCCAATATAAATCGTATCACAATATAAGATCGATCTCGACATCAATACTAAGTAAATCACAAGAGTATAAACATATACTATGCATCTACAATTAACCATAAACCAATACATCACTATATGAACAATTGCACAACTCGAATCTCATGATCAAAGCCTAACATGAAACAATTCTACCAAAAGTAGTCAATTACATGCACAAAGAAACATACACATTTCAATCATACTTAACAAAAGGTTAGAAGTTTATTTTCCTTAGATAAATTTATGAATCAAGTCAAATTCAATGCCTTCCCCTTTCTACAATACTTCGATTCACCAAAATCTATTCAAATATAATATTACCATCACATAATGAATCTAATCACACAAAAATCAATCAATTCGGAGAAAAAGGGTGAAATGGTCAGAAATTTCATGCAAAAAAATTAGCTAAAATCTGAAAATTAATTAAATAAAATTTTTTCCTACGTAACAAGGACTTCAATGGTGAAAAGCATTTAAAAATTGGAGGTAAAATGCAGAGAAATCATCAATTAATGTTTGGAAATTAAAGTTCGAGAAATCCCAAATTCCACCATTAAAAACCCAAAATTATAAGTTAAAAACATAAATTAATCAATTGAAAATGTTAGAAAATAGTTACCCAATCAATTAACCTTGAAGATCCTCTCTAAAATGAAGCTTGGAATGTAAATAATAGTGGAAATTGGAATAAAGTCATCATTTAAAAGAGGTTACTCTTTAGGCATCTTTTGTTCTCCACGAATGCGGAGACATATAGCCTTTAAAGCTCTATGATCATGGAGTGACCTTCTGCGAACGCGGAGGTCTGAGATCAAAAGCCCTACAAACTTGGCCTTCCTTCCCCAAACACGGAGGTCTAGACAGATTGCCCTCCGTGAATGCGGTCCTGGAGGCGCGAACGCGGAGAAGGGACCTAGATGCACCAGAAAAAGTGAAAAACTAGCAAATTTTACTGCAAAACAATTAAGATAAGGACCCTAGGGATTCGTTCGGAACCCCGTCAACACAAACCAAACATGGAAGACGTTCCGAACTTAACAAAACCGTGAGAATTCAAATCTAGAACCTCCATGGCCCATAAACTGAGAAGGATAATTTAAACTAGTTTTGTACTCAAAAACTCAAAATATTCTCAGAAGCTCTAAAATTTCAACTAAGACATTTCTAGCTTTAGTTTCACCATCCGAAACCACTAGAATAGAAGAAATTTTGATCCGAGCCTCCGAAGTTCAAATGTTGACGAAAGTCAAACTTATGATCTAAAATGAATAAAAAATGCAACTTTGGGCCCAAAATCTCCGTTTTAACTCCAAATTCAGTTCTGCAAATTCTCCTAGACTAGATTCGACATTCTGTAGTTGATAGAATTGACAAAATCAAATTTCATTGCACCAAACTCAAAATGACTCTGAAACTCAAAATTTCAAACTTTAAGCTTTTAAAAACTCATTCTTTAGCAAAACTCCATCTTTTTACAAGGTTTTCCAAATCCAACTTTTAGACTTGACCAAAAATGACTCTAAGAAATATTTTGGAAGGGTGAAATGATAATTTGATCGAAAATGCCAAAAATGACCTTTGAGGTTATTACATCATCCACTACTAAAAATAATGTTCGTCCTCCAACATGAGATAAGGGACATACATGAAGGCTCAAATGACTGAGGGTATCTGGCGCACATATCTGACTCAATCTTCCATGTAGCCTTACTCTCGGGTCTATGGCTCCATTGGATCTTTACTCAGGTGATCTCTTTAGTCCTCAACTTCTTCACCTTCCTATTAAAAATGGCCATTGACTGCTTCTTATAAGTCAAATCAGGGCTTAACTCAACTGAATCCATGGAAATCACATGAGACTGCCTAGAATATAACATCGTAGCATCAAAACATGAAATGCAAGATGAACTGAGGATAGGTTAGGGGATAACCAAGTCTATAAGCCACCTCTCCCACTCTTTTTAGCATCTCAAAAGGACCGAAAAATCTCGGACAAAGCTTGCCCTTTATCCCAAATCTCATAACACCCTTCAAGGGCGAAACCTTAAACCATACCATGTCACCAACCAAGAACTCCAAAGGTCGAACTCGGGTATTAGCATAACTCTTTTGGCGACTCTGGGCTATCACTAACCTACTTTGAATCAACCGCTCCTTCTCTAAGTCTTCTTTCAACATATCAAAACCCATGCCCACAACTGCTACCGTGTAAACTATCGGATAGGTAATCTACACCTCCGACCATATTAAGCCTCAAAAAGGGCCAGTTGAATGCTTGGAATGATAACTCTTGTTGTATGCAAACTCTGACAAGGCCAAGTACTAGTCCGATCGAGCACCGAAATTGATAGCACAAGCTCAACGCATATCCTCGATACTTGACTGGTCCTCTCAGACTGGTCATCGGTCTAGGGGTGGAAAACTATACTCAAATACAAATGGGTACCCAACACATGATGCAAGGCCCTCCAAAAGTGTGAAGTAAACATCAAGCCATGATCTGACATTATAAAAACTGGGACTCCATGAAGCCTCACAACCTGACTAATATAGAGTTAGGCCAATTTTTCTGCTGCATACTTCACGTTGACCGAAATGAAGTTGGCAGACTTGGTCAATAGATCCACCACTACCCAAATAGAAACAAATTTCCCAATAGTAGTAGGTAAGCCAACTACGAAGTCCATGGCCATGCGTTCCCACCTCCACTTAGGAATGGGCATCCTCTAGAGCTCTACACCTGGCCTCAAGTACTCAAACTTGACCTACTTACATATCAAGCACCTGGATACAAACTCTGATATGTGTCTTTTCATGTCGTACCATCAATAATGTCGACTCACATCATGGTACATCCTCGCTACCCCTGGATGGATAGATTATCTATCAAAGTGAGCCTTCTCAAGCATCAAGCAGATCAAGTCACCCACCTTGGGCACACAGATACAATCCCCAATCCTAAAGATCTACTTAGAGTCAATCTTGGGTTTCTTAGCCTCCCATCTAACCACCTATTGTAAAACCGACATAGCTTCTCATACTCAAACTACATCAAGCGAATCTGATCCATCAAAGATGAGCGAGTCTCAATAAAAGTAAGTACACCTTCATCTTTAGAAATCTACAATCTCACTAACCCATTTGCTAGCCTCTGAACATCTTTAGCCAAGAGTCTTTCCTCCACCATTTTAGCTGCAAGACTCCTTACATTAGGAGTCTTTCTACTCAAAGCATCAACCACCACATTGGCCTTTCCTGTGTGATATAAAATAGTCACATCATAATCCTTTAGAAGTTTAATCTATCTTCCATGCCTTAAGTTCAGGTCCTTCTAGGTGAATATGTACTATAAATTGATATGATCAGTGAAGATGTCACAATGAACACCATAAAGATAGTGTCTCCATAGCTTCAATACAAACACAACCACTGCCAACTCCAAGTCATGAGTAAGATAGTTCTTCTCATGAGGCTTCAACTTTCTCGAGGCATGAGCTATGACCTTCCTTTTTTGCATCAAGATTCCACCCAAACCACCCCAGAAGTATCATAATACACTATGAAATCAACACCTTCCTCTAGTAATGTCAAAATAGGGGATGTAGTCAACAAATACTTGAGATTTTAGAAGCTCTTCTTACGCTCATTCTACTACAAGTATGGAGCATTCTTCTAAGTGAGTCTAGTCAATGGGGCTGCTATAGAATAGAAGGCTAGAATAAATTGTTTGTTATACCCAGCTAGGCCCACAAATCTATGAATCTCAGTGGTTGAAGTAGGTCTAGTCCACCCCTGGACCACCTCAATCTTCCCTACATTAATCTGAATACCCTTTCTAGACAAAATATGACAGGAATGCCATCGAACTCAGGTAAAACTCATATTTTGAGGATTTGGCATATAATTTCTTTTCTATAAGCCACTGAAGTACGATCCCCAAGTGCTGCTCGTGCTCCTGTTTGGTCTTAGAGGAGACCAATATATCTTCGAAGAAAGCAATAACAAAAGAATCCAAATATGGTCGAAATACACCATTCATCTGCTCCATGAATGTGGCTGGGGCATTAGTCAGCCCAAAGGACATCACAAGGAACTCAAAGTGCCCATACAACATCACGCAAGTTGTCTTAGGAATATCAGATGCCCTGATCGTCAATCGATGATATTCGGATATTAGATTAATCCTTGAAAATATGGCTACACCCTGAAGCTGGTCGAATAGATTATCAATCCTGGGGAGGGTATTTGTTCTTGACTGTCACTTTTTTCAACTGTTTATAGTTAATACACATCCTCATAGAGCCATCCTTCTTCTTTACAAACAAAATAGGGGCACCCCATGGACACACACTAGGGTGTATGAACCCCTTACTTAATAGATCTTTGGGATGTACCTTTAGCTTCTAAAACTCAACCAAAGCCATACGATAAGGAGGAATAAATATGGGCTTGGTTCCCGGCTCAAGATCAATTTCAAAATAAATGTTCTTGTCAAGAGGGACTCTAGGAAGATCTGAAGGGAACATACAACAAACTGCTGAACAATAGGAATAGTATCTATCGATAGTGGTCAACACTGATATCGCGAATAAAAGCCAAATATGCAGGACAACCATGCTCCACTAACTTCTGTGCCCGAATTTAAGATATGAAATTTAAGGATAGGTTCCCCTCGAACAATACCACACAATACCCGATCTACTCAGAATAGCTAAAGTAACTGTCTTGGCATATCAATCAAGAATAGCCCGGCGAGAAGAAAGCCAATCCATCCCCAATATAACATCAAAATCAAGCATATCAAGAATAATCATATCAACCTAAGTCTCATAACCTGATGAGGTCATAAGACAAGATCAGTACACCCAATCCACTACTAGGGGCTTACCTACCAGGGTCGAACCATGAACAGGCATAGACATAGTATCACATTCCAAGTCAAGACCCTAAGGAGAAGTATGTAGACACATAAGAATAAGTGGAGCCAGGATCAAATAATACAGATGCAGGGTAATGGAAAAACGAAACAATATCTATAATCACAACATCAGAGGGCTTAGCCTCAGGTCATCCCGAAAATGCATAACAATGGACAACTTAACCACCACTTGTAGAAGCGGCTCATCTACCACAAGGATGGGTAGAATTATCACCTACTCCTATACCACCCGCACATCCACCTCTATCAGTCTGACCTCTACCATGAGCCCTAGTCTGCGAGGCTGATCCTCTAGTTGTTGTTGCTACATCTCTAATTGATGCTGCAGAGTATTAATGGTAGGGCCCAAAATGATTCTGTCTAGGGAACTATCAAATTATATGATGAAGAGATCTACACCTTAAGCAGGATCTAGGGGTGGATCACTGCTGTGAAGGAACAAGAGGGATGTTATAGTCTCCCTAGCCCACTAACCTTTGCTGGGAATAAGATGAAGCCTCACCAGAATTATAAGAATCATGGAAAACCTATCCTCCCTCTGAAGTTGATAAGGCTATATGGACCCCGCGATACTGAAAAGAACCTCCTCCTCTGGCTATACCTTTGCGTTCTAATGAGGTATCTTAGTATTTCCCTGAAGTATGGACCCTTTTGGGGTCCCCAAACTCCTCCCTCTATATCAACTCTACCTCCTTGGTAGCAGTAACAATGGACTGAAATGAAGCTCCCTCTCTAACTACCTAAGATATCGACTGTCCGACAAAATAAATAAACCCCCTCATATATCGTTGAACTCTTTCTGCCTTGGTAAGAATAATAACTGAAGCATGATAGGCCAACTAACATAAGCGAACCTCATACTTTGTAATGGTCATGGTGCCCTGCCTCAAACTCTCAATCCTCTGACGACGCTTCTCACAAACACTCTAAGGAACAACCGATCATAAAAGGCACTAAAATGTCTCCGATGTCATCTAAGGATACCCATCTAGAGGGGATCTTATATAGGTCATCCACCACTCCCTGGCTGGTCCACAAAGCTGGACAGTAACATATCTCACACCGTGCATCTCTACTAATCCCACAACATCAAGTAATTCTCTACAAGTAGTCATAAACTAGTGTGCACCGTCAACCTTCCCACCTTGAAACTAAGGTAGGGCCATCTTTCCAAATCTCTCATACCTCTAGTACTTATCATCAGCCAAGGCAACTACTTGGGGGGGGGGATCTCGATAATTAGTGCTGTTAGTGGCTGCTCCACCTAAACTTAAGCCTCAACAGCCTGCTGCTAATCATAGGACTATGCCCTAACCCTAGCCAATGAAGTACCAGAGGTATCAACGGGGCTACCTGCCTGCCCTAAAGTCTCAAGTACACCCAAAACTCTCAATGGAGTATCCTGGAGTAGTGGTGCTACAACAAACACAAGAGGAACATGCTCTTGTCTAGGCTCCATGGTTGGCTCGAGGGAGATACCCTGCTCATAGTCTTTCATCGGTGTGGCTCTTCGGCCCCGGCCTCTAGCTCATCTTCTGACATGGCCTCTACCCCTAGCTGGAGTCTAAATAGCAATATCAAGGTCTGCCACCCATTGTCCTGTAACAGCAGTAGCTCTAGTCCTCGCAATCTGGCAAAAGGACACATGACCACTCAACAATAAAGCAAAACCACACATGAATTGATTAGAATGAAGTAAAAGAGGATTTCCTAATAGTCTACGTACCCCTCTCAAGGAAAAGTAATGAACGTCTTCGCACCGATCGTTAAGACTCTACTTGACTGGGCTTGTATACATGTGAGACCCATGAACCTCAGATTGGAGTACCAATTTTTTATGATCTAATAATTAGGCGTGATGGCACTCACCTAACCCACCAAGGCGAGTCATCCTAACACTTAGAACCCAACATATTAATCATAATAGCGAAAGATAAACAGTCTAATTAGGATAGATAAACATACTAAATCTAAACTAAAACCTTCCCAAGATTGGTGTCACTTGTTTAAGCCTCTAAATACAGAGCTCTAAAATGAAATACATGTCCCAAATGTCTGGTCCACAAATAGAACAAAACATATAAACATAAATAGGATCTTTGAATGCTTACTGGAGGAATAGGCAGTTACCTCACAAATAATCTGGAAGCTCGATCAAACCAAAGGAAGTCTAGTAGGGTGAATGGAGCTCACAACCTACAAAAATGTAGCAACGGGTGATCACCAAACAACAGTGTACTCAGCAAATAGACATAACCTAAAGTAAAAAAATGAAGAACAGAAGTACCCTTTATTACCCAACCACATACTGCCAAACTGCAAACTTGCATGCAGAAAAGTCCCAGCACAATATAATATACATTTCATAATAAAATAGATTTACTCATTTCCTTATATAATATCTCCAACTCATAAATATATAGGTATAGAAGTTAGACTTAGTCAGTTATACAATAAGTCCACAATCTCATAAGAAAAAATAATGGTGATATCAAACAGATATGATATAAGATGGAGTGGATGCCATGATATGTAAATAATACGATGCAATGTCACATGATCATGATGCTTGTCTATCCTACAATACACATCTGCTGATAACCTTCGATTGGAACCCATGGGGGCCCCGCAAGGACCACGTATCCATGAATATTGCCGACAAAGACCTTGGCTAATGCTCACCCATCTGAAAATAGCCTCAGACCTATTCAAAAATGACCTAGGACCGCCATCATATTACCTCAGCTCGACCAGTAGAGACCTCGGCCATCAATCCACATGTTACCTTACTCATCTCTCGATAGTAACCATCACAAGTATCAGATACAAAGATAATAGAGGATGCAATGTGCATGATTTCAATGATATCACAGTGTCATCACCATAATGTTTTCAATATTCTCAATATATCAATGGCATTAATATGGAAATGTCATATCAATCCTAATATCAATTGTATAATAATATAAGATTCATCTCCACATCAATATTAAGCAAATCATAAGAGTATAAACATATATTATAAATCTACAATCAACCCACAAACCAATACATCACTATATAAACAATTGCTTAACTCGAATCTCATGACAAAGCCTAAAATGAAAATATTCTACCTCAAAGTACTCAATTACATGCACAAAGGAACATTAAAGGTTTGATCATACTTAGCAAAATGTCAGAAGTCTACTTGCCTTAGATAAGTTGCGAATCAAGTCAAATCCAATGCCTTCCCCTTTTTATGATACTCGGATTCACAAAATCTATTTAAATATAACATCACAATCACATAACAATTTAATGACACTAAAATCAACCAATTCAGAGAAAAAGGTAAAATGGTAAAAAATCTCATGCCGGAATAAGTATCCAAAATCTAAAAATTACTACTTGAAAATGTTCCCTATGTATCAAGGAGTTTAATAGTGATAACTATTTCGAAAATGGAGTTAAAAGGAGAAAGAAATCACCAATTAAAGTTTCGAAATCAAAGTCCGAGAAATCCCTAAATTTCACCATTTAAAATCCAAATTATAAGTTAAAAACACAAATTAATCAATGGAAATTAATGAACAACAACAACAACAACAACAACATAACTAGTGGAATCCCATGAGTGGGATCTTGGAGGGTAAAAATGTACACAGACCTTACCACTACCTCAAAGATATAAAGAGGTCATTTTCGAAAGACCCTCGTCTCAAAAATCAAGCTCCATAAGCAAAAGATACTAGATACGAATAAAAGGAAAAAGAAAGGGAAAAAAGGAAAATGACTACTAATTAAAGGAAATTAGAGTATGTAAATACGACAAAGTAACAAATATAAGATGAATAATGACAACACAGGATATAAAGCCATGACTACTCCTACTAGCCTACTAACCTACTATATCACAAGGCCATACATCAACCTACCTGTACTAGCCTTTTAGCCTTCTACCCTAGTACGCTACCTCCACACCTTCTCATTTAAGGTCATGTCCTCAGTGAGATGAAGTTTTGTCATATCTTGTCTGATCATTTCCCCCCAATACTTCTTCTGTCTACCTCTAGCCCTTCATGTAGCCCCTAAATATAACCTCTTGCACCTCCTAACAAGGGCATCAATACTTCTTCTCTGCACATGTCCAAACCATCGCAGTCTCGCTTCCTGCATCTTGTCAGCCACAAGAGACACCTCTAACTTCTCTCAGATGGTCTCATTCCTAATCTTATCACTCCTGGTATGTCCATACATCCATCTCAACATCCTCATCTCTTCAACCTACATCTTCTGAATATGTGAGCTTTTAATTGGCCAGCACTGCACCCCAATCAACACAGATGGTCTATCACCATTCTGTAAAATATGTCTTTAAGTTTAGGTGGTATCTTTTTATAACACAATACTCCAAAGGTAAGCCTCTATTTCATCTATGTTGCCCTTATACAATGTGTGACATCACCATTGATATCGCTACTACTCTGGATGATGGACCCAATTTATATAAAGTTTTTTCTCTTTGGAATAGGTTGACTAGCAAGAGTCACTTCAATGTCTTCTTCATCTCTCGTAATACTAAATTTGCACTCTAAGTATTCTATTTTGGTCCTGCTCAGTTTGAACCCTTTTGATTCCAAAGTACACCTCCAAACCTCTAATCTATCATTAACTTTAGCCCGAGTCTCATCAATCAGTACTATGGCATCTGAAAATAGCATACACCATGACACCTCCTCCTAGAAAGTCCGTGTCAGCTCATCCATTACTCAGGCAAAAAGAAAATGGCTCAACATATATCCTTCATGAAGTCTCATCTAAATAGGAAAATACTCTAAGTCTCTTCCTACTTTTCTCAACCCAGTTTTGGCTCCGTCATACATGTCATTTATCACCCTAATGTGCACTATTGGAACACCTTTCACCTCTAGACATCTTTATAGCATGTCCCTCAGAACATTTTTCATAGGCCTTCTAAAGGTCAATGAACACCATATGAAGGTCCCTTTTTCTCTCCCTATACTTCTCCATTAATCTCCGAACAAGTTGGATTACATTAGTAGTCGACCTCCCCAGCATAAATTCAAACCAATTCTCCGAAAGAGACCCCTTTTCTCACCCTTATCTCTACCACTCTCTTCAAGACCATCATAGTGTGGCTTAAAAATTTGATACTCCTGTAATTGTTACAGTTTTGAATATTACCATTGTTCCTATATAGTGGAACCATCTACTCCTCCTCCATTCATTGGGCATCTTAGAGGTCTTCATAATAGCATTAAACAATCTAGTCAACCACTCAATACCATCCTTAACCGAATACCATCCTCAACTTTGAAACACCTTCATAAACCAAAATCTCGATGACTATCAGAATGTGCCCAATCACCCAACTCAATATCTTTGTCCCTTTTTTCATTTAAGAGTTTATGAAAGTATGTTTGCCACCTTAGCCTAATGGAAGTCTCATCCACCAACACTTCACCCTTCTCATTCTTGATGCACTTCACTTGGTCCAGATCGTGAGGATTTCTCTCTCTCTCTCCTTCACGAGCCTATACAATATGTTGTCCCCACCTTTTTCATTTAGCACAACATACAAAGGCTCCAACACTACTGTCTTAACACTTGTTACTACCATATTTGCTTCTGTCTTCATCGTCTTATAAATATCCTTAAGCCTTTGTTTTTCATCCTCGTTGCTAAATAGGTTAGAAAGTAGTTACCCAATCAATTGTCCATGAAAAACCTTGAAGATCCTCTCTAAAATGAAGTTAGGAATGTAAAAAATAGTGGAAATTGAAATAAAGTCATCAAGCACTGCGTAGCTACCCCAAAAAAAGAATCATCCACAAATATATACTGCAACGTTGTAAATCAAATTCAAATGGGGTGATCACAAAGGGCATTTCTAATGAACAATGACGCTAGATTGAAAAAATGTTTCAAGTCAAATCTGACGATATTTGAGTGATTTTGACCTACGAAGAGGATTCACAGCCTAAAGATCTATCTACTCACCGAAAATCAACTCATTCTAATATCCATATCCAGAAATGTCAACAAGGAGACTTGGAGGAAATCGCCTTTGGCTCTTATAGCAGGGTTTACAACATTGATTTTCAAGTTTTGAATTAAGATACTAATCATGGGGGTCCTTCACAAAATTCTCAATGCCAATTGGTTGACACCGATAAAAAAGATGTTAAAGCTAGAATTGATGATCAAAATTTAATGGTTACAACTGCTATTGTTCTAATTAGATTGCGAGACTCAAAAGAAATTCTGGATGAGGAATTTGTTGAAGCTAAGACTAGTGTTGAATCCAATCTTAATGATAATGTTGGTAGGTCTACTCACCTTAATGCTAATACTAATTTGCATAATCATGAGAATGCCAAGGTTGTATATATGGATAAGCAGTATGATAAAGGAAAGTGTCAGCTTCAAGAGATCCAAAATCGGGTGAATGTTTAGGATACCTATAAGTCAACTTTTGAAAACCAGTACGAATATCCTAAAGATATTTAGAAATCCAAATGAAAACCTTACACCCCCAATGATAATCCTCTAAAGGTTTTTGGTAACTTTGAAGTTTTTGAACCCAATGGGTCCAAATTTGATCATGATAGGCCTCAAGATAACAAAAATCAAAATTATCCTACTCCCAAAAAATTCAAACCAAAACAAACTCCCCAATACAAATATCTCCAATCCTCCTAATCCTGTTATTCCTCATGCTTCGGTGACTAGATTAAGAACCCATCCGGCTATGAAAGTAGCAACCATTGATATTCTCCCTCCTAAAATTACTACTAAGCAAGGACTTCCTACTGTGGTGTTTTAAAAAGGATGAGTTCATAGTAAAGTTAGGTGATAGTTACAAGCACACCCTCATAGGCATGTTTACTGATACTATGCCTAAGATGGAAATTATCATAAAATAATTCATTCTCCAAACAAAGCTTCAAGATGGCGTGAAACTTACTCATTTTCAATTCTAGGCATCTATATATATATGCATTAAATAGGATATTTTATTTATATTGCGCTACTTCTGTTACTGAGTTACTTTTGAGTTAAGCCCTTGAATTGAGTACCTTGTCCTGAGTTCCTGCGTTGTCCATCTTACATACTTGTATGTTCCGTATATTGATGTTGTTTTGAGCTGCATTCTTTTATGATGCAGACACAGGTGATAGAGATCTTCAATGAGCATTCCGTTTAAGATCCAACTTGACGAGTTGCTATTGGTGAGGCCTCCTTGTAGTCTGAGGAATTTGGTGTCTTTGATTTCTTTAGTCATTGTTTCATTTTAGTTGAGACTGTCATAGGCCTATCATGGTATTTATTTCAGAGTCAGTTCTAGAGCCTTCGTAGACTAGTTGATGTAACTTTGCAGTTTATTTTCTCTTACTTTGTCACCCTTAAACAACTTTGGGTTGTTAACTTTATTGAGATATGCTAGCTAAGATTTGCAGTTTATTTCACTTTGGTTTGTTAGCCAACTCTTGTTACTTGAATCTTCTGCTAAGAAGATTAGCTAGGCTAAGTGGTTCGCTTGGGGATATATATGGTTTTCGAGTGCCAGCTACATCTAGGGTAAAAACTCAGGATGTGTGACATAATGCATATAAAATTATGAAGACCTTATGTTATCACTCAAGCCCCAAGCCTAGTCGTAATATGATGAATGAGGGGCTTGAAAGCACCTCACCCAAGCCACTTAGCATTCATCAAGCAATCATAGGTATTAAATCAATTAAAGTGGACTTGACTGTGGGGAAGGGACTATGGGAATCATCATATCAATGGAAAACATGGAAATTCATCAACTTAAATCATAGACCTAATTGTCCAAACACACGTTACTACATAAAAGACTTAGCGGGGGCTGATACATATCCAAAGCTCCCCTCAAGTACAATAGTCATGAAAATAAGATAGTAAGTAAAAGTTTGCATAAATACAATCCAAAACATAAACATTTCAAAATATATAGCGGGAAGAAAGAGGTGTAGTCCCCGAACTAAAGGGCTCACAAAAACTACTAGAGGCTAGTGACATGCCGGTGGAGGAGGAGGACCACCGATCCCTACATCGTGACATCAAGTTGGAAAAATATGCGTTAGTACGTTTGAATGTACTAAGTATATGAGATGCAATACAAATATAACATTATAATATCATCATGCATGAAATTATAATGTCATCATTCAAAACATATTTAATCATAGCCAAGGAATAAAGCTTAATATGAAGTAAAGATCAATCCAACATGTGAAACAAGTTCAAAGCAACATAAACATCTTACTCGTAACTTGTGGAGAAGATCATAACCGACATATAAGACTATGTCAGCTACTTTTATATATCAAACATAACCCCCTATATTGGCATGAGGAGTCCACTTAATGGATGGAAAAACATAACCCCCTACATTGGCATGCTCATTTTAGTTTAGCATTGCTATTGTGGATCTACTAGCCTTAGCCTACAAAGGCTTCTATGGTGGCATATAGTTAATGGGACAAGAGGTTGCTTCTAAGATTCCCTTACCGAATCGCACCTCAATGCCTCATTCGGTGCTAAGTCAATTCCACAGAATACTTTAAAAATACTAGCATAGTCATGCAATCATAACTTAGAATTATAAGTAGCAAAGTCAATTCCACAGAATACTTTAAAAATACTAGCATAGTTATGCAATCATAACTTAGAATTATAAGTAGCAATGCATAAGAGTAGCTCATCAACTTGGAAGCCACTCAAGTGAAAATTGACCTTTCACATTGAAGATCCATCTTAACATCATTAAGGTGTTTGCAACATGCTTGAATCTTTGACAATATTCACAACTTTCGAACTTACTTTTAGGCCCTTATGATCAACATCATGTAGTCTTAAACTTAGTAGGCTTAGGTAATGATTTTAAAATCACATGCTTTAAGAATATAATGCAAGATCATGGTAAAATTCATCAAGTTAAAACCATGGTTTCATAGCCCACATCATAAACGAAAACCCTAGATAGTGAAATCATAACATTCAATTTGATAACTGTAAAAACTCATAGAGAATCATCACATTACATCATTAGAGTCGATAATCATTAATATACATCATCAAAGAAGTGTTTAAAACATGTTCATGAAACTCACAATTTTCAAGAACTTAAAGAAAAGGTAAATGGAATCATGGTTGGTCTTTGTGGGTGAAAGAGATCCACAAATAAAAGCTCACATACCTGGTGAAGAACTTAAGGAAAGGCTTATATAAGTCGAGGAAGAAGATCCTTAGAATCCTAGTTCTTGCCCTTGCCTTGAGTATGATTTTGCCTAAGAAATTTGCAAGAGAAATTGGAATGGTGAGATGAGAGTGAATGAGGGATTAGGGTCTTATATGAGAGGGGGAAAATCTAAAAATAATGCAGTTTAAAGTCTAGGAATGAGCGAAGGACAAAATTGCCATTTATTAAAACTATTAAAATCAAGACTATGACCACGATTATGGGATATAAAATAGTTTATGTACTGTACTTAGGGTTTTATCCCGTTTAATTTTTGGTTTTTCTTAAACATAGTCTCTGAAGCTCAATCCATGAGAGTAATCTACTAGTCATAGGTTAGTGTGCAAGTCGTAGACGTCATGTGTAGAATACCCAACACTTAGAAAATTTTCCAAGCTCAGGATCCTATCTATGAGTCCAAACTTTGAATCGTAAACATGACTATAAGTCATCCGGTATGTCCATAGTCCTAACTTCAGAAGTCTAGTTTTCCATCAAATCAAGGCATCAAACAATGAACCCATTCTACGGTCTGCAGTTTAATTTATGGAACATAAACACCCTTTCTACAATACCCATACACTTAGTTAATTTTTCATCCAAGCCAACTCTACTCATGAGCCCCGTTTAAGACATATGATTTGGATCACAAGGAGTAAATACGACTCATAATTTGAAACATCTTCAATTCAACTTATTCTCACTTTCTAACTTCCTAACTTATGGGCCCTTATAATATCTTTCCCGTGGGAACATTCGTCCTTAAATGTGCTAAACGTAGGCTCTCAGGAGTTATAAGTAGCTAACAACCCAGTATGAATGTATCTCATGTCTAAAATACCATTCAAAGTAGTCCCATGAACATGCAAAGGTACATAAGTGACATGAAAATTGAAATACAAGAAATCGGCGTCTTAAGGAAATAAGAACTTATTACCTTAGGCTTGAGTAGAGTGGAAAAGATAAGGGTATCGCTTCATGATAAATGCTTCTGCTTCACACGTTATACCTTCAACTTGTTGATTTCTCCAAAGAACTTGAACAAATGCAACCTCTTCATTCCTTAACCCCTTCATGTGCCAGTCTGGCATCTAAATTAGAACCTCTTCATAAGCCAAATTCTCCTCAATGCTCACATCCTCTAAATGAAATATGGAGTTTGGATCACCCATGCATTTTCTCAATTGCGATAGATAAAACACCGAGTGAATCATGTTCATCTCCGATGGAAACTCCAATTCATAAGACACCTTACCAACCTTTCTAACAATTTTGTAAGGTCCTACATACCGAGAGCTCAATTTCCGTTTCTTCCGAAAACAAACTACACCCTTCATGGGAGACACCTTTGAATAGACCCAATCATCAACATTGAACTCAGGGTCTCTTCTCCTAACATCAGAGTATATATTTTGATGACTTTGAGCTATTTTTAATTACTTCCTCATGAGTCTTACTTTTTCCATGGCATACATGACCAAGTCCGTCCCTAACAAAGTCACTTCACCAACTTCAAATCACCTAACCAATGATCTACATCATCTAACATATAAGCCCTAAAATGGGTCCATACCAATACTTGTGTGAAAGCTATTGTTGTAGGTTAAATCAGTATGTGGTAGCTCATCATCCCAACTTCCTTTAAACTCCAACACACAAGCCCTTAATATATCTCCCAACATTCCAATTGTTCTTTCAGCTTGTTATCAGTTTGGGGATGGAAAGCGGTATTCAACATCTCCTTTGTACGAAGGTCCTTTTGAAACAACTTTCAAAAGTAAGAGGTGAATTCGGCTCCATTATCAGAGATAATAGACAATGGAACCCCGCACAACCTCACCAATTCCCAAAAATACATCTTGATATAATCTTTTATACTAAAGGTTTTCTGATCACTAAGAAGAGAGACGACTACATCATTCTATCCACTATCATCCGTATAGAGTTAAATTGCCTCTTAGTCTTAGGAAACCCAACTATAAAGTCTATATTGATTTATTCCCACTTTCAAGTGGGAGTTTCTATATCTTAGGCTAGACAACTCGGCCTTTGTTGTTCAACCTTAACTTATTGGAAATTGGAGCATTCGAACATAGACTTTGCTATATCCTTCTTCATTTTGTTTCACCAGTATACCTCCTTTAGGTCTCTATACATTTTAGTGGAACTGAGATGAATATATAGGAGGAATTGTGAGCTTCTTGAAATATCAAACCTCTCAACCCGTCGATGCCCATGACACACACTTTACCTTGGTAACAAAGTACTCAATTTCCCCCTTATGAGAAGACCTCTACTTTTCCTTCCATCACCAATGGTTTCAATTAAACTAAAGCGAGATCAAAGTCTTTTTTAGACTCGACATCCATCATCAAGGAAGATTCAGAGTCATTCAATACCATCATACCATCATTGTTGTTACCACTTAATTTCACCCTCAATTTAGCCAACCTATCGACCTCCTTTGCCACCTCCCTCTTTCCATAATGAAGGTGTAACGACCCTGAAGGTCATTTTTTTGTATATTAACAAAATTCGGAGGCTCAGATTGAAATTTTGTCACTTCCAATAATTTCAAATGGTGAAACTAATGCTAGATATGGCTTCATTGTAATTTTTAGAGCTTCTGAGAATATTTTGAGTTTTTGAGCCCGAAACAAATTTAAATGAGTTTTCTCAGGTTTTGGCCAAGGAGACCTCAAATTTAAATTCTGATGATTCCGTTGGATCCGAAATATCGATTTTGGTCTAGAAGGACCCTTTGTTCAGTTTTCGAAGCTTCCGGGTGTGTTTTGGCCCTTTCGATTATTTTTGATACTGGGAAATGGAACCCACATTGGAATAAAACGACCTCCGGTGTGAATTTTGACTACACCGTTGAGTTCAAAATATCATTTTTGATCAGATTTCATATATGAAATGTATTTTTTCGACTCCGGATGAGGCCGGAGCATTGAATTTACGTTTGAGAGTTTGCTGAAAAAATGCTGAAGCGGGGATGACGTGGCCCAATTAGGCGCTGCCACGTGGCAGACGCAATATATAAAAAACATCTGCAGATTTCTTCTCAGACTTTCTAGGTTCTTTCACAAATTTCCATCAGCGATTTCCCCCTCGATTTTGGTTCGATTTGGGCGATTCAAAAGGCTAAATTGTGTATTTTTCCAAGAGGAACACCATAGGAGTTTCAAAAATTAATTTATGCACACCGTTCGAGGTAAATTTTGCTGTTTTTCGGCTGATTTAGACCTTTTTTTTTCGAAAACTTTAAATATGAGTTTTCTACCTCGTTTTAGCTCCGTTTTTTAAACGATTTTCACCATTGAATTCCTTATTACTTGGAGAACATTTTCATGTATAAATTTTCAGATTTTTGATGACAAAATATTTGGACCATTTTTCCCTTTTCACCAAATTAACTGATTTTAGTGTCATTAGATTCGTTATATGATTGTGATGTTATAGTTGAATAGATTTTGGTGATTTGGAGTATCGTAGAGAGGGAAAATCTTCGGAATTGACATGATTCAAGACTTTATATAAGGGAAGTGGGTTTCTAATCTTTTGTTAAATATGTTGAACCTTGTATGCTCTAATGTATATAGAACTGAGTATTTTGGGATAGAGATGGATAAATGTAGGCTTTGATCAAAATATTTTGAATTGAATAATTATTTCGATGGTGATATTTCACTTGTGAATTAATTGTGGAAATGTATTTTAGGGAAAATAATGAATTATTTGATATTGACATCGAATTGGTATTATTTTGAGATGTGACTGTTATTGAGGCCGTGATGGTATTGAGATATTAAGGATATTGCAATATTTATGGTATTGGGCAATACCCATATTCTTGTAATTTCTTCTATGTGTGATTCATGAAATATTTTAATATTATTAAAAAATATAAACGTGAGTTGGTTTGGTGTTGTGACACTTGAATTGAAAATGTGGCTAAGTGATGATAATTCTATTTTTGAGATATATTGTTGTGGTTTGTGATTATGAGTTGATTTATTTGTGGACTTCATCTCATGTTCGTTCATTCTATGTCACACATAATTTGCATTGGTTTTGGATATTGATATGAGTGAGATGGTAAAGAAAAAAATTGGCGCCGAGGTCTTTACCGGTCGAGATGTGATGTCGAGGTCTTTGCCGGCGATATTAGTGAGATTGTGATGCCGAGGTCTTTACCAGTGATATTAGTGAGATTGTGATGCCGAGGTCTTTGCCAGCGATATTAGCGAGATTGTGATGCCAAGGTCTTTGCCGGCGATATTGTGATGCCGAGGTCTTTGCCGGCGATATTGTGATACTGAGATCTTTGCTATTGATATTGTGATGCTGAGGTCATTGCCGACAATTATTGCATAAGCATTGCATCTCATCCTTGCATATTGGTATTGTGATGTCGAGGTCATTGCCAACAATTATTGCATAAGCATTGTATCTCATCCTTGCATACTATTATGTGGCATGGTTCTATTCATGTGATTGATTATCTTATCACTTGTGAGTTATGGCTTGTGATTTTATAATTGTGATATACTAAAAACCTATTTTTATTGTGTATTATGTGTTGCTGGGCTGGGACTTTTCTGAGTGCAGATTTGTAGTTCGGCGGTGTGTGGTTGGGTGTAAAGGAGTTACTTTGTTCTTCGTTGTTTTACCCTAGGTTAGTTCCATTTGCTGAGTACCATGTTGTTTTTGGTACTCACCCCTTGCTACATTTTTGTAGGTTGCGAGCCCGGTCCCTCTAGTTAGAATTTTCTCATTGCAGGATCGAGATTCCGGATTATCCTTAAGATAGCTGCTTATGTCACCGGTGGACCTTCAAGGAATCCATTATTATGTTATGCTCTATTTGAGGACTAGACATTTGAGACATTTATTTTATTCGAGTACTATGCATTTAGAGGCTTGTATATATGACACCAGTTCTGTGATGGTTGTAGTTCGGTCTTCCTATGATTATTTGTTATATTAGACTTTTTCTCTTCCACTATTATTGTTATGTTTGGATCAGTAGGTATTGGGCTGACTCGCTTTGGTGGGTTAGGTGAGTGCCATCACGTCCATTTTCGGGTCGTGACAGTTGGTATCAAAGCCCCAGGTTCATAGGTCTTACATGTGTACAAGCCCAATCGAGTAGAGTCTTAAGGATTGGTGTGGAGATGTATATTACTTATCCTTGAGAGGCTACAGAGATTGTTAGGAAGTTTCCTCTTATTCTTTTGATTCTCGTCGTGCGTGGTTGTTGTAGGTCTCGGTACATTACGTAGTTTGAAATTCGATCTAGCTCAGAGGTAATGGATTTAAGGGATGAACGTGTAGTCAACCTTGGATTTTCCCTTGATTCGAAACGATTTGGGTGTAGATGAGGTCCGATGAGGTATGTCAAAGGTTAGTATCGAACGAAGAAGTTGAATTGAAGGAGCAACTTTAAGATCTCTTGAGTTAAGAGTTCATATGCCCTAGTGTGTCTCCATGGGGTGCCCTATTTTGTTTGTAAGAAAAATGATGGTTCTATGAGAATGTGTATTGATTACAGATAGTTGAAAAAGTGGCCGTTAAGAAGAAGTATCCTCTCCCTATAATTGATGATCTTTTTTACCAACTTTAGGGTGAAACCATGTTTTCTAAGATTAATTTGAGATCTGAATATCATCAGCTAAGGATCAGGGATTTTAACATTCCTAAGCTATCATTTCAGACGAGGTGTGGGCACTATGAGTTCCTTATGATGTTCTTTGGAATAACCAACACCCTTGTCGCATTTAAAAAGTTAATGAATGGTGTATTTCAACTATATTTGGGTTCCTTGTTTTTTTGTTTTCATTAATGATATATTGGACCACTTCAATGCCAAAGAGGATTATGAGCGGCATTTGAGGATTGTACTTCAATAGATTAGAGAGGAGAGGTTATATGGCAAGTTTTTCCAAATGTGAGTTCAGCTGAGTTCGGTGACATTTTTGGTATGTTGTTGTTGTTGTATCTTATATCACTTGGGAAGGCCAATGGGGTGGATACTGCTTTGAGTAGTATGGCCTCAAGCTTGGGAGTCTTGTAGCTATTCAGGTTAAGGAGTGCCCATTAGCTAGATATGTTCAGAAATCGGCCAATAGATCGGTAAGAGTGTAGACTTCAGCGTCGAGGATGATGCTTTCCTAGTCTACTAGATGTCAGGGTGATTCGTAAACGTGGCATAACGTCATTAATGTAATGACTATGTTATCAATGTAATAATTATGGGATTCCAGTTGTTAAGTTTTCAAATGAGGGTTGATTGGTATGGACAGAGTATGACATTGTGTTCATTAAAATCAGGACCTCTACCAAGTCTTCTTGGAGTGGATATGTTGCACCAATGACTATGATACAATTTTTATAGTGGTGTCTATGTCTATTTGGATAGGGCTATGGGTTGTACTGCTTTGGCTACCCATCTTGTCTATGGAAGAAGGTATATTTTTTAGTGAGAGATGAATTCAATGAGACAAAAGTGTGGACCATTCGAGCACCAACTTCTTAGAGAATATGGTGCATTCTAGTGGTGAATATGGTGGGACTTTTGATGTGGTACGAATAATATACAAGGACAGAGGCATTGATCATTGAGTGCAAACACTAGTTACTAAGGAGTTATGAATTATTGCACTTCCTCAGGTAGTGGAGTTTGGTATTACCGTTATATTTGGGGAGAACCAATTGGTTGTTACTATGGATGCTTGGGTTTATAAATCAGTTATAAGGAAAGTTGTAGTGGTGAATCTTAGAATGAGTATTAATATGTTTAAGTGTGATTTTATTCCATAGATCTTTATGGGGATTGGTGACCTCATTGTAAGCTAAGAGGAGTGCTTTGATATCGAGATAACAAACATATGGACTAGTAAAGTTTCGACAAGTCACTTGTATAAATAGAAAGGGAAATGATAGTGAGAAAGTACATATGGATAATTGGTTGAGTCGGTAAATTTTGTTGGTATGACTTGGGATTGGGCTACCATATCAATCATAACAGCAGTTTTGTTATATGTCACTTTAGTTTCCTGATTTGACTATGGTAAGATAGTTATACTGGTATCAGCAAGGTTAAGAGATTGTTTGGTAAGGTATGAGAGAGAAGTCTACCTGGGTTGGCTCGGCTGTGAGAATGGATTTCTTTATGGTATTCAATTCAGTGACTAGTATGACTTGGGTTGCGAGTAACGAGTACGACAAGGTATATGTGAAAGCGATTGATGAAAAAGTTGGGTATGAAATCTCTAGAGATCTTCAAGATGTATATTAACCATGATTGAGAAGTAAATTAATTGCATAGTGTGAATTGGGATCCAGGGTTTCATGGTACGTTGCGTTCACAATAATTGATTTTGTCAATGTATGGATTAGTCTAATGAGATAATTGGTTATGTGGGTTACTGAGCATTTTTGAAGGGTTTTGAGCTTGTCTTCGATTATGGATTCTGTTACTTTTGATGGAGAAGGGACAATGAAGTTTCATTTGAGTAGTTTGGTGGAAAGTAAAAGACAATCTGTTGTGGAAGTTTTTTCTAAGAAATTATAACAATAAATGGGTTAGGAGCGAGTACATAAGCCTTGGGCATCAAAGAGTTGAGCACCTAGGATTAGGCCATGAATATGGGTTTAGCATTCAAACATCCTCGCAACATTTATGACAAATGCAATTCAAGAAAAGTAAAGGAAAGTAGATATCATATATGGATCCATGGTTCAGAGTTGTAAATTGTATGGATTTTCGCTTTGAGTTCGTGCAATTATATGAGAGGGGTTGACTTATCAACGGATTATGAGAGACTATGAACTTTTTTTTTAAAGCTTGGTTTAGGTTGGAATGACAAACAGTGATTTGTGAGAAATTATGCAGTTCATATTAGGTTGGATTGCTCAATCATAATAGGTGACTCATGGAAGCAATATAGAAAGGACTCACGATTTGATATGTGTCACTGATGACTTTGGATCAAATGGATACTACTTCATTGATGGAGGTTGGCGTAAACTATCATGATGGATTATGTTGGTACCTAGTGGTAAATGGAGGTTATATGCTCATGGTATGCAGAATTCCTAGGGTGATCAAGAATTTCTTAAGTTTGGCATAAGGGAATGATTATTGGAGTGGACGTTGAGGCATTTTTCGCTTCGAAGGGTTATATGTAGTTGAGGTTGATTTCTAATTAAATAGTTGTAGCTCATGGAAAAGGAACCATACTTGATTCAGCTATTGCTCCAGCATCCGAGCAGTATTATTTGAGGCTTTATAATCTTGGGAGTGTCATTGACTAGTTGTCAAATTTAATTGGGTTCTCTCTTACGAATATGTATTGTTGAAGTATTGGAATTGCGCAACTTAAGTTCAGGGAGGATTATGTTAAGGGAATGGGACTTGGACGAGGTTTGCGATGGTTGGTATATTGCAATTGGCTATTATTGGTTAAAGTTTGGTTCATTGGCTAGTCTCCGACTTGTTAGCTGCTCTTAGAGGGCAGAATTTCATGTTGGCTCATAAGTATTATTCTTGCTGGTACGTTTTGATGTTATGGCTATTGAGAATAAGGTCACTTGGAAGCAATTAATGACTTGAGAAGGGTACATCAGACTCTTGGTTACTTCTAGTGAGGCTCTTCTCTTTGCCTTATGTTCGAGGACGAACATGGTTTTTAGTGGTGAATAATGTAATGACCCTGAAGGTCATTTTTTTGTATATTGACAAAATTCGGAGGCTCGGATCGAAATTCTATCACTTCCGATAATTCCAAATGGTGAAACTAATGCTAGAAATGGCTTCATTGCAATTTTTAGAGCTTCTAAGAATATTTTGAGTTTTTGAGCCCGAAACTAGTTTAAATGCGTTTTCTCGGGTTTCGGCAAAGGAGACCTCAAATTCAAATTCTGATGATTCCGTTGGATCCAAAATATCAATTTTGTTCTAGAAGGACCCTTCGTTCAGTTTCCGAAGCTTCCGGGTGTGTTTTGTCCCTTTCGATTATTTTCGATACTGGGAAATGGGACCCACATTAGAATAAAACGATCTCCGGTGTGAATTTTGACTACACCGTTGAGTCCAAAATAACGTTTCTGATCAGATTTCATATATGGAATGTATTTTTCCGACTCCGGATGAGGCCAGAGCATTGAATTTAAGTTTGAGAGTTTGCTGAAGATGCTGAAGCGGGGATGACGTGGCCCAATTAGGTGCTGCCATGTGGCAGACACATTATATATAAAAAAAATCTGCAGATTTCTTCTAAGATTTTCTAGGTTTTTCACAAACTTCCATCAGCGATTTCTCCCTTGATTTTGGTCCGATTTGGGCGATTCAAAAGGCTAAATTGTGTATTTTTCTAAGAGGAACACCATGGAAGTTTCAGAAATTAAATTTGACACACCCTTCGAGGTAAATTTTGCTGTTTTTCGGCTGGTTTGGACTTTTTTTTGAAAACTTTAAATATGAGATTTCTACCTCGTTTTAGCTCCATTTTAAACGGTTTTCGCCATTGAATTTCTTATTACTTGGAGAACATTTTCATGTATAAATTTTCAGACTTCCGATGACTTTTTTTGATGACGAAAGTTTTGGACCATTTTGCCCTTTTCACCGAATTAATTGATTTTACTGTCATTAGATTCGTTAGGTGATTGTGATTTTATACTTGAATAGATTTTGGTGATTTGGAGTATCGTAGAGAGAGAAAAGCTTCAGAATTGACATGATTCGAGACTTTATATAAGGCAAGTGGGTTTCTAATCTTTTGTTAAATATGTTGAACCTTGTATGCTCTAATGTATATAAAAATGAGTATTTTGGGATATAGATGGATTAATGTAGGCTTTGATCAAAATATTTTAAATTGAATAATTATTCTTATGGTGATATTTCGCTTGTGAATTAATTGTGGAAATGTATTTTAGGGGAAATAATGAATTATTTGATATTAATATCGAATTGATACTTATTTTGAGATGTGACTGTTATTGAGGTTGTGATGGTATTGAGATATTAAGGATAGTGCAACATTTATGGTATTGGGTAATACCCATATTCTTGTAATTTCTTCTATGTGTGATTCATGAAATATTTTAAGATTATAAAAAATAAGGCAATTAAATATGAATGTGAGTTGGTGTGGTGTTGTGACACTTGAATTGAAAATGTGGCTAAGTGATGAGAATTCTATTTTTGAGATATATTGTTGTGGTTGGTGATTATGAGTTAATTTGTTTTTGGACTTCATCTCATGTTCATTCATTCTATGTCACACATAATTTGCATTGGTTCTGGATATTGATATGAGTGAGATGGTAAAGAAAAAAAAAGTAAAAGAAATTGGGGCCGAGGTCTTTACCGGTCGAGATGTGATGCCGAGGTCTTTGCCGGCGATTTTAGTGAGATTGTGATTCCAAGGTCTTTGCCGACGATATTAGCGAGATTGTGAGGCCGAGGTCTTTGCCGGCGATATTAGTGAGATTGTGACGCCGAGGTCTTTACCGGTGATATTGTGATGCCGAGGTCTTTGTCGGCAATATTGTGATACTGAGATCTTTGCTATTGATATTGTGATGTCGAGGTCATTACCGATAATTATTGCATAAGCATTGCATCTCATCCTTGCATATTGGTATTGTGATGTCGAGGTCATTGCCAACAATTATTGCATAAGCATTGCATCTCATCCTTGCATACTATTATGTGACATGGTGCTATTCGTGTGATTGATTATATTATCACTTGTGAGTTATGGCTTGTGATTTGAAAATTGTGATATATTGAAAAACTATCTTTATTGTGTATTATATATTGCTGGGCTGGGACTTTTCTGAGTGCAGGTTTGTAGTTCGGCGGTATGTGGTTGGGTGTGAAGGAGTTACTTCGTTCTTCATTGTTTTACTCTAGGTTAGTTCCATTTGCTGAGTACCGTGTTGGTTTTGGTACTCACCCTTTGCTACATTTTTGTAGGTTGCGAGTCCGTCCCTCTAGTTAGAATTTTCTCATTCCAGGACTGAGCTTTCGAATTATCCTTAAGGTAGCTGCTTATGTCATTGGTGGACCTTCAAGGAATCCATTATTATGTTTTGTTCTATTTGAGGACTAGACATTTGAGACATTTATTTTATTCGAGTACTATGTATTTAGAGGCTTGTACATGTGACACCAGTTCTGGGATGGTTGTAGTTTGGTCTTCCTATGATTATTTGTCATATTAGACTATTTTCTCTTCCGCTATTATTGTTATGTTTGGATCAGTAGGTATTGGGCTGACTCGCCTTAGTGGGTTAGGTGAGTGCCATCACGTCCATTTTCGGGTCGTGACAGAAGGTGAGACACATAACCCATAGACACCCTACTAAGTGCATTGGCTATAACATTAGCCTTGTCCAGGTGATATTTCATACTAATGTCATAATCCTTAAGAAGTTCTAATCATCTCTGTAGTCTTAGGTTGAAGTACCTTTGAGTGAACACATATTGAAGTCTCTTATGATCGGTGAATACAACAACATGAACCCCATAAAAGTAATTATGCCATATCTTTTTAATTCAAAAACCATGGCCGTAAGTTCAAGATCATGCGTTAGATAATTCATTTGATGTACCATCAATTACCTTGAGGTATAGGAAATCACCTTTTTGTTTTGCATCAATGCATACCATAAAAAAAACCTGTGAAGTATCATAATACACCTCAAATCCCTCCGATAGGGTCAAGATTAGAGTCAAAATCAACTAATTCTTCAAGATTTGAAAACTCTTCTCACACTTATCTATCCATACAAACCTAACTTTCTTTTAAGTAAACCTAGTTAATGTTGCTGAAATGAAGGAGAACCCTTCAACAAACCTTTTATGGTACCCGGCTAGACCCAGGAAACTTCTAATGTCCAAAGAAGTAAATCGCCTAAGTAAATTTCTAACTGTTTTTGTCTTCTTAGGTTAACTTTGATTCTATCTCCTGACACTACATGACCAAGTAATGCAACTTCTTTTAACCAAAACTCACATTTATCAAACTTAGAAAGAACTCTCTCGTTCCTCAAGGTTTGCAACATCATCCTCAAATGTTTTGTATGCTTCTTTTCACTCTGAATATAGATCAAAATATCATCAATGAACAGCATAACGAACATACCAATGTAGGGTGTGAGCATGCTATTTATGAGGTCCATAAATATTGTTGGTGTATTAGTTAGGAGAAAAGGCATCACCACAAAATCGAAGTGTTCATACCTTATCCGAGAAGACATTTTGGGAAAGTCACATTCCCTCACCCTAAGTTGGTGATAACCAGATCAGAGGTTAATCTTGAAAAATTATATCGCTCCTCAAAATTGATCAAAATGTCATCTATCCTTGGAAGGGGATACTTGTTCTTGGTAGTGACTTTATTGAGTTCTTGATAGTCAATACACATTCAGAGTCATCTTTCTTCTTCACAAACAACACTGGGGCACCCCATGGAGACTTACTTAGCCTAATGAAACCCTTCTCCAATAGATCTTTCAATTGCTTCTTTAGTTTCTTTAACTCAACTAGGGCCATTCGACAGGGAGAAATGGAGATAGGTTGAGTATTAGGTAAGAGTTCTATGCTAAAGTCTATTTTCAATTCGGGAGGAATATCAGGCAACTCTTTCGAAAGACATCGAGAAACTCACTTAAAATAGGGATCGACTTAAGAGATGAGACTTCAAAAGTGATATGTCTAACCCTTACTAGGTGATAAATAAACCCCTTGGATATCATTTTGTGGGATTTGAAATAAAAGACAACTAAGCTCTATACGCAGAATCACTATCCTTCCACTCAAGAATAAACTCATTTGGGAATTGGAATTTGACCCTACGAGTTCGACAATCTATAGAGGCATAGGAAGCATGCATTCAATCCATTTCAAGAATGACATCAAAATACAATATGGAGAGTTCTACAAGATTGCAAGGGGAAACTTTATACAAAATAGACACAGGACAATTTCTATTAACTCTTTGTGCAACAATGGACTCTGCTATAGGAGTACAAACTTCAAAAGGTTCATTTAGGACTTCAGCATGCACATGAAATTTATTTGCAAGAAATGGAGTTACAAAGGAAAAATTGGCTCCTGGAACTAATAATTCATATACACATAATCATAAACTTTCAATATATCAATAAACATGTCTAGAGTCTCTTCCTCATCTCGGTAGGCATTTAAAGCATAGAATCGATTAGCCCTTGAAGCTCCTTGAGATTTTCCATCATAGCCTTGGGGCCTAGCACCCCCGCTTCTATATTTATTGGCATGATGTTTGGGCTTGCCATGTCTAAAACATGAATTGGAGCCAGCTAGAAACTCGCCTTTGTGGGGCCTCCCATAATTGGCACAATTGGAAGAAGCTTAGGTACCCAACGCTCCTTAAGGCTTGGGATTGGTCCCCTTTTCTTATTGAACAAAGGAGGACGGAGCATTGGCTGACCCTTGGATCATTGGCTTTTGTCCACCTTGGAACTTACCATGGCCACCACCTCTTTAGTGGGAGAATCCATCACCATGCATGTGATCCCTCTTGGACTCCCTAGCACGCTCTAAAAATGTCTCCTCTTTGATTTGCTCTTCATATGTCATTAGATAGGCATGTCAATCTCTTTTATGAGCATTGCGGTCTTGCACTCTTTGGATACCAATTCTGACATTGTAACACCTGTTATACGTCAGGGCTTGAAAAATTGAAAGACTGAGAATTTGTTGATATTCAGGTTGTACGAGCCAGTATACGGCCCATAAAAGAATCCATGGGTCAAAGGTGGCATCGTGGAAGGTACCCAGTGAAAGTGGAAAATTGAAGAATTTCTAGAAGTGTACTAATGAATTAGCAGACGAGCCATATATTCTCCTACGTCTCGTAAGTAAGTCTCGTAGCTGGAAGCCCTAGAGAACCAATTTTTTTCTAAGTCTGGGAGTCTTCTTACGAAGGGTTCCATGGCCCGTGTGTTTGTCTACGAGTCGTGCTACATGTTTGTGGATTAGAAGCTACAATTCTAATAACTTGAGTTTTGTGATACCTTGATCCACGAGGAAGGCTACAAGCCATAAGTCTAACAATGGTTCGTTAGTAAGGTCTCGTGGATAGCTCCAACAGTTTTTAATGAAGGGCATTTTTGGATTTTACTATCCTCCTAAGTCCCAAACTATGTCGTTTTGGCTACTCTAACTACTCTAACTTACCTAACTTCTATAAATTCCTATTCCTAAGTCATTCAAAGATCTTAATTCCCAAATTTTTCCCAAGGGTTCACAATAATTGTCTCTCTAAGTCAAGAGATCTATTGAGGCTATCATTGAAGGATTGACCAAGGTTTGTTCTAAATTTTTTCCCCCAATTCTAAGCATTCTATTTGAGGTATATAGGGCTTCACTCATGGATTAGTTTCATCCATGAACCCGATCCAAAATCTTCTTTTATCAAAGGTTTATGTTGAATTCCTATGGAATTTTAAGCTAGGATTCCTAATGCATGGATTATGAATCCTATATGATGATTATGATCAATTAAGCACGAATTATGATATATTTCATGATGCATATGATTTTCAAGCGAAAGTATGCAGTTTCAAAGTATGCATGATTAGGGCTTAATGATTTGATGTAGGTACCTTATCTGATGTCCTAAATTGATTTAAATGCATGTTTTCCGCTATGTATCTTACTCAACTATATCGTTTTGATTCAAATGTCCATGGACCACACTTAGCCCTAGTTCCTCTATGAAAAGCATATTTTAATGATGATGATGATATTATGACAATGATGATGTTATGAAAGCTATGATAATGCTACGATATATGGGTGATGAAAAGCATATTGATTATGATGATGTTAAGGTGGGAATGTCTACTCACACTGTGATTAAAACAAAGTAGATAGACTATTCTTATGACATCGTGTTTTATAAAAGTTATGAGGATTACTTTGAAAGTTATGGAAGTATGACATTAATGAAGTATGACTTATATTAAAGTTATGTATATTCATGATTTATGTATTCTGTGGGACATGACTTAGCACCGACAGAGCTTCGGTAGATTCCACAGTCCGATAACTATATGTCACCATAGGAATAATTTTCATGTTTTATGCCTTAAAGGAGTGCTAATGGATCTGATTAGCTTAAGTAATGGACATCCACTGTGCTGGGAAAGAGCCCATAGGGTGGGGTCAAATGATGGTTCTCATCGTGCTAAGATAGAGCATATAGGGTGAGGATCGAGTTTACCTTGACAAAGTACACTCCTCTTAGCTCAATGTAGAGTCAACATCGGGATTCCATGTAATAGTCCGCATGGTCTTATGAATGTCGGTTATGGTCTTGTTCCTATATAGTTATATTAAGGTTAGGAATGGATTTATGATGCATCTTCTCATGATTTTTAATGCATGCTCATGCTTATTTTTTCCTTATCCATTATCATAATTATGTATATTGCTAATATTGTGATGTCCTTTGTTTCATGGCATACCTACATACTTAGTACATTTATTGCTAATGCATATTTCTTTTTCAACATGATCTAACCATGTAGGGATGGACGAAAGGAGATTATTCCAAATTGAGGCTAGCATTCAGATTCATAGGCTTGAAGATTACATTGGTGAGTTCCGATGTTTCGAGAACAAGCCTTATGATACTTTCCTTTATGTTACGACTTTCGTACTTCCATTACTTTTGATGTATATCTTAAGGGTGAGCAAGTGAGCTATGTGCTAGACCCCACCAAGGTATTGATATGGAGGTATAAATTAGATAAATGGATATGATGTACTTGCACTCTTGCTTATATACATTTTCACTTGCTACTTATCTATGATATATGCTTATTTTACCTTCTGAATGCTTATGATATGAACACGAGGCTTGGATGTGACACCTTCAGGTGTCACATTCACCGTGTGATGGCCAGGCCCTAGGTCCCGGATATGACAGAATTAGTACTAGATCCTAAGGTTTGAAAGTATCCCAAGGAGTTCAAGATGCTGTATCGAGTAGATTCCATTTATTGGTGTGTAACGTGCCACATTTATGAATAGGAGGCTATGAGTCATTTTAGGAAAACCTCACTTGTTTTGAACTATACGTCATGCCTCGAAATTTTTCGAATCCTAACGCTTGTACTTTGGTGTTTTCAAAAATGGCTCCACGATGTGCTCCGTTACCGGGGGAAATAATGCTAATATGGACCAAGGTCCTCCGGATCCACTTGGTCTTCAAGACCCTTAAGTGGACCAAGTTACTAATGATGAGTTTAGGGTTGCCATTAATATGTTGGCCCATGTTGTTGCATCACCAAAGATTCAACTCTGGCTTCAAGGATAAGAGATTTTTCTAGAATGAATCCGCCGGAATTTCATGGCTCTAAGGTGGACGAGGATCCACAATAGTTTGTTAATGAGATCTACAAGATAGTGGAGATTATGGGAGTGTCTATTGAGGAAATGGCCTGATTGGTGGTATACCAACTTAAGGGAGTGGCTCAAGTATGGTACACTCAATAGATGTATGAAAGAGTTAATGATGGTGCAATTGATTGGGACATGTTCAAAGTCACTTTTCTTGATCATTTCTTCCCTCTTGAGCTAAAGGAATCTAAGCTGATGGAGTTCATAAACTTATGGGAAGGTGGAATGAGTGTGAGGGAATATGCCTTTAAATTTACTAAGTTATCCAAGTTTTGTCCTTCCTTGGTGGTCGACTCAAGGGCACGTATGAACAAATTCATTTTGGGGATGTCAGACTTGGTAAAGATGATATGTAAGGCTTCCATGCTCATTAAGGATATGGATATTCTTAAGTAATTTGAGCTGATTAACCTACTTATCTCTCCAAAAGGTGGTTTTTGTAAAACTGTAGAAAGAAATCCTAAACTAAGACAAGTATATGAAACCAGTAAGAAGAGTAAATAGGGTATAGTATTCCCCATGATTCCTAACTTGACATTACCAGATAATCCTATTATTTTCTAGTGTGTAGCATGCAAAATGGCAAGTCAAGTTTACAAAACCCTTAGATCCAGGCGAGAGGTAAATTTCACTACGTGATTTTATCCATCCCCACAGTGTGACATTACTAATACTTACCTATTGTTCCAGCATTACCTCACCTTGATCCAGTTTAGTTGATTAGACGAGAAACATTAATCGAATCCTGTTAATTAATCTTTTTTCCTATGAATTACAACCTTGATATAGTCAGTAACACTAGGCGAGTTCTAAATTAGCAATCTTTAAAAAACATTTAAAATGAAGAGAATTAATTAATACATGCATGCACACTTTCTAAGAATTATGAATTATCCAGTCATGGTTCCCCAACCCTAGTTGTGGATTTAGCTAGACATTATCATTGCAGATGCAAGAATCATGATATTGAATAGCTTAATTAAGCACTTACATGAATGAAATTAAGAACAAAAAATCCAAGCTCTTCAATGAAAATCACAAGTATGAATTAAGATCACAAAATATTATTTTTCAAGTGTCTTATAATGTTTCTCATGTTCTCTACTGATTCTTTTTGGTTGTAGCATGAAGAATAATCAAATAATCTAAAAAACTATTTATAGTATTTAAAATACAAAACCAAATCAAAATAGGAGAATTGACTTCGCCAGGCTCTACGACTATCTCTATGGGTCGTATAATGTTCTACGGCCAGTAGTCGAGCCTTCGTGGACTTCATCTTCAATTCTAGGGTTGACTTCTATGAAACCTATCTATGGGTCGTATAAAGACTTACGACCCAAGGAGGTTTCATCTGATGATTTTTTAGCTACTCCCCATTTTTCGATCCTCTGTATACGAAACCATATGTACGACTCGTACATAGTTTTATGGCTCATCTCCATGTTTGTAGATTCAACTTTAGAAAATCTCTCCTTCACTGGATTTTTTACGAAACCAATTTTACGGCCCATGGAAGCTTCTACAACCTCTAAGGGTGTCGTAGAACAAGAAAAACTTCAACTTCTATACACCTAGCCCAATATCATGACAAATCTTGTAAGCCTGCAAAATAAACATAAAAACACATCAAATCTACTAACATGGCTTTGAGAACGCACAAAATTCCAAGTTTTAAGCATCAAAAGTGTTATATTTTGACAGCACATCAACACCCTCAACATAAAATTTTGACTTATCCTTGAGTGACAGACTCAATCTATATAAGCAATACAAGAGCACACAGACCTCAATCTAATGGCATGCATCATCTCAAACTCAAGCGCAGATACCCATACTACTTATAAATGCATATTAGATAGCTATCGAGTGATCCAATTCATATCAATACATGTGACAGTGTAACTATGACAAGCAAGGTAATGAACAATAAGAAACAGTCATTGAATTAGTCCAATATCAACAGTGTAATGCAAGTGCCTTACGCAAAGAAGTCCCATATCCAACTCATGATGATATTTTCAGATTCAATGCTTGGGACTACACATAATCACTCACTCTCACAAAAGATATTCAGATACCATGCTCAATACCATATGCTTGCACCTGTATTCACAACTATGACCTCCGATTACTTGGACTAGGATCACTATAGGACTTTCTTGGCATGTAATGTAGACTCAGAGGGCTTTGGTATGATGTTGTGGGAACATGGTGACTAAAGGCCCTCCTTGACACTGCGTTATTCTACACTTTTGCCCTATCAACACTTGTCAATTTTTCACTTCATTCTCCCCTTCTCTTATTTCATACTTTTCTGGGTGCTTTAGTCTCATTTTGTAGCTTTTTGCCTTTTGTTTTCACATTATTTTTTTTAATTTTTGCTCATTGATTAGGCATTTACTCATTTTTCTTGCACCCAGAGCACATAGTTATCCCCTTTTCCATGTATCACTAACTTACACCTCATTTTATATGATTACCCACCAGCTACCATCAACTTAGGCTTTTGGCCTACGTTGAGGTGCACAATATCCAACCTATGAACCAGGGCTACTTTTGATAGCCACTCTCAACTTAAGCTTTTTCCTTCAGTCAAGGTGCATCATATTCAAGGAAGGACTAGGGCTAATTTCAAGATTATACATTCAAAAATGCTAGGTAACTTATGTTTTTACAAAGAAAGGGTACATGCAAGGTTCGTTATTTAGGCTTAAGTGGACTAATATGAACAACGGTCTGAGAACCTTTCCTAACCAACTAACCTATAGTCTAAGTCAGAGTAACAGGTAAGTTCTGAATTAAAGCATGGTGTAAGAATTTAGCAAAGAAAGCTCACACACACATGGCACTGATTACATTAATAACACAGACTCCTCAGACCATGCTTTTTATCACAATTCAACCTCATATATTAAAACAAGCACTGTCAAGCAATTAAACATGCATGGTTGCTATCATGATTATCTAACAAAATCTGGTGGGTATAATTATCAATCGAAACTCATATATGCCATAGCTTTCAGTACTATATGCTACTAATACTACCTACACATCCTAAACATGCCAATTCATTAGAAAATAAATATCCTTGGGAAAAAAGAACACATGCAATAAAACTCCTCAGATTCAAAATTTGGGATAGTTATAGGCCAAGGTTACTTAGACTTCACTGAGGCCTATAACTACCCAGACCCCCATAAAAAAAACTTTGCATTGTCCTTAATACACAAAATATTATAGTAAAGCATAGGGATCAAAAATATACCTGGGCACCTAAGAGCCGGGCTTTACCTTGGGTTGCCTCCCAAGGAATGCCTGATTTAGTGTCGCGGTACGACTTATACATCTTGGGTACTCAGACTTCACTAAGTTTTCATGTTTCCATTATCTTTACTTCCTCAACATTGCCAAGATACAGTTTGACTCTTTAGCTATTCATTTTAAATTTTGTGTCATTTTCCTTCTCCAACTCAGTGGCCCCACGGTCGAAAACATGTGACACTATGAAAGGTCCCAACCATTTGGACTTGATTTTCCTAGGGAACAACTTCATTCTAGAGTTGTATAGAAACATTAAGTCCCCTAGTGCAAATTGGCAATTCTCTACATGAAAATCATGCTGCAGCTTTATCCTTTGCTTGTATAAGGCTGAGCTCTCACATGCCTTCAAGCGGAATTCATCAAGATCGTTGATTTGGCTCAGCCTTGAGTTCGCTGCATCACTCCCGTCCAAATTCAGCTTTTTAAATGCCCACATCACCTTGTTCTCAAGCTTCACCGGTAAGTGACAAGCTTTACCAAACATAAATTGGTAAAGAGACATGTGTATGGGGGTCTAGAATGCAGTCTGGTATGCCCATAATGCATTATCAATCTTTCATGACCAATTAGTTTGCTTTGCATTCACAGTCTTGGATAAAATCTGCTTGATCTCCCTATTTGATATCTTAACTTGCCCGCTTGTCTATAGATGGTAGGGTGTTGCCACCCGATGCTTTACTCCATATTTCGCCAAAAGAGCTTGAACCATCTATTGCAGAAACGGGAACCTCCATCACTAATGATTGCCTGAGGGGTACCAAACTTTGAGAAGATGTTTCTTTTCAAAAATGCTATGACATTTTTGCCTTCATTGTTGGGAAGAGAGACTGCCTTCACCTATTTAGAGACAAAATCCACAGCTACTAAGATATACTTAATCCCATGCGAGCTAACAAATGGGCCTATGAAATCTATCGCTCGCACATTGAATAATTCAATCACCATAATGGAGTTGATAGTAAGCTCGTGCTTGCGAGACACACCACCTTTTCTCTAGAATCTGTCACACGCTTTGGAATAGTCATGGGCATCTTGGTGGATGGTTGGCCAATAATAGCCACGCTGCATGATCTTATGTGTTGTCCAGACTCCACTATGATGCCCTCCCACTTGGGACGAGTGGCACGCTTCTAAAATACTCATCATTTCGACCTCAGGAACACAACGATGAATAATATTATTGCCATATATGCGGAACAAGTGTTGGGCATCCCTGAAAAACTTCCTCACATTATACATGAACTTGCGCGCTAGTGAGTAGTCAAAATTGGTGGCACAATACTAACCAAATAGTTTGTATAATTTGCAAATCAAGGTATCAATTCATGGGACGCTGCCAACACTCTCTCATCAGGGAAAGAATCATCAATTTCTACCCATTATCGAACTTCACCATGGCTCCGTCTTCTAATCTGGAGAGGTTATTTGGAACCTAATTTTCAATCCCCTTTCTGTGGATAACATCAAAGTCGAACTCTTGAAGAAGAAGTACCCATCGAATCAATCTCGTTTTTGCATCCTTCTTCACCATCAGATACTGCGGTACAAAATGGTCAGTGTGCATAATGACTTTGGTTCCCAAGAGATAAGACATGAATTTTTCGAACGCAAAGATCACTGTAAGTATCTCTTGTTATGTAATAGTGTAGTTCTTCTGTGCTGCATTTAGGGCTTTTTTAGCATAGTATATGGGATGTAATATGTTTTCCTTGCACTGTCCCAACACGATACCAAGTGCAACCCCACTTGCATCACATGTTATTTTGAAGGGCTTAGACTAGTCTAGAGCTACGACGATGGGAGCCAAAATTAACTTCTACTTCAGTCCTTCAAAGGCTTTTAGACATGCATCATCAAACACGAACTTAGCATCCTTATCAAGTAGTTTGAATAAGGGATATGCAATTTTAGAGAAGTCTTTTAAAGCGCCTATAGAATCCTACATGGCTTAGGAAACTCCTCACACCCTTGATAGAGATGAGTGGAAGAAGCTTCTCAATCACCTCCACTTTAGCTCTATCGACCTCAATTCCCTTGATGGAGATTATGTGCCCCGACATAATACCTTCCTTCACCATGAAGTAACACTAACAGCTTGTTTGGATGGTGGTTTGTCATGGTTTCATAATGTATGGTACTGTATGGTATGGTATGGTATCGTACAGTACAATACCATACAATGTTTGGATATACTGTATGGGTTGCTATTGTTTAATGATAATTTGTTGTTTGATTTGACTGTATGGTATTGTATCGTAACTTATAAATTTACAAAAATATCCTCAATTAGTATAAATATTAAATTTATCAATATTTGTTTAATATTTTTTTAAAAAATAAATACACAGAATCAAGTAGGAAAACATACAAGCTAATATATTTCCAAACCATACAAACAACATAAGAAAATAAAAAAAAGTAAGAACTTAAAAAACCCTCAAAAAATAGACTAAAACGTGAGAAAAAACAGGAGGCGAAAAAAAAGTTTCAAAAGTTAATGTGGAGAAAAATAAGTAATACAAAAACAATATATATATTAGGGTAAAGTTTAATAAAGAATAAAGGATAAATTAGAACTATTTAGATTTAAATAAGGGTATAATTGGAAAAAAAATAAGGAAACCATGGGATACCACCAAATTGGTGGTTTCAAAAAGTGAGGGTTTTCATGGTTACAGAACCATGAAACTAAACCATACCATACCATATAATTAATGAAACAATCAAAACAAACGTCGTTCTCTTAGTAACCATACCATACCATACCATGAAAAACCACCATCCAAACAAGCTGTAAGTTCAATTCAGCACCAGATGACATTCTTCAAATCTCCTGAGCAGAGCATACAAATGCTTCAGGCAATCCTCAAAAGAATCACCAACCACACTAAAATCATCTATGAAGACCTCGATAGTGTCCTCCACCATGTCTGAGAAAATGGACATCATGCATCTTCAGAATATTGTTGGCGTGTTACGTAACCCGAGTGTCATCCTCTTGAATGCGAAGGTCCCATATGGGCATGTAAACATCGTCTTCTCCTGATCCACCAGAGTAATAAAAATCTAATTGTATCTCAAGTAACCATCAAGAAAGCAATACCATCCCTTTCCTGCCAAGCAATCTAGCACCTGGTCCGTGAACATTACAGGGAAATAGTCATTTTCTATCGATGCATTGAGCTTTCAGAGTCCATGCACACCTTCCACCCAGTGACTAGTCGTATAGGAATCAACTCGTTGCTAACATTTGGGACCACAGTGATTCCCCTTTTCTTTGGAACATATTGGATCAGGCTCACCCATTTATTGTCGACGATTGGATAGATCAACCCTGCATCTAACCACTTGATGGTTTCTTTATGCATGACCTCATGCATAGTTGGGTTGAGACGCCTTTGGTGCTCAATTTGTAGTCCTTGACTAGTTAGATTTTGTGAGTACAAACCCCAGGTAGGATACCAATGATGTCTGCAATTGTCCACCCAATAGGCTTTTTGGATGTTTAAGCACTATGACCAAAGCATTTACATGTTCGTCATTAAGGTCTACAACGACTATGACTGGAAAGTTGTTGTTGGCACCCAAAATTGCATATCTCATATAGGATGGAAAAGCCTTCAATTCCAGCACAAATGACTCCTCGAAAGATGGTCTAGTAGGTAGTGATTCTCGATTCATCAAGTCCAACTCCAGCTTAGTTTGGCGTATAGGGGTGTAAGATACCCCTAGAGCCTTCACTGTCTCCTCATAATCTGGGATGCCATCATCGTCAAAGTTTATCAGCACAGCTTCCAAGATGTTGACACCTAATCTTTCTTCAATTCTTACCTCTGGCTATGCGTCTTCAATGACAGAGACTACCTTTATACCATCATCCTTCTTTGAATGCTAGCAGACATTGAACACAACCTCGTATTTACCCAATGTAAACTTTAGTTAGCCCCTCTGCATGTCCACCAATGTGTGCCCAGTGGCTAAGAAGGGCTTTCTCAAGATGATTGGAACTTCGAATTCAACCTCATAGTCCAGGATCACAAAGTCTACGGGGAATATGAATTTATCTACTTTGATAATGAAATCATACAATATTCCCACAAGCTTCTTTACCATTCAGTTAGCTATCAATAATCGCATGCTCATCGATGTAGGGGCTCCCAACCCTAGCTTCTTGAAGACCACAAGGGGCATCAAATTTATGCTTGCACTAAGATCACATAATGCCCTTATGAACTCCACATCTCTGATAGTGCAGGGTATGGTAATGCATCGGGATCTTCTCGCTTTTGCACCAAGGACCGTGCAGTAATTGCACTGCAATGTTGAAGCTCTTGGAGAGCTCTTGGCTTATAGTCCACTTCTTCATGACCAAGGCCTTCATAAACTTTGCATACCTTGGCATCTTTTCTTATGCCTCAATAAGAGGAATGTTAGTGGACAATTGTTTTAGCATGGGGAGGAAGTGTTTGGATTTACCTTCCTCCTCTTTTTTTTATTCTTTGAGAGAAGGGATGAGGAGGTCTAGGAATGGGCTTCAACTTCTGTGGAATTTTTACAACATCATTCATTCCATCCTGGGCACGATCATCTCTACTATCTGCATCCTTAACCTCAATAACTCCTCACGAATCAACCGACATTGGAGGATCAATGGTTTGGTTGCCACCACGAGAGGTCGCGACCATACACTACCCATAATCCTTTGGATTTTGAATCATTTTGCTGGGTAGTGTACCTTTCAGTCACTAGTTAAGTTGTGTTGATATTTGACCGAATTGTTGCTTTAGCTACTTGATAGCAATAGAATGAGACTCAATCTTTTAATTAATGTTAGAGATTTCAAACTTCATCCCCTTCAAGGTCTCATCCTGTGTGTCAGCCTTCTTTAATAAATAATTAAACATCTCCTCAACTCTAAAGCTACCAGCACCTGAATCTCAATTATGTGGTGGCACATATGGACCATTCCTGTAACCATCTATGTCTCCAATCAGCATCTCTATCTTAGCCCCTGTTTCTTTCATAGTAACGTCCTTCATTGTTGTCTCTGAAGGTGCCATCCCTGTTATAGCTCCGACCTTTGTTTCCTTGACATTGGCACCAATACTCCTAATTAGACACTTAGGCCTTGGTCTAGAAAAAACCCCATCTGATCAGGGAAGAAACAAGTGTCCTTCTTATAGTAAGGCTCCTCGTGCATGGGTGTTTGTCGAGGTTGATGAACATCTGTATTCAGACGTTCATGGTTCTGCTTCATCAACAACTCTACATTAGTACTAATCCGGGCAAGCTCTTGCATCATCTTCTTATTTATTTTTGCTTGTGCAGAATTAATATTGACTGCACGACTTATCCCTCGTTCCCCATGCATGATTTATCTTGAAAACCTTTTCCAGCTTCTCAACAATCCATGAAAGTGGTTGATCTGAAAACATGCCACCCATGATGGTATCAGCATATGCTTGGCTATTCTCATCCAGGGCTCAGTAGAAGATCTCCACTAAGGCACCATCAATGATTTTATGGTCAAGGACACTCCTTAGACACTTTGTGAACCTCTCCCATGAGGTACTGATTGAATAACTAGGAAGTTACTTGAGGTAATTTATTTGGTATTTCAACTTCAGCTTCTTCGATCTCAGGAAGAACCTCTCCAAAAAGGCATTCTACAATTCAACCCACTTGTTGATCGAATTTCGTGGTAGTTAGGATAACCATAGTGTTGCATACTTGTTATAAACAATGGGAAGACACGAAGGCCAATAGCATCCATATAAAGATTTTGGTTTTCTATCACACTCTTATAGACAAAGACAATGTTGTGTAGATGGTTATGTGGATCCTATAATGGTAGGCCAGGGAACAACCTATGATTCTACAACATTTGAAGTAACCCACTTGAAGCTATAAACTGTGCATCATCTGGTAGTGGCGGTAACACAATAGCTCAAGTGACATCCATCGCCATAGGAGTAAGGCGATATTGATTCCATATATGAGCTTCAACATTAAGATCCTATTAATGTGGATCAATATCCTGAAGCGAAGTTAAGTTATTATCATTCTCATTCTAGTTTTAGTTCTTATTCAGTGCTACATTCACTGTGTTATTTGCAGCGTTGTTCGCATTGTCCTGGGCCATTCTTCTCAGCGTTCTTTGAATCTCTTAGTTCTTTGAATCTCTTGGTCAAACGGAGTCAAGGGAATGCCTCAACTTCGAGAGTTTTGCATACACTACACCTGCACGCTAAAAAATTAAAATAACAAAAACATAAAATAAGGGAAATAAGAATCAATTCTCGAACTACTCAAATTAAACAAGTCTAGCCATATTCCTTGAAAACGGTGCCAAATTCTTGATGTCACCCATGCTACACCACCTTTTTGAAGGTTAAAGGGGTCGTTGTCAAGATGTATAATCTAACCAAGGTTAGGTTTGAACCCACAGGGAATATGGTAGACTTAAAGTAATTTCAAGTAATTCAAGTTGATTAACCTACTTATCTCCCCAAAAGGGTTTTCTTTTGTAAAACTGTAGAAAGAAAGCCTAAACTAAGATAAGTATGTGAAACCAGTAAGAAGAGTTACTAGGTATGTTGTTCCTCATGAGATTCCCTAACTTGATATTACTGGATAATCACATTATTTTCTAGTGTGTAGCATAAAGAATGGTAAGTTAAGTTTACCAAACCCTTTTATCTAGGCGAGAGGTAAATTTCACTATGTGAATTCATCCATCCCCGTAATTTGACATTACTAACCCTTACCTATTGTTCCAGGACAACCTCCCCTTGATCCAATTTTTTTTATCATATGAGAAACATCAATCGAATCCTGTTAATTAATCTATTTTCCTATTTGTTACTATCTTTATCCGGTCAGTAACACTAGGTGATATCTAACATTGGCCACCATTAAAAAGCAACAAAAATGAAGAGAATTAATTAATACACGCATGCACACTTTTCATGAATTACGAACTATCCGATTTTACCTTGTTAGTATTTCATGGTTCCCACAACCCTAGTTTTGGATTTATGTAAGGACCCGGACTTTGTATGACCTTAATGGAGCTTGGAAATTTGATACCGGAAAGTTTTTGTTAGATATGCCCCCTACGGATTCGCCTAATTATTGGAACAGGTTAGCCGACGTGTTTTAATAATGCAGAAATAACTGGAACGCAACAATTTTATGTGGAAACACCCAGCTCACAAAAGGTGTAAAAACAACGACCTGTACCTCTACAGGATTTACTCCAACTTTATTAATTCAACGTGAGCCTTCAACAAACGATTACAATATCTAGTAATCTAAACTTCACCACAAACTTCCTAGCCTATTAGCTACACATAAACCTCCCTAGGATTATGTTCCCTATGTCTTCGAGTTGCCCTCAACTTGAAGACTACAACTAGATCTCAGTTTATACGTACTGAGAGAATACAATGATCAACTATCAAGACTAAAGGATAAACTTTACTGCAGAAGCTTCTCAATAGTTTCTTGTTAAAACTATGTCACGCCTTTTGTTTTCTTGTTCTGCGTAACTGTTGTCTCGATGGCCTGCCCTAATTTATAGCTGCCTCTCCACTTCTGTTTCCCCATAATTCTTGTAGTGATGATTCCTAGTGGAATCCTTTTTGGCATCTATTTCCTTTTTCATTTGGGATTCCTCTTGTACTTCAAACTCCTACTTTACATAGAACTCCTCTGTTTAGACTTCTTGTTGAGTTAGAATTGTATCTCAATCGGAATCCTCCTCAGCACTAACTTCTTAGTTGTCTTTTATTTCCAGAGCCTTTGGCCTTTTATTCTCTTTGGATCGCTCGATGCTTGCCAGGGTTTTAGTGTGTGAAAGAACCTGGAAAAAGAACCTGTTTCATTTGCACCCTGTCAATCATCAAAACTTTATTATCCCAACAGATTCCCCCCTTTTGATGATGACAAACTTCCTGAGTATTTGGGCTGGAACTGTCCAATTTTCTGCAGCTATAAGAAGGCAACCTCAAGAATGAAACAGGTTAGGATTAGGGTGGTTATAAACGTTGCAGAACTCTCATATACCTTCCCCCTTTTGACATCATCGAAAACTTGCACATATCAAACTTTAAGAGACACAGTTCTGGAAAAAACATAAACGCGAAGTCCAATAACATTCAGAAGGAACATGAGTTTCATTAATATGCAGAAGTATAAGCAACTTGGACATTAACAATGAGAATTAGAAAGTTTAACCACTAACAACAAAAACTGCGCATTTCAACTTTAAAAACACACAAATAAACAAACACAGGTACCCAGACAAAAAAACAAAGATAGGCTGTGAGAGACATAGGAGGAGATCAAGGGAGGAGTTTGGTTAGCTTGTGAACAATTTCGGCATGGGCAGCCCTTTCCTTCATAAGTGTGTCCTAAAGTTCAGATATCCTGAGGGTTAAGGCTTGCCTCTCCTGATCAAACTTTTCCCATTCCAAAGTCAGCTCGGCATTCTTGGCATTCAACGCCATTTGCAGTTGGTAAAGTGGAGTGCCTGGGCGTTGCATTGAACCAGGTATGTTTTGATGGTCCACTTGACCAAGGACATCTTTGGTGGTTTGCATGGTCCAAACCTGAACAGGGACTGAGTAGGCCTCAAAGATTGGAGCCAATCAGAACCCATAAGGAAGAGCATGTCCTTTCTTATCCTGAATAAGAACTCTCTGAATGTGTTTCACCATTAGTCCAGGAAGATTAATTGGAACACATGAATCAATCAGTTCCATCAAGGCAAGGTCAAAGTAACTCGCCTCAGACCTACGCTCCTGGCGAGGGATGATAATCTTGTGCACCACATCAAAATACAGCCGATAGAGTGGGGTCATTTCCCTCCGTTGTACACGCCTATGTTGTGTCAGATTAGGCTTCCCAGAAAACTTCTTGGTGATGGCAAGAGCAGAGGGTAGATTGTCATGGGAGGCCATTCATACGAACATAATGATCCCAACCCTCATTTGGGATCTGGAGAATACGGGAAATATCAGAGCCAGTGAGATTGAAGGATATCCCACGAACAGTTGTGGAGAGAACGAAGTCACGCACGATTCCTCGAGCATAGAATTCATACATTTCTGTTTTAGCCAGTTTTCTCTGGCCCGTGTGCTGAAGGAAGAGGGCTGACCATCCCTAAAATTCAAGTTTTGTAAGGAGGGTTTCCATGTCGGGGCTTCCTAACCCAGTGATTACACAGCCTCGGAGGAGAAAGCACCATTGGAAGTGAGTAAAAGAGGGGGATTGTGGTTCTGGATTTGCAGCAGGAGTGGGCTTAGAGTCACTTTCAGAGGAGGAGGTGGCAGATAGAACAGGTGAAGGAACACGTTTCTTTCTGGTAGTGCTTCGGGGATTTGAGGTAGTTGGGGTGGAGGAGACTGTGGTTGTCCTTTTTGGTGAGGGCGTGGATGTAGATGAAGATGGTGTAGCTAATACGGTAGGTGTGTGTGAAGGAGAAAATGAAGGGCGAGATCGAGGAGGTTTCGGAAATATATGTTTACGTCTGTTTCTTCGGACCTGCCTCAGTAAGAGATCTCTTGGAGAAGAGGAACCAGTTACACTCTTCTGTTTCTTACTCTGTTGCAGAGCTTGTTCAAGTGCTACTTCCTCCAGTCTTTTTCGATTTCTGGTTTGGGGGGTTCTGACAGAATCGGGAAGAGATACCCTTTCAGGGAAAGGGAAATCATCGGAGATCTCGATAGGCTCCCCTGAGGCTTTTCTCAGCCGACGGCGAGTGGGTTTAGGGTTTGTTGACCGTTCTGGGTGGTCAGAAGGAGGAGAGACGGTTTCTGTGAGAAGTGAAGATCGTAGATGGTGAGGGGATGTCGGAGAATTTTAAAAAGGTGTTTTCGAAGCCCCCCCCCAAAAAGGCAAAATCAGTGAAATCAATTTGGAGAGGGGGAGGAATGTTGGTTGTTGCATGGACCACCAAGGGAAGAGAGTCTGAGTGATGGGTTTCTTCCATGGTATTTTTCCGTGAAGGGGTTGAGGAAGCCATTGAAGCAGTGGGTTGTTTGATGCAGTTGAGAGAAGGTGGTTCAATTATAGGCGAAGAGGAAGATGAAGTGGAAGAGGCTTTAATGTATTGGGAGAGGAAGAGGCGTGTGAGAGGATGGTTTTGAAAAGCATCAGTGAGAGGGGATTGATTTGATTTTTGGCGGCACAGGTATTAAATGCACTGATATAAAGTAGATGAGAGGAGAGAAGTATAGGGTACCTGATTGCTTGTCTATTTCTTTAAGAAGAATTGCACAGGAATTGTTACCTGGTTTAGTTTCATGGGCCATTCGTTGGGTTGCTGGAGTCAGTAATCCTGCACATAGAATCACACATCATGGCATTCTTTATGTTAAAAGAAATACACATTTTATGGAAAACTTTACCAGAAGACCTCTTGTGTTTGACTGTAATGGCTCAGAAGTCCTAGTCAAGCATTGAGGGGAGGTCATACAATTTTAATCATCCCCAAATCCAACCTAATTTTTTCAAAACGTTCTCTGCTTAAGGCCTTGGTAAAAATGTCAGCAATTTGATTTTCGGTAGGACAAAACATTATAGATACTAGACCTTTTTCCACGTTGTCACGAAGAAAATGATGTCTTATGTCTATATGTTTGGTTCTTTTGTGTTGTACGGGATTCTTTGATATGTTAATAGCACTTGTATTATCACACAAAATAGGAACGCAACCAACATCCATGCCAAAATCCGACAATTGTTGCTTGATCCAGAGCAATTGGGCACAACATAAACCAGCTGCCACATTTCAGCCTCAGCAGTGGACAATGCTACAGAGTTTTGCTTCTTGGTGGACCATGAAATTAAACATGTTCCAATGAAATGAGCCATACGAGAAGTGCTTTTTCTATCCACTAAGTGACCAGCATAATCAGCATCAGTGTACCCAACTAGATTGAAATTACTACCCTTAGAGTACCATAGTCCTAGGTCAGAAGTACCTTTGAGATACCTGAGAATTCTCTTCACAGCTTTCAGATGTGACTCTTTGGGATTTGATTGAAACCTAGCGCAGAGTCCGACACTAAAAACAATGTCAGGTCGACTGGCTGTAAGATACAATAGGGAACCAATCATACCTCGATAGCTTTTGTTCTACAGATACGCCTCTCTCATCCAATTCCATTTTGGTGGCAGTGGCAATTGGTGTATCTATGTTTTTAGCATCTTCCATTTTGAACCGCTTGAGGAGTTCTTTCACATATTTTCTTTGATGGATCAAGGTGCCAGAAGCAGTTTGCTTGAATTGCAGCCCCAGAAAGAAATTAAGTTCTCCCATCATACTCATTTCAAATTCTCCATTCATAAGATTGGCAAACTTCTGAGTCATGAGCACATTCATGGAGCCAAAAATTATGTCGTCCACGTACACTTGTACAATTAATAGGTCCTTTCCTTGAGTCTTCAAAAATAGGGTATTGTCAATTTTTCCTCTTGTATGACCATGAGCCAGAAGGAATTTTGACAATCTCTCATACTAGGCTCGAGGAGCCTGTTTCAGTCCATACAGTGCCTTATCCAGTTTGAACACATGATCAGGATACTCAGGGTTCTCGAAACTAGGTGGTTGTTTCACATAAACTTCCTCCTTCAAGTAGCCATTCAGGAATGCACTTTTTACATCCATTTGATACATGGTGAATTCCTCAAAGGAAGCAAATACAACGAGCAGTCTAATAGCTTCCAGTCTCGCCACTGGAGCAAACGTTTCATCATAATCAATACCTTCTTCCTGATTGTATCCTTGGACCACTAATCTTGCCTTGTTCCTTGTAACTGTTCCATGTTCGTCCAGTTTGTTACGGTTACCCACTTCGTCCCAATAATGGTTATTCCTTCTGGTTTAGGTATCAGATGCCATACCTTGCATCTCTCAAATTGAGTCAATTCCTCCTGCATAGCTAGAATCCACTCCTCATCTTGCAGTGCTTCCCCTATCCTTTTAGGTTCTATCATGGATGCAAACACCTGAAACGCATACAAGTTCTTAATCCCTGATCTGGTAGTGATTCCAGATGTCAGTTCTGTAAGAACATTGTTTAAGGGATGCGAGTCTTGGTACTTGTAATTTTTTATCACAAATCCTTGAGGGTGTTCATCTTGTGTTGTGACAATTTGATCAGTTCCTGGGTCCGGATGTTGAGAGTCAGCTTCTGCAGTTCCCCCTGTCTGTGTGTTCTCCTCTTGAACAGTGAGTGGAACAGATGGTCTATCCTGTTCCTTTGATCTGTGCTCCATTTCATAGACATCCTGCACATTTCTCAAGAAGACCACAATTCTCATCAAAGACAACATGAATGCTCTCTTCAACACAGTTAGTTCGCTTATTCAGTACTCTATAAGCTTTACTGTGTGAAGAATACCCTAAGAAAATTCCCTCATCACTTCTAGCATCGAATTTTCCCAAATTGTCTTTACCATTATTATGAACATAGCTTTTGCATCCAAATGTTCTAAAATGGGAGATATTTGGTTTTCCGCCTTTGAGTGATTCATAGGGAGTTTTGTTTAGTAAGGGTCTTAGCATACATCTGCTAAGAATATAAGCAGCAGTGTTTATGGCTTCAGCCCAAAGATTTCTAGCCGCATTACTAGCTATCATCATTGTTCTAGCCATATCTTCTAAAGTCCTATTTTTCCTTTCTACTACTCCATTTGGTTGTGGGGTTCTTGGAGCAAAGAAGTTATGATCGATACCATTCATTGAACAGAATTCAAAAAATTTTGCATTCTCGAATTCTGCTCCATGATCTGATCTTATGGAAACTAGGGAAGTCTCCAACTTCTTTTCTATTTTCTTGATGAAAGTAGAGAAGACGTCGTAAGACTCATCTTTAGAAGCCAAAAAGAGGGTCCACGTGAATCTAGAATAATCATCAACAATAACAAACATGTACCTTTTACCTCCTCTGCTTTTTACTCTCATTGGCCTACACAAGTCCATGTGAACCAGTTCCAAGCACCTGGTGGAACTTACCTGGTTCTTTGTTTTGAATGATGCTCTGACTTGCTTCCCCCTTACGCATGCGCTGCACACTTTGCTATCTGTGAACTTGGTTTTAGGTACTCCTAGAACCATGTCCTTTGATGACAGAGTATTTAACTGTTTCAAACTGGCGTGTCCGAGTCTTTTGTGCCACAGAAGAGGATCATCCGTCATTGCACTTAGACATTTAAGAGGTGCTCCAGCCATTCCCATGATGTCAGCTCTGTACACGTTTTTATATCAACTTGCAGTCAGTATTATCTCCTTTGTGTTCAATTTTTTGACCTTGCAGCCCGCCGATGTGAACGTTACTTTGTTGCCTTTATCACATAATTGAGAAATACTTAGTAGATTATGCTTCAAACCATCTACATGATATACTTCATCTAAAGCACTTGACTCTTTTCTCCAATTTTTCCGACTCCCACAACTGTCCCCTTTTTTCCATCTCCGAAGGCCACTTTTCCTCCTTTAATAGGTGCAAGTGAAAGAAACTTGTGTTTGTCTCCCGTCATGTGCCTTGAGCAAGCTCTATCCATGTACCAATGCTTGCTCCCTTTCACTGCAACCTGCAAAACAAATCAAAGGTTAGTCTTAGGAACCCAGACTAGCTTGGGTCCTTTCTTGTTATATAAAGGATGAATAAGATCCTTTCTTGCCCATAGAGGTAACGCATTTCTTGACTTGTTTCTATCATTATTTTCATGCTTCCGATTATGCACATGAACTGAGTTTCTGTTTCTAGCGATTTTTGCGATTGGACATTCAGTAGTAGGATGACCAATTTTACCACAGAGATAGCACAGATCAGTAGGGGTAGCATCTTTAGGAAAAAAACCTATCCCAGCCTTCTCATTATGGCTTCTGTTTCCTAGATGATTTACTATCCTAGATGACTGGGTCCATCTATTTGCTCTTTCCAAGTCTAGCTTTAAGGTGGAGATTTGTTGGTTTAACTTTCTCACCTTTTCTTTTTCACACAAGAACTCAATGTTGCTTCTTTTTAACTCACTTTCCATCTTTTGAAGCTCATTACTTGTTTCACTTTTTCTTTTATCAGATATGGTTAACTTTAAAATTTCTTATTTTAGGTTCAGTACGAGTGAATCAAGTTAATTGACCTGTTTCTTTAACTGGTCATTTATCTTATTTGCTTCGTCCAGACAATTTTTTATCTCAAGGTTTTCGTACTTTTGATCTGAGAAGTCTTTTATCAGGTGATCCTTTTCATTTTCTACTTCTTGAAAATCATCTATCAAACCATTTAGGAGTAAGATTAGCTTCTTTTTCGAGAAAAGATGCAATTTTTCTTTCAGTTCAGAGCAACTTACCTCAGATTGATTTTCTTCTTTGAGATCAGACTCCTTAGTAGCCATGAAGGCGGTTTCATCAGTAGTTTCTGTATCAGAATCATCCAGACCTAATCCCCAAGCAGCCATCATAGCATAATTTTCCTTTTCCTTTTGCTTAGCAGCTTTTTCTTTGTTTTCTCTTCCAGTCCTTTCTTTTCTCCACTCAATTTCCCATAGAGGACACTGTTTGATGTGGTGATCAGTTTTTCCACATTTGTAACATCCAGAGTTGCTTTTGTCATCAGAACACTTCTTGTTTCCAGTGTCATCGGACCACTTCTTGTTACCTGTTTCTCTCCTATCCTTCCCTTTCCTGTTTCTTAGGAACTTTTTGAAGTTTTTTGCTAGAAAGGCTATCTGATCTTCATCTAAGCCCGACCCTTCATCATCTGAAGCTGCTTTGAGAGCCAGTGACCTTTCATCTGCGTTTACTTCTTTCTTTTGATTTTCCATGTTCATCTCATAAGTTTTGAGATTTTTGACCAATTCATTCAACGTCATGGTTTCGATGTCCTTAACTTCCCTGATAGCAGTAAATTTTACATCCCACTTAGCTTTTGGTAAGATCCTCAGGACCTTATCAACCTGTTCTTCAGAAGTGAGCACTTTTCCCAGAGAAGCCAGTTCATTAATGAGTAGTGTAAGCCTAGCCATCATCTCATGTAATGTCTCATTATCTTTCATCTTGAAGGTCTCATATTCAGTATATAACATGGCAACCCTAAATTTCCTGACCTGAGCAGTTCCCTCATGAGCAATTGTAAGGGCATCACAGATTTCTTTTGTAGTGGAGCAATTTGAAATCCTGTTACACTCTTCTGGACCGAGACCACAAATCAGAATATTTTTTGCTTTGGCGTTTTTCCTTATGGCCATCAAATCATCAGCATCGAACTCTCTTCTTTCTTTTGGAACCAGTCTACCCTCCACTGTTCGCATAGGAATAGTTGGTCCAACGATGATCCGATCCCAGAGTTCATAGTCTTCGCCTTGAATGAAATCCTCCATCCTGGCCTTCCACCAAGCAAAGTGAGTTCCATTGAACATAGGTGGCCTCACAGATGATTGTCCTTCTTCGTGTTCGAGGAGGGGTGTTGTATTCGTTATGATCATTTCTTAGAACTAGCCTTTAACAAGAAAACATTGCTCTGATACCACTTGTTAGATTCGCCCCCTATGGATTTGCCTAATTATTGAAACAGGTTAGCCGGCATGTTTCAATGATGCAGAAATAACTGGAATGCAGCAATTTTACGTGGAAATACCCAGCTCACAAAAGGTGTAAAAACCACGACCTGTACCTCTACAGGATTTACTCCAACTTTACTAATTCAACGTGAGCCTTCAACAAACGATTACAATATCCAGTAATCTAAACTTTACCACAAACTTCCTAGCCTATTAGCTACACATAAACCTCCCTAGGATTATGTTCCCCGTGTCTTCGAGTTGCCCTCAACTTGAAGACTACAACTAGATCTCAATTTATACGTACTAAGAGATTACAATGATCAACTATCAAGACTAAAGGATAAACTTTACTGCAGAAGCTTCTCAATAGTTTCTTGTTAAAACTATGTCGCACCTTTTGTTTTCTTGTTCTGCGTAACTGTTGTCTCGATGGCCTGCCCTAATTTATAGCTGCCTCTCCACTTCTGTTTCCCCATAATTCTTGTAGTGATGATTTCTAGTGGAATCCTTTTTGGCATCTATTTCCTTTTTCGTTTGGGATTCCTCTTATACTTCAAACTCCTACTTTGCATAGAAATCCTCTGTTTAGACTTCTTGTTGAGTTAGAATTGTATCTCAATCGGAATCCTCCTCAGCACTAACTAACTTCTTAGTTGTCTTTTATTTCCAGAGCCTTTGGCCTTTTATTCTCTTTGGATCGCTCGATGCTTGCCAGGGTTTTAGTGTGTGAAAGAACTTGGAAAAACAACCTGTTTCATTTGCACCCTGTCAATTATCAAAACTTTATTATCCCAACAGTTTTGAACCAAGGTGACACTTTAGGGAAGCCTCTATGGGTCGTGTGAAGGTATACAGACCATGTTGAGGTGCCTTGAGGTGGCCCTTTGCCTTGTGTGTAGTGTATTGGCTTTAATGTGTAGTTTAAGACCAAGGAATGCCACACATGAACCCAACATGGTCCATGTGAGGCTTCACCGTCCATGTGGTGGGCCACATGGAGGGCCTTAATTGGCTTTGAAAATCAATATTTTGGTCAAGGCATTTGAACACTTGGACCCTCTCATGGACTGTATAGCCTTTTATGGTCTGTGAGGCCTTCTGTATGGGCGCCCGAGTGAAAAAATTTGAAGTATTGGATCACCATCTTGGAACTTTTCACAGGAAGAAATTTTCTAAGTAAAGCTTCACGGGAGGACACACAGCTTGTGCGACCTCTCACGGGCCATGAAAACCTCCGTATGGTTGTTGGTGTGCAATTTTCTAAGTATGGAGTTCCATTACCTAAGCTTTTCACAAGAACCTATAGACGGGCCAAATATAAATGGCAATATTTCTTTGCACAAAAAGATCTGGATGACCTAAAAACTATCAAATTGAAGCACTTTGGATTAGCTTTTCAATGCATCTGGTTCCACCTAATTCTCAGTTTAGATCAAGAATTTCGGCGCATTTTCGTAAAGCCTGTCTGTGCAGTATTTCTTGTTATTTGGCTAAGTGTTGCTCCACGGGAGGGTTCATAGTTCATGTGACCTTGTATGGACCGTGAGACCTTCTCACGGGACCCCTAGCAACAAATTTTATTCTGCTTCATTGATGGTTTTTTTTGTAATTATGGTTATTCCTAAAGGACTTTTGTGACGCCTTATGCTATCCTAAGACATTCAAATGACCTAACATCTTCTTCCCTTATTCAAATTCATTCTCACACTTAGAATTATTCAAATTCTCTCATCTAAAGAACTCCCCTCAAGTGAGCCATTGGAGTTTAGCTTGGAGCATAAGGAAGGGTTTTCTTCATCAAATTTCTTTCTATTTCTTCTTGGTTAGCTAAGGTATGTAGGATTGATTCTTGGTCCCTTTCAACCAAGAAAATCCAAACTCTTTTACTTAAATTTTCATAAATTTTAGCTTACTTTAAATATGGGTTTTGAACATTATTGTTTATTAAATTCAATTAAAGTATGCACTATGTTTTATTGATGATTTTAAGTTTATTTAAGCGCTTGAATTACATGACTATATTTGAATGTGCATTGTCCCTTTAAAGATGAATTAAACATGGGTAATCAATATTATGATTTGAATGTGGATTTTGCTTATGGATTTACTTGAATTCTATATTGTATTGTTTAATTTAGACTAAATCTATATTACTCATGCTAACCTCACATCATTCATTGCATATGCATTTATGAGCATTGGAGTTTATAAAGATTATGAAGTGGGTTAAGCCCAATTATGTTTATGTATATGATTTTTATAAAAGTATGGTTTGGACAAGAATGTGATCACATAAATGTATATTGTTATTGGCTCTTGGAGCATATTGTGCGCTTACACCATATTGTTAAGTGAATGAGCTCTTCTTATGCATGAATAGTATAGATTGAATTGTGATTTGGCTTTTTAGCCTAAGTATGAATGATTATGAACAATGTATAGATTTTAAGACTAAAAGTGCATTGAAACGATTTAAAATGACTATTGCCACTTTTGAAAGCATGTATATGTATAAGTATTCTCATGGATGTTTGACTTAACAATGATGGATTGGGGGCGTCAAGGCTATCCCCAAGGATCCTCTCCCTTTCCTTGAACTATGTTCTAGTATCGGTATATGGTAGTCATTACCCAAATGACTGGGTCGTAAGAAATAGTTCACATTGATATTGTATGATATGATATTGGAAATCCTTATAAAATGATTGGGTCGTAAGATAGGTGTCTATCGACCAAAATGACTAGGTCCTAAGGTGTGATATAGATTATCTTGGCAAGTAATCTTCTCCTACCGATGGGGGATCTTCCAGACTAATTCATTTAATAGCTTGCATGAGTTTGATTTTTTAGTTGTAGTCTATCCCCACTAGATATGAGCATTATGCATTTCATGCATCATGGATTTTATGGCATATTGCTATACTACTCTTCTTTGGATATTATTTTTTTCTATGTTATGTGGCCTTGTCATCTAACATAAATGAAGGCTTGGTAAGTCATATGCATTTCATGCCCATACGTAATACATTTAAACATACTAACGCATACTTTTGCCTACATATCTAACCATGTAGGGACTAAAGACTACCTTCATCCACCGTTTGATGGCTAAATTGGATTTGAGACATTTGATGTGATCCACCATTTCTATACCTATGTTGCTTCCGTTTATGTTATTTACTTTGAGGGTGAGCCCGGGACATGTCTTGCCCCCGTCCTATCTTATGACTGGAGGCATTGTTGGACATCTTGTAGACTCTTTTACGGATACTTACTATGCGTTATATTCGAATATTATGATTATGGTTATGTACCAAACATTATGCAATGGTATTTACAATCTTTCACACCCCTTAGAACTACGTGTTTACAATCTTTCATATGCTTCAAAACTGATGATGTGAATAATGATATTTTGAGGCTTGTTTGGGGAAATTTGGGTTCCCATTCGCCATGTCACTCCTAGACCCTAGGTACGGGTCATGACAGAGATGGTATCAGAGCACTAGGTTTATAAATGGTCCTCAAAGTCTAATATGTCGCATCAAGTAGAGTCATATTCATGGGTGTAAAGTATGCCATATCTATAGGTAGGAGGCTCCAAGGCGTTTTAGGAAATTTTTCATTTTTTCATGATTCATATCATGCCATAGAGTGTGTCTTAAGATTTCCTATCTCCATCCCTCCCAACTGAATAGAGAGAGTTACTTTGGGCTCGTAATGCAATCCAAGCAAGGAAGTTGTTGTAGCTTATCTTATAGATGAGGTCAAAAGGGAGTTGGTGAAGGATGTGCATCATTTGACAAGATTGGGGAATTAGGTTGAGTGAATCTAATGATGGTTTCATTCATGTTCAGAATAGGGTTAAATCTTCTGTGGTTGTTGATGTCAAGGAACATAAAGACTTAGACCCGTCATTGGTTGTGTTGAAAAGGTTGGTTGCCAAAAACAAAATAGAGGTTTTCTCCCAAGGGGGAGATGGTGTAATTCAGTACCAATATCGATTGTGTGTTTCGGACATTGATGGTCTTAGAGAGTTGATCATGAGTGAAGCTCATAACTTTCATTATTCCACACATCCGGGACCTATCAAAATGTATTGGGAATAAAGAGAAGTGTACTAGTGGCATGGTACGAAGAAAGCTATAGCTAAGCTTATATCCAAATGCTCTAATTGCAAACAAGAGATGGTGAAAGATCAAAGGCCCGATTGTTTGGCCCAAAACATTAAAATCCCTACTTGAAATGAGTGAATGAGAGCGTGGAATTTGCGATTGGGTCTCCTCATACTGGAAGCAATTAGACTCCATGTGGGTAATTGTTGGAAGAATGACCAAATCAGCTCACTTCTTATCGGTTTAGACTACTTTCGAGGTTGAGGACAACACAAAGTTATATATTTGGGAGTTAGTTAGATTGAATGGTGTGCCTATAGAATTCAGTATTGGAATCTATGGAGAAGGTGAAGTTGATTAGGGAGAGGTTGAAGACGGCCCAAAGTCTCTAAAAAGCCTATTCGAATGTTAAAAAAAATATCTTGAGTTTCTTGTTGGTGATAGGCGTATGTGAAGATTTCTCCTATGGAAGGTGTAATGCATATTTGCAAGGAGGGCAAGTTAAGTCCCTGGTATGTAAGTCCTTTTGATATTATTGAGGAGATTAGGAATACGGCCTATAGATTGGATTCTCCTCCAAATTTGAGTTCTATTCACCCAATTTTCCATGTGTCTATGTTGAGAAAATTGATTGATGATCTTAGTACATTTGTGCCTTTGTAAGGTGTTAAGGATGAAGAGAACTTGTCTTGTGAGGAAGTCTCGATTGAGATCTTAGATAGGCTAGTGAAGCGACTTGGCAAAAAGGATGTGTCTTCGGTTAAGGTGCCTTGGAGAAATCAAAATGTTGAAAGTGTTACGTGGGAAGTATAATCAAGTACGATGCAACGATACCTTTATCCTTTCCAATCTACTCAAGACTATCGTATTAGGTTCTTTTTATTCTCAATGATCCTAATCCTTTTGCTCTTGAGCTTCATGATATTACATGCATATATGTGCACGAAAACGATTTAAAGATTTTTTGATTTGAGTTTTAATTACTTTATGATTTTCAAATGATAAAATATGCATTGTATCTTGTGTTCAGATGTTTAAGAACAGCCTTTGAAGCCTTTTCTAGCACATTCGAGGAAGAATGTTCCTAAGGGGGAGATGAATTAAGGACCCAGACTTTGTATAACCCTAATGAAGCTTGATAATTTTGTTCTGGGAAGTTTTGGACAAAGGTTACGCTTCAGGGAAGCATCTATGGGTCATGTGAAGGTATACGGACCATGTAGAGGTGCCTTGAGGTGTCCCTTGGCCTTGTCACCTTGTGTGTAGTGTATTGGCTTTAATGTGGAGTTTAAGACCAAGGCATGCCACACATGAACCCACCACGGTCCATGTGAGGCTTCACGGCCTGTGTCGTGTGCCGTGTAGAGGACCTTCGCCCTGAAAATCCATATTTTGGCCAAGGTATTTCACACATGGACCTTCTCATAGAGCATATAGCCTTTCATGGTCCATGAGGACTTCTGTATATACGTCCGAGTGAAAATTTTCTAAGTATTGGATCACCGTCTTGGAACTTTGTCCATAAAGGAAATTTCCAAGTAAAGCTTAAGGGGAGGCAACATGGTCTGTGTGACCTCTAACTGGTCGTGAAGCCCTTCGTATGGGTGTTGGTGTGAAATTTTCTAAGTCTGAAATTCCATTAGCTTAGCTTTTCACAAGAACAGATAAAAGGAACTTTTAATGGTTATATCTCTTAGCAAAAAAAGTCCTGGGTGGCCTAACACCTATCAAATTGAAGCTCTTTGAATTAGATTTACAATGCATCCAGTTTCACTTTTCGAGTTCGAATCAAGAAGTTATGCCCATTTTTGTAAAGCACGTCCGTCCAATGTTTCCTGTGATTTGGCTGAGTGTGGCTTCACGGGAGGGTTCATGGTTCGTGTGACCTTGTAGGGACCATGAGACCTTCTCACGGGACCCCTGGCAATAAATTGTATTCCGCTTTATTAATAGTTTTTTTTGTAATTATGTCTATTCCTAAGGCACTTTTGTGACTTCCTATGTTATCCTAAGATATTCAAATGACCTAAACTCTTCTCCCCTCGTGCAAAATTCATTCTCAAACTTAGAATTATTCAAATTCTTTCATCTAAAGAACCCCCCTCAAGTGATCCATTAGAGTTTAGCTAGGATCATAAGGTAGGGTCTTCTTTTTCATATAAGTTCTTACTATTTCTTCTTGGTTAGTTATGGTATGTGGGATTGATTCTTATTCCAAGAAGACCCAAACACTTTTAGTTGAATTTTCATGAATTTTAGCATACTTTAAATATGGGTTTTGAACACTATTGTTTATTAAATTCAATTGAAGTATGGGCTATGCTTTATTGATGATTTTAATTTTATTAAAGCCCTAATATGTTGAATTACAACACTATTATGATGATTTCAATATGCATTGTCCTTTTGAAGTTGATTTAAACATGGGTAATCAATATTATGATTTTAATGTGGATTCACATGAATTTCTTACGGTTTTGTTGATTTTAGACTGAATCTATATTACTCATTCTACCCTCATATCATTTATGGCATATGCATTTATAAGCATCGGATATTATGGAGATTATGAAGTGGGTTAAGCCCAATTATGTTTATGTATATGATTTTGATAAAAGTATGGTTATGGCAAGAATGTGATCATATAAATGTCTATTGTTATTGGCTCTTTGAGCATATTATGTGCTTGCACCATATTGAGAAGTGAATGAGCAATTCCTATGCATGAAAAGTATGGACTGAATTGTGATTTGGCTTTTTAGCCCAAGTATGGATGATCATGAAGAATATTTGGATTTTAAGCCTAAAAGTGCATTGAAATGATTTGAAATCACTATTGCCTCTTTTGAAAGTATATATACATATAAGTATTCTCATGGGATGTTTGACTTAGCATTGATGGATTGGGGGCGTTAGGGCTATCCCCAAGGGTCCTCTCCCTTTCCTTGAACTATGTGCCAGCACAGCTATATGGAAGTCATTACCGAAATGACTGGGTTGTGAGGAATGGTTACACATTGATATGGTATTATAAGATATTGGAAATCCTTTTGGAATGACCAGGTCACAAGGAAGGTGTCCATCGATCGAAATGACTGGGTCGTAAGGTGTGATATAAACTACCCTTGGCATGTGATATTCTCCTGCAGATGGGGGGCCTTTTGGACTAATTCATATAATAGCTAGAATGAGTTTGATTTTTCAATTATAGTCCATTCCCACTATATTGTTATGCTACTCTTCTTTTGATATATATTTCTTTCTATATTATGTGCCCTTGTCATCTAATATTAAATGCAGGCTTGGTAAGTCATATGCAATGCATGTTCGCATACTTAGTGCATCAAAATGTACTAACACATATTTTTTCCTACATGATCTAACCATGTAGGGACCGAAGACTACCTTCATCCACCGTTTGATGGCTTCAGATGTTGTAGAACTGTGGGTTGTTCGCAGGCCTACCATCAAAGGATCCTCCTAGCTATCTATATAACGTTTCATTTGTCTGCAAGAGTGTAATGGGAACACAAAATCTATTAATGGATGTTGTGGGACTTCATGTATTCCTATTATCTCTGACAGACAATGCAACACTATGGCTATTCAAGCTTTCGCAAAATTCGAGCACCAGTTAGGCTAAGTTGCAGAGGGCCTTTTTTGAGAGGTACTTCCCTAGATTGAAGAAGCTCAAGTTGAAAGACCAGATCAACAACTTTGAGAAACTTCCTGGTTATGCAATTAGTACTACATGAGAGCAGTTCACTAAATGCTTGAGAAGTGTCCTAGACCACAAAATTGTTGATGACGCCTTGGTAGAGATCTTCTACCATGCCCTGGATAAAAATAGTTAAACATGTGTTGATTCCATTATGGGGGTCATGTTCTTAGATCAACCATTTGCAAGGATCTCTTAAAGGATGGAAAGGCTGATAAATACCCATCGTACATGGGGGCAAAGAGACAGATCATCAACCAAAAGTTCATATGCTATCAGTATTGGTTTGTAGCAAGCTAAAATAAATGAAGAGATTATGCAAGAGCTTACCCAAATTCATACAGATATAGAGGTGATGATGAAGCAGAACTAGGAACATGTCAATGCAGTTGTCCAGCAGCCTCCGCGAGCACCCATGTATGATGATCCTTACTATGAGGAAGACACTTACTTCATTGTTTATCTGACGGGGGGTTTCTGGACTGACGCCCAAGGGTCCAATTAAGACTATTGGCACCAAGGTCAAGGAAACCAAGGTGAGAACTTCAATTGAGACAGAGTCTTCCGAGATAACCATGGAGGCTACTATGATAGGAATCAGGACCAAGACAAAGATATATATATTGGGGCTGCAGAGATGGTTATAGAAATGGTCCTTATGTGCCACCACACAACTGTGAGACTGGTGTCATTAGTTCCAGTGTTGAGGAGATGTTTGATCGCCTGTTGAAGAAAGCTGAGACACAGGATGAGACTTTGAGAGGGATAAAATCTGAGATCTCTAATATAAATCAGAAAATCGAGTCACATTTTGTTGCTATCAAACAACTTGAGCAACAGTTCAGTCAAGTGTCAACTTAACAAAATCATCGTCAGAGGGATACATTACCTAGCAACATAGCTCAAAATTCAAGGAATGAAGGGCTGTGCATGCCAGTTATTACTCGTGGTGGCAAGAGTACCATTGATACTCCTATGCCAGTGGATGAGGATGATACTCAAGAGGAGACAGTTGAGGATAAGGATGCGAATACTAGAGATGATCGTGGTAAGGATAGGGTGAGTGATGTTGCAGATGCGTCACTAAAGCTGAAAACTATTCTCAGGCCTCCTCCTCCCTTCCCTCAGCGAGTTAAAAACAAGGAGAACGAGGGCAAGTTCAAACACTTTCTGTCCATGTTGCAACAACTCTTCATCAACATCCCTATCACAGAGGAGTTGGAGAATATTCCAGGGTATGCAAAGTTCATGAAGTACCTGGTCATGACGTAGCATACTGTAAGTCAGGAGCCCTTCCAAGAGCTTCAACATTGCAGTGTAATTGCTATAAGGTCCTTGGTTTAAAAGCGAGAAGATCCTGATGCTTTTACCATACCTTACACCATTGGAGATATAGAGTTTAGCAAGGGCATTATGTGACCTCTTGTGCCAACATGAATCTTATGCCCCTTGTAGCCTTTAAGAAGCTAGGATTGGGGGATCCTACTCCGACGAACATAAGGTTGTTGATGGATGATCGCACGGTGAAGGAGCCTGTAGGGATGCTCTATATCTTAGTTGTTAAAGTTTAGAAATTCATATTCCCCATAGAGGGTGTGTCCTAGATTGCAAAGTCAACTTTGGCGTCTCAATCATCTTGGGAAGGCCATTTCTCGCCACTGGTTGAACACTAGTGGACATGGAAGCAAGTCAACTTAGATTTAGATTGAATGACGAAGAAGTTGTCTTCAATATCTGCCAGTCAATGAAGAGGCCAAATGATCTAAAGAACGAGGTTTGGGCACTTTGTGAAGTCTGAGTAACTGTGTTGTCCAAATCGTGTCGTGACAATAAATTATGCGCCACTTAAGAGGCAACCCAAAATTTTTGATGTAATAGATGTAGTTGTAGTTTAGTTTTTAGTTTTTTTTACTTGTAGGTAGTTTATTTATTTGCATTTTGGTTGTAATTTTGTACATTGGATTGGTTGCGTGTAGGGTAACAACGTTTTCTGTGAAGAATGGGCAGGTATACAGCTAAGTCAGCCATCCTGAGCTGAAAAGGCATCCAGAAGTGCCTCTACGACTGGTTCTACGGGTCATACATCACTCTATGACCCGTACACCATCTCATAGACACTTCTAGTGAACAAAAGTTTATGCATTCTAGTCCACAAGACAACTTTATGGCTCATATCCAAAGCTATGGGTCGTGAATGGGGCTTATGGACCCCAGGTATGTTTTTAAGTTTTTGACCAAGTGTTGGGGTTTCTACAACCAACTCTACGAGTCATACTTCATTTTATGACTCGTAGACTGGTCTATGAAACCCAATCCTCAGAAATAGAGTTTGGACTTTCTACAAAACCATGATTTACGATCCGTGAAAAACTCTACGGTCTGTAATCGAGGTTTTATAGATTCTGGGCCTATTAGTTTTGACTGACTTGGTCAAACTATATATAATGGGATCAAAATATTTGACCCCATTTCTTGCCTTAATTATGCAATTTACCCGGCCAAACCCCACCCCAACCCCTTCCGACCACCGATGGCAAACACCAACACCACTTTCCGTCAAGATTTTCTAGTAGCCTAGGGTTTCCAGTGTCTCATTACCTCCTTCAATTTATATGATTTAATCACTCAAATTGGTAAGTTTTTTGGTCTTTAAAACACCCTTTTTTTACCAATTATTTTGTGATTAGGTAGAAAATTTTTGTCGGGTATAGTACATTTAGACATAAACCCGTGTGTGCAAATTGATATTATTGAAAATTGCATTGTGGATTGCCCATGCTTTAACATATGTTTAGGACTGGAATTTGGTGTAGTTTTTTTGTTGTATGTTATGAATGATGTGTTGGACACCTATCTAATCACCCACTAGTTGAAATAAATCAATTATATGTTTGAAACTCGGTATGTGATGGCATGAGCTTGTGCTTTTATGGTAATTCTTTCAAATGGGGTCGGTAAGGTTGGGAAAGCATGATTAATGATTTTTGATGGCGTATATATGTAAATTATCATGCGGGGGTGTCGGATGTTGTGTTATAAATCATATGGGGTATGTGTGTATTGCTTTGATACTGGTAGAATAGGTTGAAAAAGTCATATGGGGTCTGCATTGATGGACTTAAAAACTCAGGTGACTGACTTTTTTGGTCTACAAAGGTCTTCTATGACCCGTTGAACATTTCACAAGTCGTAATTTCCCCTCGTATAAGATTCCAGTAACCTGAAGTTTTTGAGTACCTATCACATGAGACCTTCTACGAGTTGTAAGTCATTTTACAACTCGTAGGCAAGTCTCGTGGACCCCTGCCTGCAAACGATTCAGGCACGAGAATCATCTATGACCCTGTCTATGACTTGTAGAGCCTTCTACAAGACATATCTAGTATCATAGATGACATTACAATAACCATATTTTATGGATACTATTTCTATAAAAGACTTCTACAGTTTGTAATATCCACTACGGCTCGTAGAGGTGCTATTATAAACCCTTCTGCAACTAAATTCGATATGTTTTTTCACTTTGTTTTTTTATTTGTGGGGCTAACCAGGTTGCGTAAATATGTATGATTCGGGTACTATGGCCCAAAACAAAGACGTGAGGAGATCAAAGCCATGTAGAGGAGGCTCAGAGATGAGCTATTGGGGGATGAGCAGACCCCCACACTTAGTGGATCACTTGAGGATCTCAGCGTCCAACATAGCCCGGAGGATGAGAAACCATAGACATAGGCTGCCACCAGACTTAGGCATACCCAGGCTATTTGTCATTCGTACTCTCCAGTCTGAAGAGGGAGATAGCAACAAGAGCATCTTTATTTAGATAACTCTGTCAAGATAGGAGTCAGACTCAGAGCCAGGATCCGGCGACAGGTCGGAGACAGAGTCCTCTACTGTACCACCTCACACATCACCATCACCTCAAGATGCTCTCACCAGTCGGTAGTGTGTTGCAGGTATGCGTGATATCTACACAGAGCGCATGTAGACTACTTAGGAGGGCAAGCCAGCCCGCTCCATTTATAAGGAGCCCCAGGTCATCTCAGCTGGATTAGACATTGTCCCTGGTCTCAAGGAGACTATGAGACGATATGGGCTCTAGTGGCTGACCAAACCAGTAGGGAGGTACTCCCCAACCATGGTACGGGAGTTATATGCATCTTATGTTATGGCAGTTCAGAGCACTCTTTCCAAGGGGAAGAAGCCACTTGCTCAGCCTAGACTGATGCAGAACAGAGTGAGGGGCCAGCAGGTGGACATCTCGGAGACCACCATCGGCCGCATGCTATTTGAGCCCGAGAACCCAGCCCCGGAATGCACTGTAGAGTTATACCATAAAAAGGGGCAGACCAGGGACCTGGGTCTGATGAGAGACCACAACTGCAGAGCCAGTTTGATGATATGGATGGCTAGTTTGATTGCTAAGCAGGGTCTAGAGCTTGCATGGGTAGCCACTCACTAGAAGTCTATTCTGAAGGCTTCTCTCAGTTTCTGCACCAAATTTTGGTAGACAGTTGTCAAATCACGAATCCGACCGATGCCTGCAGAAAAACACTTTGACGCGCAAGGTACAGTTCTAGTTGCTAGCATATTGGGTGGCTATGAGATAGTTTAGGCCTACCTCATCGCCGAGTAGATCCACCAAGCAGACTTGAAGAGGTCTACCTCCATCTTCTTTCCATGCTTGATCTACAGACTCTGTCTAGAGTCATAGTGGAGAGTCTACACCAACTGGAGTCACTGATCGAGGTCTAGTATACTTTGGATGCCAGCGTGATTAAGGCTTACGAGAACCTAGTGGCACTGTGGCGAGCACCGCACTAGCAAGCTCCCATGCTAGAGATGTTTGCCCCAGCGCCACCGCCTGAGGTGCCACCCACCACCATCACTACTGCTACCACCGAGGAGAGGCCCCTACAGACCGAGACAAATGTTGGGGGGGACCCACTATCATTACTCCTGCACCATAGGCCACTTTGTCACAAACAACACCCATGGGCATGGTTTACATATCCTCAGTATGTATTCAGGCCATGGCGTAGAGACTGGCCCACGCTAAGTCTTAGTTGACTTAGTTACTTTAGCAGATTAGGCCCTGGGTCTGCTAGGCTATTACAGAGTCTGAGGAATGCATGCAGGCATATATGGTCACTACTATTTAGGACCCACTTTCAGTTGTAGATGCCCGCATTGACCCTTGAGTTGAGGGTCCAGTGGAGTTTAAGCACAGCCAGGCCTACAGAATATGACGGCTATACAGACGTAGATCCAGCGACTCCAGGCTGACATGTCAACAACATTAGCAGCACTAATGACACTACTAGAGACCTCACTCTTGATGCCGGTGGTGGATTTATTTGGTATTGAGGAGCTTTCACAGCCTTCCCATGGAAATAGGCCCCGTATTGATGATGATCAAGATAAGGTTGACAACGCGCGAGGTCAACTGAGCAGGAGGATCTAGATCATGTCTTGAGGCAGTCGAGGCTGGACAAAAAGATACGACAAGATCATGAGCTCGAGAGGGTGATGGGTATTGGCCCCTCCGGTCATAGTGCTACATTGAGAAGGTCACCACACATGTTGAGGGTGGTCAGACTACCCCACGCACTGGCGTTTAGGTGCCCATGTATGTTCCTTTTGACGCCAGCGCTTTATTTTGATACTTTTGAGTGCATAGAGAACAATGCACTTCTTTTTCGATGAGGTGTAGGTTGTTATAGGCCTCAGTGAAATTTGAGTAGCCTTCTTATAACTACCCTAATTTTTGAATCCTATGGGATTTCTTGCTTGTGTTCTTTTTCTCTACGGATATTTACTTTATGTTGAACCAGCATGTTTAGGATGTTTAGGTAGTATTGGTAGCATATAGTACTAATGTTTGTGGCATATAAGTGTTTTTGTGTTTTTTTCTAGAAAATGATGCCCACAAAATTTTTGATTAGTTAGTCTTGATAGCAACAATGCATGTTTTAAGTGTGTTGACAATGCTTGTTCTGATAAATGAGGATAATAGTGGGATAAAAAGCATGATCTGCAAGTCTGTTGGTAATGTAATCAGTGCCATGTGAGTGTGAGCTTAATTTGCTAAATTCACAAATTGTGTTTCAATTCAGAATTTGCCCTATTACTCTGATTTAGACTTTAGGTCAGTTGGTTAGGCAAGGATCTTAGGCCATTGTTCATAACAGTCCACTTAGCCTAAATAAACAAGCAAATATGCAGAATATCTCTTGATCCTAATGTTTGACCCTGACATATACCATTTTTTTCGTAAAAACCCAAGTGACCTAGCCTTATTAGTTGTAAGATCCTGAAATTGGCACTGGTCTTTCCTTGAACATTGTGCATCTTAACTGAGGTAAAAAGTCTAAGTTGAGGGTGGCTACGAAAACTGGCCCTGGTCCCAAGGTTGGATAATGTGCACCTCAACTCAGGCCAAAATCCTAACTTGAGGGTGGCTAGTGTAAGGGTAAAACACAAAATAAGTGGGAAAGTTAGTGATACACGGAAAAGGAGTGAAAATGTGTATTGGGTACAAGAAAAATGAATAATGCCTTAGTTTTGAGCTAAAAGGAAAAATGAAGTGTTAATACAAGGCAAAAAGCTGAAAAATTAAAAGAAAGTACCCAGAAAAGCTTGAAATAGGAGGAAGAATGGAATGAAAGTAACAACATTGGTTGGACAAAAGTGTAGAAAAGGTCCAGTGTCAAGGAGGTCCTTTAGTCACTATGTTCCCAAAATGTCATACCAAAGCCCTCTGAGCCTACGTTACAAGCCTGTAAAAGTACTAAAGTGATCCTAGTCCAAGTAGTCCTAGGCCTTAGTCAGAAGTATAGGGGCAAGCATATGGTATTGGGCATGATACATGAATGTCTTTTATGAGAGTGAGTGATTTTGCAGAGTTCCAAGATTACACATGAAAACATCATTATGAGTGAGATATGGGACTTCTTTTTGTGAGGGAACCTATATTGCATTGTCAATATGAGATTTATTTAGTGATTGTGGCTTGTGGATGATTACCGCGCTTGTCATAGTTGTATTGTCACATGCATTGATCTGTGTTGGTTTAATTTGCTGGATAGCTAACTAATTCTGTTTTGAAACATGGTGTGGGTGTCTATTCTTAAGCTTTATGAGATATATGTCATTAGGTCGAGGTCTGTGTATTACTGTGCTACTTATATAAATCGAGTCTGTCCCTTGAGGACAAGCAACAATTTTCAGTTGAGGGTGTTGATGTGTTGTCAACACATAGAACTTTTGAAGTTTAAAACTTGGAATTTGTGTGTTCTCAATGCGATGTTAGTAGGTTTGATATGTCTTTGTGTTTGTTTTGCAGGATTTTAGGGTTGGCATAATGTTTGGGCAAAATATGAAGAGCATTCTGATTTTGAGGATCCACGAGACCTTTTATGGGGTCGTAAAGAAGGTTTCGTGTGCAATTCCAGTTAAGGGTGGAGTTATGAAGTTTGGTCCACGAACATGCAGACGAGTCGTGGAACACTTTACAAGCCATAGACCAAGTCTCGTACTCTGAGGATTAGAAAGTGAAGATTTGCAGATATTCCATCAGAAAAAAAAACCCCTACAAGTCGTAGAAACTTTCACGGGACTTAGAGGGGTGACGTATAAGCCAAGTCCAAAATTTGAGCAACAAAGTACGAAAGCCCCACTACGAGTTGTAAATCACTATACGGCCTATAGAGCACTTCGTGGAGCCTACCAACCCAGTTGTCCCATTTTATTTTGGATTTGTATTTTAAACATTATAAATAGGTTTTTAGGTTATTGTTTTAGTGAATACAAAGGAAACACCAGCAAGACAGTAGAGAACAAAGAGAAACACTTGTAAACTTTAATTTCATCTTCTAATTACAATGTTATGATTCTCATTGAAGCTTTGGATTTTCTTGTGCTTAATTCAATTGTTTAAGTGTTCAATTATGTTATTAAAATTCATAAGTCTTGCATTTACACTGATCATAAGTAGCTAAATCCACAATTAGGGTTGTGGGAACCATAAAAAACTAACAAGGTAGAACAGGATAATTCGTAATTCTTGAAAAGTGTGCATGTATGTTTTAATTAATTCTCTTCATTTTGAATGCTTTCTAATGGTGGCCAACATTAGAACCTGCCTAATGTTACTGACTGAACCAAGGTAGTAATGAATAGGAAAAGAGATTAATTACCAAGATTCGATTGATGTTTTTCATCTAATCAACCGAACTGGTCAAAGGGAGGTTATACTGGGATAATAGGTAAGGGTTAGTAATGTCACATTGTGGGGATGTAAAAAGTCACGTAGTGAAATTTTCCTCTCACCTATGCCAAAGGATTTGGTGAACTTAACTTACCGTTTTGCTTGCTACACACTGGAAAAGAATTCGGTTATATGGTAATACAGAATTAGGGGATCATGGGGAACACAATACCTTAATTCTTCTCCATATTGGTTTAACATTTATCTTAGGTTAGATTTTTTTTCACTAGTTGTTATAAACTCCCCCCCCCCCCCGGGGAGATAAGTTGGTTAATAAACCTAAATTGCAATTGAATTCTTCTATGTCTACCATATTCCCTTGGATTCGACCCTAACCTTAGTTAGGTTCTATTTTTTAACAACAACCATTTTAGCCTCAAAAAGGAGGTGCAGCTTAGGTGACATCAATTTCATGCATCATGGATTTCATGGCATATTGCTATACTACTCTTCTTTGGATATATATTTCTTTATATATTATGTGCCCTTATCATCAAACATTGAATGCAGGTTTGGTAAGTCATATGCATTGCATGCCCATATACGTAATACATTTAAACATACTAACGCATACTTTTGCCTACATGATCTAACCATGTAGGAACCAAAGCCTGCCTTTTATCTACCATTTAATGGCTAGATTTGATTTGTGACATTTGATGTGGTGTGTCCCGTCTTCCAAGGACAAGCCACCATTCCTCTACCTATGTTGCTTCCATTTATGTTATTTACTTTGAGGGTGAACTCAAGACATGCCTTGGCCCCCGTCCTATCTTATGACTAGAGGCATTGTTGGACTTCTTGTAGATTCTTGTACGGATACTTTCTATGTGTTGTATTCGGAGATTATGATTATGTACCAAACATGGTTATGATGATATGGACTTATGTTATGATATCGAAATGTGGAAGATGCTAAGTCTCTTTTTCCCCATAGAGTGAGTCATACTTACCCGCCCTTTCATTCTTTTATGTTATGCGTTATGTAAATTTATGTAAGTCCCTATCCCTATGGAATCCCCATAGCATGATTCCAAGTGTCTCACAATGATTCTCACGTTCTCTATTGATTCTCTCTGGTTGCACCACAAAAATAACCTAAAAACCTATTTATAGTATTTAAAATATAAAACTAAATCAAAATAAGAGAACTGGGTTCAGTAGGCTCAACGACCAACTCTACGAGTCGTATAAAATTCTAGGTCCCATAGTCAGGGCTTCATGAACTTCATCTTCAATTCTGGTTTTGACTTCTACTAGACCTATCTATGGGTTGTATGAAGACTAACGCCCCATGGAGTGTTTGTCTGATGACTTTTCAGCAACTCCCCACTTTCTAATCCTCAGGGTACGAAACCATATCCACGACTCCTACATAGTTTTATGGCTCGTCTGCATGTTTGTAGATTCAATGTTAAAAACCTCCCCTTCACTGGATTTCGCTACGAAACCAACTCTACAGCTCGTGGAAACTTACAGGCCCGTAAAGGGTGTTGTAGAACAGCAAAAACATCAAATTTCGTACACTTAGCCCAAAATCATGCCAAACCCTGTAATCCTGCAAAATAAACATAAAAAAACACATCAAATCTATTAACATCACTTTAAGAACAAACAAAATTCCAAGTTTTAAGCATCAAAAGTGTTGTATTTTGACAACACATCAGGACCCGTAAGGTCACATTCCAAGTTCCTAATGAGCCCGTCTTAGAGTAGAAATGAACTAAAAAAATTCAAAGGAAGGTTTCTCTCTTACATGAAAGCTATGAAAATGATCTCTAAGGGTTGTTTATATCATATGGTTCAAGTCATGGATGTTAAGTCCCATGTTCCTAGTATTGATTCGATCCCTATAGTAAATGAGTTCCCCGATGTTTTTTCCCAATGATCTAGCCAATATTCCTTACACAAGGGAAATTGATTTGGTATTGGTCTCTTGTTTAACACCCAACCTATCTCTATACCTCCATACAGCATGGCCCCGGCAGAATTGAAAGAGTTGAAAGAACAATTGAAGAATTTTCTTGATAAGGGATTCATAAGGGTTAGTTTTCACCATGGGGTACTCTCGTAGTGTTTATAAGAAAGAAAGATGGTTCTCTCAGATGTGTGTGGACTACCGGCAGTTGAATAAGGTAACCATCAAAAACAAGTATCCAGTTTCAAGGATCGATGACCTCTTCGATCAATTACAACATGCAAGTTACTTTTCGAAGATTGATCTCTGGTATGGATATCACCAATTGAGGATGAAAAAAGATGATATTCCAAAGACGGCCTTTAGAACTTGGTACGGTGCATTTTGAATTTTTGGTAATGTCATTTGGACTAACAAATGCCCTAGCCACTTTTATGGATTTGATGAACAAGATCTTCAAACCATATTTGGATATGTTTGTGGTGGAGTTCATAGACGATATATTGGTGTATTTGTGGGATATGGACGAGCATGAACACCATATGAGGGTTGCGTTACAAACATTGAGAGATAAGCAACTTTATGCCAAGTTTATCAAATGTGAGTTTTGGCTAAGGGAGGTGGATTTTCTTAGTCACATCATTTTGGGTGATGGTATTTGAGTTGATCCACGGAAAATAGAGGCGGTGAAGAATTGGCCCAGACCATTATCCCCATCCAATATTAGAAGCTTTTGGGTTTAGCCAGATATTATAGAAGGTTTGTTGAGGGATTTTCCTCCATTGCTTCTCTTTTAACAAAGATGACCCAAACGAAGGAAATATTCCAATGGTCGGATGGATGTGAAAAGAGTTTTCAAATGATGAAGGATCGTCTTACTTCGGCTCTTATTTTGACCTTTCCTGAAGGATTAGATGCTTTTATTATGTATTGTGATACCTCACATACAGGCTTGGGTTGAGTAATAATGCAACATGAAAAGGTCATTGTCTATGCTTTAAGATAACACCCCTCATGTTTCTGGGCTTGCAAAAATGAGAGACTGAGAATTTGCTGATGGTCAGGTTGTACGAGCTAGTATACGGCCTATAAAAGAATCCACAGGATGTAGGTGGCATCGTGGAAGGTACCCAATGAAAGTGGAAAATTGAAGGAATTCTGGGAGTAGACTTACGAATTAGTAGACAAGTCGTATATTCTCCTATAGCTCGTAAGTAGGTCTCGTAGGTGGAGGCCCTGGAAAAAAACCTCTTTCAAAGTTTGGGGTCTTCCTACGAAGGGTTCCATGGCTCATATGTTTGTCTACTAGTTATATTGCATGTTCATGGATTAGAAGCTGCAATTCCAGTGACTAGAGTTTTTTGATAATTTGATCTTCAAGGAAGACTACGAGCCGTAAGTCTATCCACATCCCGTAAGTGGGGTCTCGTGGACGTCTCTAGCAGTTTTCAATAAAGGGTGTTTTTTATTTTTCCTAGCCTCCTAAGTCCTAAACTATGTCATTTTGGCTACTCTAATTATCCTAACCGACCTAACTCTGGTAAAGTCCTATTCCTAAGTCATTCAAAGCTCCTAATTCAAAATTTTCTCCTAAAGCTTCACAATAATTCTCTCTCTAAGTCAAGGGCTCTATTGAGGCTAAGATAGAAGGATTGACCAAGATTTCCTCCAGATTTTCTTTCCCAATTCTAAGGATTCTACTTGAGGTATGTAGGGCTTCATTCATAGATTAGTTTCATTTATGGAGCCCAATCCAAAACCTTTTTTTTTATCAAAATTTTATGATGAATTCCTATGGGATTTTAAGCCATGGTTCCTATATGATGATTATGATTAATTAAGCATTAACTATGATGAATTTCATGATCTATATGATTTTCAAGCAAAAGTATGTGGTTTTAAAGTATGAATGATTAGGGCTTAATGATTAGATGTGGTTTCCTTATCTAATATCCTAAATTGATTTAAATGCATGTTTTCCTCTATGAATCTTACTCAATTGCATGATTTTGATTCAAATGTCCATGAACCCACACTTAGTTGTATTCCCTCTATGAAAAACATGTTTCAATGATGATGATGACAATATTATGACAATGATGATGTTATGAAAGCTATGATGATGCTACGATAAAGGAGTGATAAAAAGAAAAATGATTATGATGATGTTAAGGTGGGAATGTCTACCCACACTACGGTGAAAGCAAAGTAGATGGACTATTTTTATGATATGATGTTATATGAAAGCTATGATGATTATTTTGAAAGTTATGAAGTATATGACTTATGTTAAAGTTATGTATATGCATGATTTATGTATTCCGTGGGATATGACTTAACACCGAGAGGGATTTGGTAGATTCCATAGTCCCATAACTATGTGCCACCATAGGAATGTTGTTCATGTTCTATGCCTGAAAGGAGTGCTAATGGATCTAATTAGCTCAAGCAATGGACACTCACTGTAATGGGATAGAGCCTAAAGGGTAGGGTCAAATGATAGTTCTCATCGTGCTATGATAGAGCCTATAGGGTGAAACTATCGTGCTATGATAGAGCCTATAGGGTGAGGATCGAGTTTACCTTAGCAAAGTGAACTCCTTTTAGCTAGATGTAGAGTGAATATCGGGATTCCATATAATAGTCCGCATGGTCTTATGAATGATGGTTATAGCCTTATTCCCATATATGTATATTAAGGATATGAATGGATTTGTGATGCTTCTTCTCATGATTTTTAAATGGCATGCTTATGCATATTGTGTCCTTATCCATTGTTATAATTATGCATATTGATAATATTGTTGATATCCTTTGATTCATGGCACACGTACATACTTAGTACATTTTATGTGCTAACATATACTTCTTTTCAAACATGATCTAACCATGTAGGGACCGATGACGAGTAGACCATTCTATATTGAAGCTAGCATCCGGATTCATAGAGCTTCAAGATTAGGTTGGTGAGTTCCCATGCTTCGAGAACAAGCCCTATGACATTTTCTTATGCTGATATTTTAGTTATTTCATTACTTTTGATGTATATCTTGAGGGAGAGCTAGTGAGCTATGTGCTAAACCCTGCCAAGATCTTGATGTAGAGGCCTGAATTGGACAAATGGATATGATGTAGTTGCACTCTTGCTTATATATATTTTCGCTAGCTACTTATCTCTAATATATAATTATTTTACCTTATGAATGCTTATGATATAAACACGAGGATTGGATGGACACCTTCAGGTGTCACATTCATCATGTCACAAATAGGCCCTAGGTCTGGGTCGTGATAGACACCCCCAAGAAAAACTTGCTCATTCTATCCCGTGGGTCTGCCACAATGAAGGGTTCATATTCGGAGAACTTTGTGGATTTGAGGAAGTATTCCCACACACTTTTATGGCCTTGCTTCTAATTATGAACTCTTGCACTTTTGATTTCCTCGACTTATTGATCATACCAAACTTTAGCCATACCTTTAAGTTGATAGACCTAGAGCTCGACCTTCTCTTCCGATAACACCCCCATGATAACCACAATCCTATATGCCTTGCCAATGAATTCCGCAAGGTTTTCCTCAACTTTAGAACCATGGTACTTTGGTGAGTTTATTCTCATAAAATCTCAAACCCTTGTTGCCGGTGTAAGTGCTTGGAGAAGAAGAGCAACCACCCGGTTGTCTTGGTTGGCCAAGACATGGGCCAATATCATAAAGGTGGCTCAAGACTCTGCATATGTGACTCCCTCCTCTTGTGGAATGGGAGGGGCTTGGTCTTCATTCGCCTCTCATAGTTGAGGAGCCTTTCTTGGTGGCATGACTTAAAAAAGGCCAAAAGAATAACACTATATAGAGGAAAATCTTAGACAACTTTAAAGGCACGACATGAATCATATAGAAGGGAAAGTTTCTTAAACGCCTCATAACCTCTCATTCATGATTTTGGTGTATTTCACAACCATGAACAAGACTATATTCTACCTAATATGTTGGACATCTAAGGAACATTTCAAGCCTTGTGCTTTGATACCAAGTTTGTCACAATCCAAACCTAGAGCCTAGTCATGAAATGGCAAATAAGGAGCCTGGAGGGACTTCACCAAAGCCTCTTAGTATTCATCAAGCAATTATAGGTATTAAATCAAGTAAAGTGGACTTAAAAGTAGGGAAGGGACTATGGGAATCATCACATCAATAGAAGACGCAGAAAGTCATCAATTTAAATCATAGACTATATTGTCTAAACACAACTTACTATATAAAAGACTTCGCGAGAGCTAAGACACATCCAAAGCTCCCATCAAGTACAAAAGTCCTGAAAATAATATAAAAAGTAAAAGTCTCCATAAATACAATCCAAAACATAAATGTCTCAAAATACCAAAGCTACTAGTATTAGACGGTGGAGGCTAGGCATGTGCCAGTGGAGGAGGAGAGCACCGGTCCCTACATGGTGACATCATGTAGGCAAAATATGTGTCAGTACATTTGAATGTGATAAGCATGTGAGGTGCAATGTAAACATGAAATTGGAATGCCATCATACATGAAACTATAATGTCATTATTCAAAATATTCCTCACAATATCCAAGGAATAATGCTCAATATGAAGTAAAGATCAATGCAACATGCTAAACAAGTTTAAAGAAACATAAACATCATATTTGTAACTTTTGGGAGAAGATTGCAACTAACATATAAGACCATGTGAGCTACTACATGGAATTGAACATAACCCACTATGTAGGCATGGGGAGTTTACTCGCCGGGTAGAACTTGATCAACTTGTGCATGCATATCTTAGTGTAATATTGCTATTGTGGATCAACTAGACTTAGCCTAAAAAGGCTCCTATCGTGGCACATAGTTAATTGGACAAGAGGTTTCTTCTAAAGTTCCCTTGTTGAACCCCACCTCAATGCCTCATTCGATGCTAAGTCAATTCTAGGGAATACTTTAAAAATACTAGCATAGTCATGCAATATCAAGTTAGAATTATAAATAGCAATTTATAGGAGTAGCTCATTAACATGGAATCCACTCAAGTGAGAATTAGCCTTTCACATTGAAGGTCCATCTTAAACATCATTAAGGGCTTTACAACATGCTTATATCTTTCACAATATTCATAACTTTCAAACCTACTTTTAGGCCCTTATCATCAACATCATGTAGTAATCATCTTAAACTTAGTAGGTTTAGGTAATGATATTAAAATCACATGCTACAAGAATATAATGCAAGATAGTGATGAAATTTCTCAAGTTAAAATCATGGTTATATAGTTTACATCATTCAGGAAAATCCTAGATACTGAAATCAAAACATTCAACTTGATAACCATAAAAACTCATGGTACATCGTCACAATACATCATTAGAGTCGATAATACATGAAAATACAACATTAAAATAGTGTTTAAAACATGCTCATGAAACTCATAATTTTCAAGAACTTGAAGAAAAGATAAACGATATCATGGTTAGTCTTTGTGGGTGAAAGATACCCACACCCAAGCTCACATACCAGGTGAACACCTTAAGGAAAGACCTGAACAAGTTGAAGAAGAAGATCTTGGAATTCTAGTTCTTGCCCCTGCCTTTAAGAGTGATTTTACCTAAGAAAATTTTAAGAGAATTTGGAATTATGGGAATGAGAGTGAATGAGGGCTTAAGGTGTGATATGGGAGGTAAAAGAATCCAAAATGACATACTATCAAGATTAGGGCATGAAGAAAAGGAAAAAGTACCATTCATTAGTACTTTCATAATTTAGACCTCGCTCTCGATTACAGGTCATAAAATAGTCTATGGACTGTACTTGGGGGTTCATCCTATATAATTTTTGGATCTTCTGAAAATAGGTCTCTAAAGATCAATCCATGAGACCAATCTATGACTTTTAGATCGGTCTATGGATCGTACATACCGTCTGTAGATTACCCCAACACTTAGAAAAGAATTTAAGCTCAGGAGCCCATCTATGAGACCAAACTACAACTCGTAAATAGAACTACGAGTTGTCTTATTTGTTCATACTCCCAACTTCGAAAGACTAGTATTCCATCGAATCAAGGCATCAAACCACAAACTCATTCTACAGTCCATAGTTCCATTTACGAACCTTAAAAACTCTTCACACAATGCCCTTAGACTTAGTCAATTTTTAATCCAGGCCAATCCTATCCACGAGCCCCGTTTAAGACCAATGGATTGGACCACGAGCTGTAAATATGGATTGTACTTTGGTCTTCAATATTTCTAGTTCCTCTTCTTCTGCACTTTATAAATTTCTAACTTACGGGTACTTACTCCTTACCTACTACTGATGCATTTTAAGTCATATAAGCCTAGGTCCAACGTGGATAATACCACTAGCGGGTCAAACCATTACAAGAACAATAAAGAGGTAGTCATTTATTTCATTTAGTAGTTTTTAATGGATAGTGATGATTTATGAATTTGATCTCCTTCGAGAACTTGAGAGCTTGGTGAAGCCTCCATTGAACCTTGTTTAAAAATGAAGATTGCTTGGAGATTCAATTTTCTTAAGACCTTTATAAGAGACTCGATGCTTAATTTGATTTGTGTGGAGATCCAATTTTCTTAAGACCTTCGTAAGAGACTCGGTGCTTAATTTGGATTAATCAATTGACGGCTTTAGGTTTGATACATTTTTAGGTTAATTTTGATTTCTATTTCTTGTGTCAATCTATTTATTTTGATTAGATGTCCGTTTAGAAATTATAGTTAGAAATTTTTGTATTTAATATATCCTTTAATATCCAATTGTTCTTTCTCTTGTATCTTTCTCTTCATCAGTGGTGTATATTTTTCTCAAGGATACCAATTCATTCACAATAGTAGTAATGTAGTGATCATATCCTAAAGTGATTCCCCAAACTTTATCTAGAAATTAAATATCTTAGAAATTCTAAATTTTCTTACCAGAGTAATTTCTTCATGAGTATTAATTAATGAGCGTAGTCCAAATCTACTTTTTTGTAGTGCAATCAAATATGCTATTGAACTCATTAGGTCCAAGTCCACGTACAAAGATACATTTGGCTTTAGAAGTTTTTTCAAGCAACTTGTAATCAACTTAATCATATCAATTCTTGGTCTTTGAAATGTGTTTCTCTTTAGTATCCTTCTTTATAGGAAATTGCAGGACCATTACTAAATCTTGTCCAAACCTCATAGTCCTTTGCTCGAAGGAATTCCTCTATTCTTGCCTTTCATCATGATTAGTACTGTCCATTAAACAATAGTGACATATTGATGTGTTGACCTTTATCTTATTCAAGAGAAGGTCCAAAAATAATAGTGCCTTTACTTTGGGTTATTAGACTCTATTAAGATCACACGCTTTAATATCGATTGTTACAATATTGTTCCTTTAAATTTTCTAAGGATTAAGTTACTCTATCTATTCCTTTGTTAAGTATTGATACTGTGTTAAGCAAAATAAGTAAAGTAATAATATAATACTTTATCATGAAACAATTCAGGTCATAAAGGACAAAAAAAATCATGATTTACACATCTAAATAGAATTTAATTTTAACTTTACTAAACTCCGAATCTTAATAGTTTAATTACAACTCTTACCATTCTAGAAACTAAACTTTAATTTCTAGAAATATGCTCTAAACTCTGGGGAAAAAAAATTGCAACTCGATAAAAAAAATGCAAATAAGAAGTATAAAAATATAAACCTATGGAACAGGTTCTTGAATCTAAGAAAAAAAGCTTTATGCAATTGGACTGGATCTTAATTCTTTTGCTTCGCGTGGTTGACCTCCTTATCCCAGTTGGATTAGAAACATGTCATGGCAATTTGTTCCTTTAATTTGTCAATTATTAAATTATTTCCTTCATCTAATAAATTTCTCCTTTTTTCCTTGTGTGCATAGCTCAACTTTGTATGTTAGTTTCTTTAAGCGGAACACACAAAGTAAACACATTAAAGGATTAGGTCAGACCAATTAGGTTATAAATATTACACAAGTATACATTTAGTTGCATAGGCCTACCAACTATTTTCTAGAGCGAGTATGATGAATAAGGAATATATTGATATCCGCATTGTCCAAGAGATAATGACTCAACATTGAAGACTCACTCACTTTAAATAGATATTTTGTATCTAGTAGTGGAATCATAATTTTTACCAAGGTATTCAAAATATGAAAAAGAGAAAATATTAACAAATCGAAAAAGTTTATCATTTACTAATTGTAAATAAAAAGTAATTTTAACTATGTATAAATAGAGTATAATTTTATACCAAAATAGATTTCTATGAACTCCCTCTTGTTACCATCTAATGATTTTGATGAATGAATTTGCAGGATTGCTCAAAAAGTAAAAAGACTATAACTAAAAGCAAAAAAGGAAAGAAGATCCCAAAAATTAAGAAAAAAAGAAGATGTTCAGCATTAGCAGAAGTGATGAAAAATCAGCTCAAGATTATCCCTAATTCAAGGAAGAAAAGATCAAGTCTTTATAAGGCAGTATACTCAATCGGCAGATTACCAATAAATCAAGCTAGTAAAGATCTATAAGCAGCGTCTGAATCAAAGAAGGAAATCAAGCAAGCAGGATCTATAAGGCAGCATACTCAATTAGCCTTGGAAAGAATCTTCAATCAAGGAACATTACAAATCCTTGATTGAAAGAAAAACCCATGGGTCCAGAATAGCTCCAACGGCTACGTCTGTGAATCTGCAATATAGCCATCATCTCTCTCTCTAAGAAAAAAGAACACTTACTGTAGAATCAGTCTTAATATTATCCTTCAACTTAATATAGAACATTGTACTCCCTAAGATAATAGTCGCAAAAAAGAAAGAAAGAAAATATTCTAGACTAGTTGTACAAGCAGAGAGTTTATTTGAGGTCTGAACTATCAGCCAAGTCTGAGTGAAAGTCATAGTCTGTAAACATTCACCCACTTTAAGCTCTAAAGGAAAACCTTGTGACCCAAGGGAACTGGAAGTAGACACCTTATTGATGTTCCAAACCAGTATAAATTTCTCAATCTCTTTTATTATTCTAGAAATTTCATTATTATTAATATCTGTGAAATTAAATTGTAGCACAGTTGACTATCAATAACAGTCGTCGAGTAAGAAAAATTTCAATTTACCCCCGCCCCCTCCAATTATCAATCGAAAAAAATCAGAGCAAGATCTCGCCAAGAAGTACTTAACTGCACGTGAGCAAGATCAAATGGCTAACTATCAAACTTTTTGACTATTCTCTAAGATAGTCACTCATTATATCATCCTCCTTACTTCAATGGCCTATATTACTCTCACTGGAAGGAAAGATTCAAAATCTTTGTGCAATCGACTGATTTCCAAGCATGGATGTCAATCAAGAAAGCACCTAATCGTATTCCTAGTACATTTGGAAAAGACATTGCTGGAAAATCAATTGACTTAAAAAATTATTCAAAATCACCAAGGAGCAGCAAGAAGCAATACAAACAAACGCCAGGGCTATCAGTCCACTTTATTGTGTAATCAGTAGTGCTGAATATGACAAAATTTCAATATGTGAGACAGCTAAAGAAATGTGGGACAAGCTTGACGTTACCTACGAAGGAACAAGTAAAGTCAAAGAGGCTCGAAGAAGTGTCTTGATAAATGAGTATGAGCTATTCAAAATGGTGGATGATGAAAATATTGAAATGATGTTCACCAGATTCAGCAAGATTGTAAGTGAACTAAAGTCACTTGGGATGTTTATTCTAACACTCTTATTAAGTCAAAAAACTCATTTGAAGCATCTCAAAAGCTTGGGAAACCAAAGCAGCAATCCTGGAAGGTGGAGATTTACAAAATTTGACTTAAAATGAACTTTGTGGAAATCTCATGGAATATTAACAAAATCACATCCACAAATACACTAAAGAAGAGAAAAAGAAATCAGTCGCATTCAATATCGAGATCCTTGAGGAAGAAAAAGAATTAGATGAGTCAAAAAGAGAGGGCATGGCTCTCATAACTCGCGGAGTCAGGAAGATACTCAAATGGAGGAGAAAATATCCACACCAACAATCCAAGAACAATGAGCAAAATGATGATAGATGTTATTACTGTGGAAGACCTGGTCACATATGTCAAAATTATTGGGAACTAAAGAGGAGAAACTATTGAAGAAATGGAAACTCAAAGTCGCTTGGCAAGTGGAGTGATGAAGAAGGATCAGAGAAGAACCTGTTGAGACCACAAATATCTAGTTCATGACAATTGGAGAAACTAGTGAGGTAAGAGCTTTCAACAGGCGAAATTATTTAAATCTTCATAACTCTATAGATATTGATTCTTGATTAATTGCAAAAAGTCATTGATGAATATAATAAGCATTCTATAGAATAGAAGGACTGGAAAATTCTTCTAAAGCCAAGTCAGATAGAAGTTGACTTACTTCAAGAAGAGCTTAATGATATTAAGACGTTGCTAAATAACATTAAAAAATCATCAATCCATAGTTCAGTTCGATTTGACATTTCGAAACATATCATTAAGATTTTTAGAGTCAACTGAAAGAAACTATTTTAAATTTGCATGTTCTTCCTGTTGTAAAATTGGTCAAAAATCTTTTGATTGTAAAACTCTCAAATCTAGCAATTAGATCTAGAGACCAAAAGTCTCAAACTCAAACCATCAAGGAACTGAAACTAATTGGATACTTAAAAGAAACTAAATTTATCGTGTTGCAGGTACACACTAGACAATCTTACAAAAATATAGGTGATTGATAGTGGATGCTCTAGACATATGACTAGAAAGAAAGAAAACTTTAAAAGTGTGGAAGAACTTGATGGAGGTTTTGTAAGATTTGGTGACATTGATAAAGAAGAAGTTACTAGTGTTGGAACTGTAACTATCAGGCCCTCTTGCGATCTCATAGAAGTATATCTGGTGGACAGATTTAAGCACAACCTTCTAAGCATCATTCAACTGTGTGATACAGGCTTCGACGTGCATTTCAATGTTATCAATTGTACCATATGAAACTAGTCAAAAAACATTAATTATTAGAGAACGCATTGACAATATCTATGTGCTTAACAATATGGATTCACCAATTCTTACCTATCTCACTAATATGTCAAATGACCCTTGGGTGTGGCACAAAAAGCTTGGACACACAAGTATGCATGTGTTAGAAGAACTCTCAAAGATGGACTTGGTTATCGATCTACTAAAGTTGAAAATTGAGAAGGATTACCCCAGTGATGCATGTCAATTTGGCAAACAAACTCGATCATCTTTCAAAGCTTATGACACTGTAAGAACTCCAAAGCCTCTATAACTACTACACATGGACTTGTTCAAACCTATAAAAACTGCTAGTATTGGCAGTAAAATATATACTTTTGTTATTATTGATGATTACTCTCATTTTATTTGGGTTATGTTTCTATCTCACAAGCATGAAACTTTCACAAACTTTGAAGTGTTTTGTACAAATATTAAAAAAGAAACAAACTATTTCATCTCAACTATTCATAATGATCACAGATGAGAATTTAAAAATAATCTCTTAAGGAATTCAACAACTTAAATGTTGTAACTCAAAACTTCTCATCACCTCGATCCCCTCAGCAAAATAAAGTAGTGAAAAGAAAGAATAGATCTCTTCAAGACACTGCACAAACCATCTTACTCAATCAAAGTCTTCCAAACCATTTCTAGACAGAAGTAGTAAGTACAATATGCCATATCCTAAACATGTGTATAATTATACAAATCCTAAGGAAAACTCCATATGAACTACGAAATGATAAGAAGCCTAACATTAGATACTTTAACCCTTTTGGATGCAAGTGTTACATCCACAATAAAGAAAATAACAATTCTGATATGTTTTATCCTAGAAGTGATTAAGATATTTTTCTTAAATACTCACCTTCCATTCATGCATACAGAGTGTTTAATAAGCATAATTTTTGTGTTGAAGAGCCTGTTTATGTTATTTTTTTATGATACTAACGCAAAAATGCAGATATCTAATGAGGAAACTCCTCCTCAAAGTTCCACTATACAAAGCTCTTATGAAGAAACTCTTCCTGAAGAGTCAACTAAAATTACAAATGAGTCGAATACCCTTTAAGAGAAGGTTGTCATACCCAGGGAATGGAGACATAGTACAAGTTATCCAAATGACTTCATCATTGGAGATCCTTCTAGCAAAATGCAAACCAGGGCATTTTTAAAGATACAAGCCTCAGTATCTTTGGTGTCTAAAACAGAGACTAAACAAGTGGATGAAGCTCATAAAGATGAACCATGGATTCAATCTATGAAAGAAGAACTTGATTAGTTCGTACATAATCAGGTATAGACACTTGTTAAGAAAGATAAAAACTTCTCCGTCGTAAGAACCAAATGGGTATTTCAAAATAGAATTAATGAAAAAGGTGAAGTCATCAAAAATAAGGGAAGACTTGTAACTTAAGGATATTCCTAGCAAAAGGGTATAGATTATGTTAAAACTTTTGTTCCTAGTGTAAGGTTAGAATCCATATACATATCACTTCCTTACACATCATTCTTTTATTCTAAAATTTTTCAAATGGGCTTTAAAAGTGTATTTCTAAATGGCTTATTAAAGAAGAATGCTTTTTTAAACAACCCCTTGGCTTTGAAAATCCTTTCTTCCCAAATCACGATTTTTAACTTTCTAAAGTTTTTCACGATTTATACCAAACCCCTACAGCTAAGTATGAGCGTCGTAGAAACTTCCTTTTCAAAAACAATTTTAAAAGGGGGGGGGGGGTATTGATACTACTCTTTTTATTCAAAAGCTTAATTAAAATCTTATCATTGTCCAAATTTATGTGGATGAAGTTATATTTGAAAGTCCTAATTTCTCATTGTGTGAGAACTTTGCAAATTTTATAAATGGAGAATTCAAAATGAGCCTCATGGTCGAGTCACCTTCTTCCTCAGCCATCAAATCGAGCAAACTTCTGAAGGGACATTCATCTGTCAAAGAAAGCACGCAAGAGAACTAATTAAGCATTTTGGGATGAAGAAGGAAAAAGTATATGACACATCCCTGAGTCCCTCCGCATGTTTGGAGCTACTGTAGAAAATATGAATGAAAAGGTGTATCAAGGAATGATTGGCTCTCTACTTTATCTTACTGCCAATTTGCCTGATATTATGTTCAATATATGAAAGTATGCAAGGTGTCAGTCAACTTCTAAAGAATATCATCTGACTATTGTGAAAAGAATCATTTGATTCTCAATTGGGACATCAGAAATGGAATTATCATACCCTAACTCTACTTCTCTCTCACTAACTAATTATTCAGATGCAGACTTTGCAGTGAGATAAAAATGACAAAAAAAAAAAGCACAAGGGGTCCTGCCAACTATAGGGAGATTCACTAATTTCATGCCATAGCAAAAAGTAAAGTTATGTGTCTCTCTCCACTATTGAGCCAAAATACATGGACATTTGAAGTTGTGGTACTCAATTGCTAAAAATAATGCACCAGCTTGAGGATTTTAATTTATATTTCAATCATAGTTTCATTTTATGTGATAATACTAGTGTATTCAGTCTCCCAAAATATATTGTGCATCATTCTAGCGCTAAACATAGAGATATTAAGCATCATTTTATTAGAGATCATGTGAAAAAGAAGATTTTTTACTAAAATCTGCTGATTTCGAAAATCAACTTGCTGATATTTTTACAAAGCCCACGTATGAAGATAGATTTTATTTTCTTCGTGATAAACTAAATATTTTTTTCAAAGCTAATCATGAAAACTAATTTGTCTCCCTTCATTTATGTCTTGTGTAAAATCTTTTCATACCTTTCTTTTAAAAAGTTTTTGACCATATATTTGTAATTATTACCCTCGGGTTCACTGTGCCCCTTTGTCAGAAAACCCCCTCATGTTCTGATGTCTTTTCATTTCAGCTTCTCATCCCCTGCTCCTCCTCTCCTCTTTCATTGACCATCCTATCTTATTTCCTCTTCAACTCTCTCCATTTACTCTATTAGTTTATCTTCCTCTTCTCCCAAGTAATGACGCGCACTCACTCTATGGTTTCTCAGAAATCCCTATTAACAATTAATCTCTTAAAATTAATTTTCTGTCCTCAAATTCCTCTAAAGCGGAGTCATGTGACGACTCTTCCTCTTCTAAACGAGTCTCTCCTCCTTCTATTATATTAGAAAGATCTTATCAACATGGTTGCTTAAGAATAATTAAATTTTTTCTCAAGGGCAATATCGACATTTCTAGCATGAGAACTTACGTGTCCTACATAGAATTAATCATTATATGATTATGAAGGAAGATAGTATAAAATTTTCTCTCTTTTCATTTTTATTTTAATGTGAAGGATGAGTTTGTGGTTGAAAATTGTGGGTATACTTCTGTTATTTTTTCTTTACCTATTTTGATTTGAATGAACCAAGTTGATTTAAAAAGTTTACAACACTCACCTACTAAATTTCTCTGAATATATTTGGCATTTGTAACTTAGTTTGTGTTTGGTAGGAGTGAAAAATATTTTCTGAAAATAAGTAATTTTCTTATTTATTTTTTGATGTTTGATTGGTTAATAAAAATAAAAAAATTCTCTCTCTTGTATCTCTAAGGAAGTCACTTTCCACTAATCAGAGAAAACTGTGTTCCTTGGAAAAATGTTTTCTGAAATATATGCAATCAAACATGAGAAAATTAAAAAATATTTTCCTTCATACCAAACACTCTCTAATCTAATCATTCCATAGTATTCTTTTTTAAATTGATAACAGTTTTCTTTTAGTTAGTTAACAAATAAAGTTTATGTTTCATATTAATGAAAAAACTCTTAATGTTATTTTGACTCTTTAAAAATAAACTTTTCATATTAATGAAAAAACTCTTAATGTTATTTTGACTCTTTAAAAATATTAATGGGTGCGTCGAATGAGTACTACACGCATCAAAAAGAAATTGATAAACACATTGATGTTGATGTGTTGCAAAGTTGTCTTTGGCTTGCTTACTCATTTTCACAACAGAATCTCAATGTCATAATAACTTCTTATATACAAGGGTGTATAGTTTAATGTTGTCATCTTGATTTTATTGACGCACGGAATGATCTTTTTTTTCAGCATTATTTATCAGCTAATGTAATAACGAATGGAGTGAAAACCACTTAAGATTTGAACTTTATCAAGATCCGCACCCAAAATTACTTCAGTGCCCTTTTGAGTAAAATTTTTCTATACTATTGATGCACTTGAAATCCACACATATTAGATCGACTTTGTTTGAGAAATCTTTTTAAGTAGTTTGTAGATTAGTATTCAACAAGCATCAAGTCTTAAAGTTGATAAAAGCTCTGTTAAGCATGTAATTTTGTATATAAGTAGATTTCTGATGATATTCAGTTTGGTTAATCTTAATGTCCTTATGTATATTGCATAACTCATTGATCTTTTTGACTTTCTATAAAATAGAATACCGTAGAACACAACTGCATCCTATTCCTGAGATGATAGGATGACAAATAAAATTGTTGGCTTCCAATTGTGAAAATATTATTATATCCATGATCATCTACTCATCACGATTATTAGGATAATAGTTTTTAGAAATACCTACATTTTATAATCATTATTATTAGTGTATATCATTACTTACTATTTTATAATGTGTCTCAAGGTACCCATTGGAGTCATTAGAGGATCTGCTACGTTTGGCACACTTGCTATGAGGACAAACATCAAAGATAGGTGCATAGACACCATGACAATGGAGATATTTTAAACACCTTAGAGAATGTTTGTGTTGAGCTTTAATATCTCAATTTGTATTATGTCATCTATATGTCGCCAGTTGTGATGATTTCTTATGTTTACAAGAGGTTATATCTAAATTGTAAAAAGTTAATAATGTTGGAATACTTCAAGCTAAATAGAGATTCGATTTGTAATAATTCAATGCACTCTTTTGTAGTATTTGAACATAAGATTTTAACCATTACAAAAAAATTGATTATTTGAGGCCTTTGGGCAATTATTTGTAACAATGATATTTTGTTGGGCACGTGCTATGCAAAAGCTACACGGCCCAGTCTTAAAAGAAATAACCTTAAAAAAACCATCCTTGTCCCTCTGAATCCTTCTGTGTAGATGACATGTGAAATTTCTAAGGAATTTTGATAACTCATAACTCTACCCTCACATGTACCTATGTTTTAAGCCTCACTCCTATATGTGAGAAGTGTATTAAGATCATAAGAGACCTCTAGTACTTAGTCGAGTTCAAAACTTTCCTATAAATTGAGTTTCTAGACTTAGATTATGCAAGGGTCAATCTTAAATGATCATAAATCTTAGCACAGAAAGAATCAGATGTTACATGACCTACCAAATGAAAGCTCTTTGAATTAGCTTTCCAACGCATTTAGTTTCACCTCAATTTTAGAGTTTAGAGTCAAAAGTTAGGGCGGTTTTACTGGAGACTGCCAGATGCAGAGTGCATCTACAAAACCTCTTTACCAATCGTAAGTCAAAGTACGACTCGTCTACTAACTCGTGGAAAAAGTCTTGAAACTTCACATTTTTCGTCCCAGACTTTACGAACCAATCTACGGCTCATAGAACACTCTAGAGGGCCATAAAATGGTCTCTTAAAGTGATCTAGAGACCTCAAAAGCTATTCAAAAGTTTACGGAAGGGTCCCTACAGGCTGTAGAAATTTCTACGGGCTGTAGAGGATCTCGTAGGTGGTCCTGATCAGTGATTTTAAAGAGGATTATTTTCATCTTTTCTCACCCTTTAAGCCTAAACTTGTCAGTTTTCACCTAATTAAACCCCTGGAATGTAATCTTTCATATCTTAAACGCTCAAACACTCCTTAAACTGAGAATGTAATTTCAAAAGGGCAAAAGTTAGGGCTTTCAAGAACCTTCTTCAATTCCTTCAAGAAACTAATTCCTCAGGTATGTAAGGCCCTCCAAAAGTTATCCTACTACTATTCTAGTATCTTTAACTATCAGTTGCTACCCAAGATCTTATTGATAAGTTGATCTTAAGATTTCCTTCAGTTACTAGTTAAATTTATTAAAGTACTTATTCTTGTATTTTTTTTTAAAAAAAAGTCAGGGTCTTTACTAATTTCAACACTAAGTGAAGATATTAATTCAAGGTTTTATGGTTAAGGTTGCTTTTATAAGAACCCTAGATATTGCATGAAAGCCATTATGTTTATAGTTTTGAGTTGAGTTTAAGGAGTACTTAAATATTTACAAGATAACTGAGTAACAAAATTATGTTTTGAGAAACTATGCATTGATAAAGGTTCAGTCAAAGAGGAGCGATAAGTTGAGAAAAGTTTCAGAAAAGCTAAAGTTGGGCTAAGTCCCAAATGATTAAAAAGACATTTTGAGAACTCTTAATCTTAAAGTTATGAGTATTATCAAAGTAATTTTTGGAGTAGTGTTGAGCACCGATATGAGTGAGAGTAATAATAACTCAAACTCATAAACTATGTAGCTGGCGGAGGATAGGATTGTCCAATAGTACAACTCTTCACTTGCCACTTAATGGCCCAGTTTTAGGATGGATCCTCTCCCCTAACTTTCATCCCTTACCCTGACAAAGTATTGCATGACTCTAACAGCGTGGGCAAGACGTTGTATCAACACGACGCTCATAGTAATTGTTCTTAGTTAGAAAAACTCTCCGAGCTAAAGTAAACTAGTTTCTACATACAGAGTTTCAGTTTATGTTTTTACTTTCAGCATGCACTTTGTTTATTACTTATACTATCCTATTTTGAGACATGTTTTAGTTACTTTGAGTATAATGTCTTATCCTGAATTATGATTTGGCTATTTTACATACCGTACATCCCACGTACTGATGTTCTTTGGACCTGCATCGTTTTATGATGCAGACACTGGTGACAGAGTTCCTTAGTAGATGCTCCGTTCAGGACCAGCATTTCATTGAGACATTGATGAGGCCTTTTATCGGTTAGAGGCTTTAGAGTCTTCATTTATATTTCAGTATTTATTTTCAGTTGTGGTTACCATGGACCTATCGCGGTAGTTTTTTCAGACTACTCCAATTAGAAGCTCAATAGACTGTATGTCAGGAGTTTCAGATCTTATTTTTAGTTGTTATTGAAAAATTTCCACTATACAGTTTATTCACATATTTGCAGTATCTTTAGCTTATTATAATTAAGCTTTCCATCATTATTTAAGTCTTCCACTGAGTAAAGTAGCCAGGCCAAGTTGTTCACTTGGGACTAGAAATGGTTCTGGGTGCTACCCACGTCTAGGGTATGAACTTGGAGCGTGACAAACTTAGTATTGGAGCACAGAGTTCACGTGTCCTAGAAAGTCTATGGAAACATGTCTAGTAGAGTTCGTATTATTGGTGTGAAGTGCGCCACATCCATAATAGGGAGGCAACGAGGCATTAGGAAGTGTCACTATCAATTGTTATTCCCTCTCGTGCTTCAGAGTTTGCGTTTGTTAAGTCCTTTCTAATTCATGCGTTCACGCCTTTATTTTTTTTTTTCAGATCATGCCTCCACGTAAAACTATCGAACCAGCCAGGCAGAATGCAAACCAGCTTGAGCCACTGATTCCTGAGAGACCTAGAGGTCCAGCTATTCTTGTTGAGCAGCCACCGCAAGCGGATAACTCTAATGTTAAGCACCGCCATGCCATCCAGACTTTGGCACAGGCAGTCACTACACAGGGAGGTCGACAGGGAGATTGCAGGCATGATAATATAGATACCACCAGGGTTCAAGAATTTTTGAGGGTGAACCCACCTGAGTTCACGGGGTCTGATGTGAAGGACGATCCAGAGAACTTCATGGAGGAGCTCAAGAAAATACTTTAGGTTATGCATACAAGTGATGCTGAGCGGGTTGAGTTGGCTGCCTACCAGCTCAAGGGAGTGGTTGGACTCTAGTTTGGATAGTGGAAGGGAGGTAGAGCCAAAGGGGCTCCAGCATTGAGGTGGGCAATATTCGAGCAGGAATTTCTAGTATAATACTTTCCTAAAGAGTTGAGGCAGGCTAAAGTGAGGGAGTTTTTGAATCTGAAGCAGGAAACTATGAGTGTACGAGAGTACAGCCTCAAATGCACTTGGTTGTCCCATTATGCTCCGACTATGGTGGCAGACATGCTTACTAGGATGGATTTATTTATACCAGGGCTCTCTCGGATGACTAAGAGAGAGGGCAGAAACGTTATTCCAATTGGGAATATGGACATAGCTTGCTTAATGACTTATGTCCAACAAGTGGAGGAGGAAAAGATGCAGGATAGGGAGGAGTTCAGAAACAAAAGGGCCAAGACATCAGGCCAGGAGACAGGTAAAAAGGGGGCTAGAGTTGCCAATCATTCATCGTTTTAATCTAGGACATCTGGACCAACACCTTCATCACCTGGATCACAAAACCGTGATTTTAGGGTAGCTAGTCACAAGGAGTGTAACTCAAGGATTGACTCGTTATTCAGTTTGTGGTAAATGTGGCAGGTCTCATCCAGGAGAGTGCCTTGTGGCCAAAAATGGTTGTTTTAGATGTGGTCAGATAGGGCACTTCTTGAAGGATTGTCCGATAAGAAGGCAGAGCATGAGGGATAACAGATCTCAGTCAGTCTCTTCAGCACCACTGGGTAAGTCAATTTAGAGGGGTGCTACATCAGGGACAGACGGGGGCACTACTCGTCTATATGCCATGGCCACCAGACAGGAGCAAGAGAACTCACCAGATGTGGTTACTGGTATGCTCAAAGTTTTTACTTATGATGTCTATGCATTATTATACCTAGGGGCCACATTGTCATTTGTGACTCCCTATGTAACCATGAAGTTTGGGATCAGCCTAGAATGTCTTCTTGAGCCTTTTAGTGCTTCCACTTCTGTTGGATAATCTTTTCTAGCCCAAAGAGTCTATAGGGATTTCCAGTGTCAGTTTACCATAAAAATACCTTAGCTGATCTGGTTGAGTTAGACATGGTAGATTTTGACGTCATTCTAGGCATGGACTAGCTTCATGCTTGTTATGCCTCTATAGACTGTAAAACCAGGGTGGTTAATTTTCAGTTTCCTAATGAGCTAGTATTAGAGCGGAGAGGTAGCTCAGTTTTTCCAAAGGGTAAATTTATCTCATATCTCAAAGCCATAAAGTTAATTTCCAAAGGGTGTATATACCACCTAGTCAAAGTCAAAGATTATAGTGTTGAGACACCATCTCTCCAGTCTGTTCCAATTGTAAATGAGTTCCTAGAAGTTATTCCTGATGATCTACCTAGAGTCCCCCTTGATAGGGAGATAGACTTTGGGATGGATACCTTCTCAGATACTCAGCCTATATTTATTCCTCTGTACCATATGGCTCCTTCAGAGCTAAAAGAGTTGAAAATACAGCTAAACGACCTCCTATATAAGGGTTTCATTAGATCAAGTGTCTCACCTTGGGGTGCTCCAGTTCTCTTTGTTCGTAAAAAGGATGGTTCACTTAGAATGTGCATAGATTACCGTCAGTTAAATAAGGTCACCATAAAGAATAAGTATTCTCTCTCCAGAATTGATGACATGTTTGACCAACTCCAGGGTGCTACTTGTCTCTCCAAAATGACCTCAGATCTAGGTACCATCAGCTCAAAGATAGAAAAAGTGACATCCCTAAGATAGCTTTCAGAATACGCTACGATCATTATGAGTTCTTGGTCTTCTCATTTGGACTGACAAATGCACCAGCGGCTTTCATAGATCTTATGAATAGACCTAGATATGTTCATCATTGTGTCCATAGATGACATCCTAATCTACACTCGTAATAAGGAAGAACATGCTAACCACCTTAGAATTATCCTTCAGACCTTCAAGGAACAACAGTTGTATGCCAAGTCCACGCCCCAATCGTCCCCCCGGAGGAATATGTGCATCTAAAAGATCTTTCATACTGTGCCATTCTCCAAATATGAGTTTTGGTTAGCATCCGTGGCGTTTTTCGATCATACTGTTTCTGGTGAGGTCATTCAAGTTGATTCTCAAAAGATTGAGGTAGTAAAGAACTAGCCAAGGCCTACAAATCAAACAGAGATAAGGAATTTCTTGGGTTTGGTAGGTTATTACAAGCATTTTGTAAAGGGATTTTCTTCTATCTCAGCTCCCTTGACCAAGCTAACTCAGAAGAAGGTTAAGTTTGTATGTTATGAAGCTTGTGAGAAGAGCTTCCAAGAGTTGAAAACTAGGTTGACTACAGCTCCGGTCTTATCCCTACCTGAGGGAGTTGATGGCTTCATTGTGCACTGCGATGCTTCCAGAGTTAGCTTGGGATGCGTATTGATGCAAAGTGGTAAGGTGATAGCATATGCCTCTAGACAACTTAAGACTCGTGAGAAGAACTATCCAACTCATTATCTTGAGCTTGTTGTTGTGGTGTTTTCTCTCAAAATCTAGAGACACTATCTTTACAGTGGGCATGTGGATGTATTTACTGACTACAAGAGCTTGCAGTATGTATTCAGCTAGAAGGATTTGAACTTGAGGCAGAGGAGATGGCTGGAGCTGTTGAAAGATTATGACATGAGCATCATCTATCACTGAGGTAAAGCTAATGTAGTTGTTGATGCTCTTAGCAGGTTAACCATGTGTAGCACTGCACACATTGAGTATGGAAATAAAGAACTAGCTAAGGAAGTGCATAGACCAGCACACTTGGGAGTATAGATTGAAGATTCTGATGAAGGCGGTGTGATTATCAAAAATGGGGGCAGAGTCACCTTGGTGGTGGAGGTGAAAGAAAAGAAAGATCGGGAACCTATCCTCCTTCAGTTGAAAGAAGATGTTCAAAAGCAAAAGATATTAGTGTTTGCAAAAGAAGGAGATGAAGTCCTGAGATACCAAGGCAGATTGTGTGTACCAAATGTTGATGGCCTTAGAGACAGAATTCTAGTTGAGGCTCATAATGCTAGATACTCTATTTACACAGGTGCAACAAAAATGTATAGAGATTTACGAGAGGTTTATTAGTGGGGTGGCATGAAGAAGGACATTGCAGAGTTTGTGTCCAAATGCCCCAATTGCCAGCAAGTTAAGGTGGAGCACCAAAGGCCTTGTGGTGTGGCCCAGAATATTGAAACTCCATAGTGGAAGTGGGAGATGATTAACATGGACTTCATAAAGGGCTTACCCCGATCTCGTAGACATCATGATTCAATATGGGTGATAGTAGACATAAATGACCAAGTCAGCGTACTTTCTACCTATCAAGATAACTGATACAGCTGTGGACTATGCCAGGCTTTACATTAAGGATATCGTTAGATTACATGGGGTTATAATATCCATCATTTCAGATAGAGGAGCCTAGTTCACAACACAATTTTGAAAGTCCTTTCAGAAAGGGCTTGGTACAAAGGTGAATCTTAATACAACCTTTCATCCCAAAATAGACGGGCAAGTGGAGCGGACCATACAAACTCTTGAGGATATGTTGAGGGCATGTGCTATAGAATTTAAAGGTAACTGGTAAAATCACTTACCCTTGATTAAATTCTCCTATAACAACAGTTTCCAGGCTAGCATACGAATCGCACCATATGAGGCCCTTTATGGGAGGAGGTGTAGGTCGCCTATTGGGTGGTTTGAAGTTGGTGAGGCAGGATTGATAGGACCTGATTTAGTCTATTAGGCATGGAGAAGGTGAAAGTTCTTTAAGAAAGATTAAAGATAGCCCAAATCCAACAGAAGTCTTATACTGATGTTCGAAGGAGAGATTTGGAATTTGAGGTAGGTGATTGGGTGTACCGGAAGGTTTCACCAATGAAGGGAGTTATGAGATTTGGGAAAAATGGAAAGCATAGTCCTCGATATAATGGCACGTACAAGATCATTAGGAGGATTGGTTATGTAGCATACGAATTGAGATTGCCACTAGAGTCGGTTGTTATTCATCCGATATTCCACATTTCTATGCTTAAGAAGTGTTTGGGAGACCCCACACTGGTTATGCCTACAGAGAGTATTTGGGTCAAAGATAGCTTATCATATGAAGAGATCCCAGTTCAAATACTATATCATCAAGTTCACAAATTGAGGACCGAGGAAATTGCTTATGTTAAAGTATTGTGGAGGAACCAATTCATCGAGGAAACCACATGGGAAGCTACGGCGAATATGAAAGCTAGATATCCTCACCTATTCATGCCTTCCAATGAATAGCATAAAGGTAATATTCCTTGTTCCTATCATTTAGTTGAGATACATCAGTAAATATGAGTAATAAGATATCTAGATAGCTTCTTGTTGATAAACTAGTTCATGAGTAGCAAACCTAGGTATATTCCCTTGTTTAAACTTCGTTCAAAGACGAATGATTTCAAGGGGGAGATATTATGACAGCCTATAACGTTACCCTCATATGTACCTATATTTTAAGCCTCACTCTTATATGTTGGAAGTCTATTAAGGTCATAAGAGATCTCTAGTACTTAGGCGCAAGTTCAACACATTCCTATGAATTGAGTTTCTAGCCTTAGATTATGCAAGAGTCAACTTCAAATGATCATAACTCTTAGCATATAAAGAATCAGATATCCCATAAGAGGCTTTTGAATTAGCTTTTCAACGCAACTGGTTTCACCTCATTTAGAGTTCGGAGTCAAAAGTTAGGGTCGTATTACTGGAGATTGCCAAATGTAGAGTGCATCTACAAAACCTTTTTATGGGTCGTAAATTTAAGTACGGCCCATCTGCTAACTTGTGAAAAAAGTCCTGAAACTTCACATTTTTCGTCCCAGACTTTATGGACCAATCTACAGGTCATAGAGCACTCTATGGGCCGTAAAATAGGCTTGTGAAAGTGATCCAGAGACCCTGAAAATTTCCTTAAAGTTTACGGAAGGGTTCCTACGGACCATAGAAAGTTCAACAGGCCGTAGAAGGTCTTGTAGGAGACCTGATCAGTGATTTTAAAGAGGGGCATTTTGTCTTTTCTCACCATTTAAGCCTAAACTTGTCAGATTTCACCTAATTAAACCCTTAGAACGTAATCCTTCATATCTTAAATGCTCAAACACTCTCTAAACTCAGAATGTAGTTTCAAAAGGGCAAATGCTAGGCCTTTGAAGAACCTTCTTCAATTCCTTCAAGAAACTAATTCCCAAGGTATGTAAGGCCCTCCAAATATTATCCTACTACTATTCTAGTATCTTTTAACTATCAGTTGCTACCCAAGATTATATTTATAAGTTAAGGCTAAGGTTTCCTCCATTACTAGTTAATTTTATTAAAATACTTGTTCTTGTATTTTTCTTGGAAAAAGTCATGGTCTTTACTGATTTCACTACTAAGTTAAGATATTATTTCAAGGTTTCATGGTTAAGGTTGCTTTTATAAGAACCCTAGATATTGCATGAAAGCCATTATGTTATAGTTTTGAGTTGAGTTTAAGGAGTGCTTAAAGCTTCTATATTTACAAGATAGTTGAGTAACAAAATTATGTTTTGAGACACTTTGCATTGATACAAGTTAAGTCAAAAAGGAGTGATAAGTTGAGAAAAGTTTCAGAAAAGCTAAAGTTGGGCTACGTCCTATAAGATTAAAAGGGCATTTTGAGAACTCTTACACTTAAAAGTTATGAGCATTATAAAAGACATTTTGGAGCACCGATATAAGAGAGCGTAATAATACCTCGAACTCATAAACTATGTAGCCAGCGTAGGATAGAATTGTACCAAGAGTACAACTCCTCACTTGCCATTGAGATAGCCCAGTTTTGGGATGGATCCACTCCCCTAGTTTTCTTCCCTTACCGGGGCAAAGTATGGGATGGCTCTGGCAGCATGTACAAGACACTGTATCATCACGAAGCTCATAGTGATGGTTGTCAGTTAGAGAAACTCCCCAAGCTAAAGTAAACTAGTTTCTACATACAGAGTTTCAATATATGTTTTTACTTTCAGCATGCACTTTATTTATTACTTATGTTGTCCTATTTTGAGGCATGTTTTAGTTAATTTGAGTATAATTCCTTATCCTAAGTTTCGATTTAGCTTATTTTACATACCATGCATTTTACGTACTGACATCCTTTGGACCTGCATCATTTTATGATGCAGACGCAGGTGACATAGTTCCTCAGCAGACGCTCTATTGAGGACTAGAATTTCATTCATCTATTGGTGAGGCCTATTACAAGTCAGAGGCTTTAGAGTCTTCATTTAGATTTCAGTATTTATTTTCAGTTGTGGTTACCGCAGACCTATCATAGTAGTTGTTTTAGACTATTCCAGTTAGAGGTTCCATAGATTGTATGTCAAGAGTTTCAGAACTTATTTGCAATTGTTGTTGAGACATTTACACTATTCAGTATATTTAGATATTTACAGTATCTTTAGCTTGTTATATTAAGCCTTCCATTATCATTTGAGTCTTCCGCTGAGTAAAGTAGTCAGGCCAAATGGTTTGATTGGGACCAGAAATGGTTTTGGGTGCCAGCCACGTCCAGGGTGTGAACTTCGGGCATAACAGGAGTGGAGTAGAAACAGAGATATGAACTTTTAAAGAAACACCTTGTAGTTCCTGGTCACTGATATGCTGTCAAAATTCAACACCATTGATGCTTAAAACTTAGAATTTTGTATGTTCTCAATGCGATGTTAGTAGGTTTTATGTGTTTTTATATTTTTTTGCACGATTTCAAGGTTGGAACTATTTTTGCGGAAAGTGTGCAGAAGGTGTTGTAGATGATGATCCACGAGATCCTTTACGGGCCATAGAGTATTCTACGAGCCTTAAAGGAGGTTTCATATGCAATTCCAATGAAGGGTATATTTCCAAAGTTGAGTTTACGAACATGCAGATAAGCCGTAGAAGACTTTACGAGTTGTAGAAGACTTTACAAGCCGTAGACTCAGTCTGTACCATGAGGATCAGAAGATGAGGACTTTCTGAAATTCCATCAGACGAGACACCCTACGGGCCGTAGAGGGGTGTCGCAAAAGATAAATCCAAAATTAAAGCAACAGTTCACGAAAGCCTGACTACGAGCCGTAAGTTATTATATGGCCTGTAAAGCACCTTGTAGGGTCTGCCGACTCAATTGTCCTAGTTTGTTTTGGTCTTGTATTTTAAACACTATAAATAGGTTATTTTTAGAGGAGAATGAAGGGAGAACAGAAAAGAAACATTAGAGAGTTTGAGAAAACTTGTAAACTTTAATTTCATCTTCTAATTTCAATCTTGTGATTCTCATTAAAGAGTTGGATTTTCTTGTGCTTAATTCTATTGTGTATGTGCTCAATTATGTTATTTAAAATCACAAGTCTTGTATTTACACTGATCATACGTAGTAAATCCACAACTAGGGTTGTGGGAACCATGAAGAACTGATAAGGTAAACCGGATAAATCGTAATTCTTGAAAAGTGTGCATGCATGTATTAATTAATTCTCTTTGTTTTAAATGATTTCTAATGGTGGCCACCATTAGAACCCGCCTAGTGTTACTGACTGGACCAAGATAGTAATGAATAGGAAAAGAGATTAATTAACAGGCTCGATCGATGTTTCTCGTCTGATCAACCGAACTGGGCTAAGGAGAGGTTGTACTAGGACAATAGGTAACGGTTAGTAATGTCACATTGCATGGATGGACCAAATCACATAGTGAAATTCACCTCTCACCTGGGCCAAAGGGTTTTGCAAACTTAAATTACCATTTTGCATGCTACACATTGGAAAAGAATTCGATTATCTGGTAATACCAAGTTAGGGAATCATGGAGAACACAATACCCTAGTTTCTCTTCATATTGGTTTAACTTTTGTCTTAGTTTAGCATTACTTCTACTAGTTATTATAACCCCCCCCCCCCCTTTTGGGGAGATAAGTTGGTTAATAAACCCAAATTGCAATTGAATTCTTCTAACTCTACCATATTCCCTGTGGGATTCGACCCTAACCTTGGTTAGGTAATATATCTTAACAACAATTGCTTTAGCCTCAAAAAGGAGGTGTAGCTTGGGTGACACCAAGATTTTGGTGTCGTTGTCGGGGTGTACGGCTAGACTTGTCTAATTCAAGTAATTTAGAAATTAATCCTTATTTCCCTCATTTTTTGTTTTTTGTTGTTTTTGTTTTCTTTCAGGGTATAAGTATAGTGTATGCCCAACACACGTAGTCAAGGCATACCCTTGACTCTGTTTAACCCAAAGATGCAGAGAAGACTGTGAAGAATGGCCCAAGATAATGCCAACAACGCAGCAAAGGCAACTCTGAACCGAAATGAGAATGGGAATGCCAACAATGACAACCCACCCCCGCTTGAGGATATTGCTCCACAGCTACAAGACTTCAATGTTGAATCTTATCAGTGGAATCAATATTGTTTGAAACTTATGGGTGTGGAGGATACTGGAGCGATTGTCTTACCACCACTACCGGCTGACACAAAGTTTGTGGTTTCGAGTGGGTTGCTTCAGATGCTGTAGAACCGTAGGTTATTTGTGGGCCGACCATCAAAGGATCTGCATAACCATCTACATAACATTGCATTTGTCTGCAAAAGTGTGATGGGAACACAGAATTTGTCTATGAATGTTGTGGGACTTCGTGTCTTCCCATTATCTCTGAGAGGCGATGCAGCCGGTATGGCTATCCAAGCTCCCGCGGTGTTCAATCACCAATTGGGTAAGTTGTAGAGGGCCTCTTTGGAGAGGTACTTCCCGAGATCGAAGAAGCTGAACTAGAAAGATCAAATCAACAACTTTGAGCAACTTCCTTGTGACTCGATCAGTACTGCATAGGAGTGGTTTACAAAGTGCTTGAGGAGTGTCCCCAAGCACGAAATTGTTGATGATGCCTTGGTGGAGATCTTTTATCGTGCCCTGGATGAGAATAGTCAAGCCTATGTTGATACTATTATGGGGGGAATGTTCTTAGGTCAACCCTTTGTAAGGACCACTGAAAGGATGGAAAGGGTGGTTAAGACAAACCATGCTTGGGGGCAAAGAGACAGAGCATCTACTAAAAGGTTGTGCATTGACAGTATTAGGTCGGAGCAAGTTAAGATAAGTAAAGACATCATGTAAGAGCTTGCCCGAATCTTTATAGGTATGGAGGTGATTATGAAACAGAATCAGGAACGAGTTAATGCAGTTGTTCATCATCCTCCGCAAGCACCCATGTATGAAGATCCCTACTATGAGGAGGACATTTTCTTCATTGTTGATCAGATGGGGTTTTCTGGACCAACTCCCAAGGTTCCAATTAGGACTATTGGCACCAAGGTCAAGAAAACCAAGGTCGGAACTATAATCAAGATGGGGATTTCAGAGACAACCGCAGAGGTTACTATGGCAGATATTAGGGCCAGGACAGAGATGTAGATTGGGACTGCAGAGATGGTTACAAAAATGGTCCCTATGTGCCACCAAACAACCGCGAGATCGGAGCTAGTAGTTCCAGAGTTGAGGAGATGTTTGATCACCTATTGAGGAAAGCTGAGATATAAGATGAGACTCTGAGAGAGATAAAATCTGAGATCTCTAGTATAAATCAGAAAATCAAATCTCATTTTGTTGCTATCAAACTGCTAGAGCAATAGTTTGGTCAAGTGTCGGCTCAACTAAATCAACATCAGAGGGGTACGTTTCCTAGAAACACAACTCAGAATCCAAAGAATGAAGGATAATGCATGGCTGTTACTACTCGTGGTAGCGAGAGTACCATTGATCCTCCCATGCTAATAGATGAGGATGATGTTCGAGAGGAGACAGTTGAGGTCAAGCATGCGGATATCGGAGATGATCATGGCAAGGATGGGGTGAGTGATGTTTCAAAGGCACCACAGAAGCTGAAGCCCATTCCTAGGCCTCTTCCTCCCTTCCTTAAGATAATTAAAAAGAAAGAGGTGGAGGGCAAGTTCAACCACTTTCTCTCCATGCTAATATAACTCTCTATAACTATCCCTCTCATTAAGGTGATGGAGAAGATGACAAAGTATGCAAAGTTCATGAAGGACCTGGTTATGAAGAAGCACACTATGAGTCAGGAGCGCTCCCAAGAGCTTCAACATTGCAGTGCAATTACTACGAGGTCCTTGGTCCAAAAGCGATAAGATCCTGATGCTTTTACCATTCCCTGCATCATTGGAGATGTTGAGTTTGCAAGGGCATTTTGTGATCTCAGTGCCCAACATAAATCTAATGCCCCTTTGGTATTCAAGAAGTTAGGATTGGGAGCCCCTACTCTGAAGAGCATGCGGTTGTTGATGACTAATCGCACGGTGAAGAAACCTCTGAGGATACTTTATGATGTGCTTGTCAAAGTTAAATAATTCATATTCCCTACAGCCTTTGTGATCTTAGACTGTGAAGTCGACTTCGACTTCTCAATCATCTTGGGAAGGTCATTCCTAGCCACTAATCGAGCATTAGTGGATATGGAAGCAAGTCAACTCAAGTTTAGATTGAACGACGAAGAAGTTATTTTCAATCCGCCAATCAATGAAGAGACCAGAAAATTTGAAGAAGGAAGTTTAGATACTTGGTGAAGTCTGAGTAACCAAGTTGTCCAAGTCGTGCCGTGATAATAAATCAGGCACTACTTGGGAGGTAACCCAAGGTACACACTAGTGCTTAGGCGCTCAGGTATGATCTTTTTGAACCTGATACTTTATTTTCTATTTTTGTGTGCATTGAGTACAATGCAACTCTTCTTAGATGGGGTATGGGTAGTTATAGGTCTCAGTGAAATCTGTATAGCCTTGGCGTATAACTACCCCAATTTTTTAATCCTAAGGATTTTCTTGCCTATGTTCTTTTTCCCCAAGAATATTTACTTTCTGTTGAACCGCATGTTTAGGATGTTTAGGTAGTATTGGTAGCATATAGTACTGATATTTGTGGCATATATGTGTTTTTGTGCTTTTTTGTGAAAACTGATACCAACCAAATTTTTGATATGTTAGTCTTGATAGCAACCATGCATGTTTAGTTATGTTGACAGTGCTTGTTTTAATAAATGAAGATAAAACTGAGATGAGCAGCATTATCTAGAGTCTGTGTTGATTATAAAATCAGTATCATATGAGTGTAAGCTTAATTTGCTAAATTCATGTATTGTGTTTCAATTAAAAACTTGCCATGTTACTTTGATTTAGACTTTAGGTTAGTTAGTTAAGAAAGGATCATAGGCCATTGTTCATAACAGTTCACTTAGCCTAAAATACCCAACCAAATGTGTGACACATCCTTTGATCCTGATGTTTGAGCCTTGCATGTACCCTTTCTTTGTAGAGACCTAAGTTACCTAGCCTTATTAGATATAAAATCCTAAAATTGGCCCTGGTCCTTCCTTGAACATTTGTGCACCTTGACTAAGGCAAAAAGCCTAGGTTAAAAGTGGCTACCAAAAGTGGCGCTGGTTTTGAGGTTGGATAATGTGCACCTCCATTCAGGACAAAATCCAAAGTTGAGGGTGGCTTGTGTGAGGATATAACACAAGATGAGGAAAACAATTAGTGATGCATGGAAAAGGAGAAAAAAATGTGTGTTGGATGCAATAAAAATGAGTGATGCCTTAGTTATGAGCTACAAAGAAAAATGAAGTGAAAATACACAAAAACAAACTCTTGTGTATTGAATCGCAATTGAATTCTTCTAAGTTGGTTAATAAACTCGAATTGCAATTGAATTCTTCTAAGTCTATCATATTCCCTGTAGGATTCGATCCTAACCTAGGTTAGGTTATATATCTTGACAACGATTGCTTTACCCTAAAAAAGAAAGTGTAGCTTGGGTTACATCAGTCACGTGGTAAATCTAAAGCAATTGAGGATTCTTACTATTGAGTCAACACTTTTGTTCGAGCCCAAAAACTCTTCCCTACTTTTGAGGCTCTATAGACTGGAGTGCTTTGAGGAACCCGTTCGCATATTACATGCCAACCTTCGACTTTTTGAAGATGGAGAAGATATAGAGATTCTTGTTCTAGAAAATCACATTATGACTAATGAACATATCTTTAAGAATATCTTTGATTTTGAGTTCTCAGGGGATGTCCCCTATATGAATTGAACCTAGCCTGATTCCGAGGTCTCTTTGGAAGCTGCCAAAGCCGGTATTGCAGAAGAAAACTCATACCTTTCTGATTTTAGTCCCCCTGTTGTTGTTCAAAAACAAACTCTTGGCCTACATGATTGCAACCACCTTGGTGCCTAGGAAAGGCTCAATCAACAGCATCTCCAAAGGGATGTATTTGTCTTATATTGTCTTCTGAAGAAATATCGTATAAATTAGGGTATGCAGTTTCGTGAATATATGATCGAAATTGTAGAGGACTCTAACCTCTCTGCTAGTTTTCTCTATGGACTTTTCATCTCCAAGATCATGATAGAGGCACAAGTTGATATCTCTATATTTCAAGCTACTGAAATCTCTGTTACCTATGACTGCTCAACATTCGCAAGCATGGAATACACCTTAGTTGACATAAGATGGCATAAGAAAGACTTTGTCAAGTTCAAGGCAAAGACTCCAAAGCCAACTAGGGTTACCGCTATTTAGTTGCACTACTCATCAAAGAGGTCGAGGAAATTAAAACTCATCTCTCTTCTCTTAACTCTAATTTGCAAGGTCTCCAGGAGACTCTCAAGAAGATACTTTATCTTAGCTAGGATACCAACAGTGAGGTAGGAAAGCTTCATCTAGATGTGGATGAGCTGAGAAGGAGTTCGCATTGTGAACAAGCTTATCAAGTAAGTTGACTATATGAATATTGAAGTTAACTCGTCTAATAATGATCCTATTATATCTGTCCAGACTTCCTACTCTACCTTCTCCAAGAATGTTGAGCACTCATATGGCTCCTTCTGTAGGAACATTATTAACACTCTTAAATATTTCTTAGGATGTCACCAATTTCTATTTTGTCCATACAATTCTTTTGTTATTTTCTTTTTTGCTTGTAATGTTGGGGTTTGTTTCCCCATACTTTCATCCTTCTAACTTGCCGGTGTACCCAATTTTGCTTGCATGTGTATAATCTACTTATTTGGTCATATTTGTTTTGTAGCTACGTTGTTTTCCTTTTTGATTCTACTAAGAGGGAGAATAACTATGCTTAATAGGCTCCTTAGCCCAAAGCAAGGTAATAACAAAGAAAAGGAACAATAAATTAAAATAAGGTCAAAGCAAAGGGGAGCATAGAGAAAAGGGGAGCAGTCAACTTCTTGAACAGGGAACTCACATGAACCCTGTCTCATTACCTAAAATGTCATCATCAAAAATGGAGAGATTGTTAGCATGTAATGATTTTGATGAATGAATTTGCACAATTTCTCAAAAAGGAAAAAGAGGACACCTACAAGCAAAAATGAAAAGAAGATCCCCAAAATCAAGAAAAGAAGAAAAAATGTTCAACATCAACTAAGTAATTGAAAAATTAGCTCAAGATTACCCCTGAATCAAGGAAGAAAAGATCAAGCCAAAAAGTTTTATAAGGTAGCATACTCAATCAGCATATCACCCCTAAATCAAGCAAGCAAAGATCTATAAGGTAGCATCTGATCAAGGAAGAAAATCAGGCCAGCAAGATCTATAAGCCAACATACTCAATTATCCTTGGAAAGAATTTTCAATCAAGGAATATTACAGATCCTTGATTGAAAGAAAATTTGTTGGGTCCAGAAGAGCTCCAACGGCTAACTCTCTGAACCTGCCATATAGCTATCCTCTCTCTCTAGAAAATAAGAACACTTGATGAAGAACTAACCTTAATATTATTCTTCTACTTACTATAAAACATTGTACTCCCTGAAAGAACAGTCATAAAATTTAGAGAAAGTAAATATTCTAGACTAGTTGTACAAGTAGAGACTTTGATTGAGGTCAAATCTGTGTATCAGACAAGTGTCTAAGTGAAATTAATTATCTGTAAACATTCATTCACTTTGAGCTCTAATAGAAACCCTTGTGACCTAACGAAACTGGAAGCAAGCACCTCATCGTGCTTCGAACCAATATAAAATTCTCAATCTCATTTATTATTTGTTCAATTTTATTATTATTCATATCTATGAAACTAACTTGCAGCACGATGACCATCAATAGGAGCAGTCAACTTAAAAAAAATTCTATTCACCCCCTCCCCCACCAACCTTTCTATTATCACCTTGGTCTTACTTGGCTCCGCCCGTTCTTGTATCCACATAAAATATGGCAAGATATTATATAGAGGATATAATAAAACCTTATGACGTGATTAGTAAAATTGAAAAGAATTCACTAGTTTTCATTTCTGTAATTTTTGAAGGAATCCATTCATAAACAGTCGTGTCTATATTAAAGAAGTGCGATAATTTTACCTTCATGATCGTCAGTATAGGTTTTCCTTAATGTTAGGACATGATTAATCACATCAACAAAAAGAAAAGAATAAGGTTGTTACTTGTCCATTTTTAACAAGAATAACGTTTTCTTTTTGTTGGTTTTTGCAGGTCGAGAGTGGGCAATTTATTGTGATAAGTTAGGATTAAGCAAGTTAATTATAAACACATATGTATATATTATGTTTTCAGCTGTCCTCTTCAAGAATCAAAGAAGATAAAAGGCATAAAATAGATGTTTTATTCATTTAAAATGATTCTTCTAATAATGCATCTAACTATATAGAGTTACGTATGTAATCATGGTTCTCTTGTTGTTAATATCTATTAATTGTTTTCAAGGTAGTTTTGGTGAATTACTCTATCTACAAATGCATTATTGTTCAATTCATGTGCACAATTCATACCCTCTTAGCTCAAAAATGATTGTGAGGCCAAACCTCCCCCCCCAACCCCCAACCCAACAACCCAAGAACCTAAGGAGCTATATATATATATTATATACCAATGTTAGAGGTGTCAAATAATCAGGTTTGGTTGAAATTATGAATATTAAAATGAATTGAAATGGAAACCAGGTTGGGTCATGACCTATCCAAATTTACTTTGGATATAAATGGGCTAAAATTTGGGCTAGATCGTGACCTGTCCAATTTGACCCACTTAATTTCAACAATTTTAACATATTATCATTTACCTTTTAAACCACAACTTGAATTTCAATTCAAGAAAATAAAAATAAAAAGTTTCAAATAAATAGATTAATCCTAGAAGATATAAAATAGATACTAATTCATACTCTTAATATAAGAACACACATTACATCAATACAAATAAAAGGTCTTAAAATTGGTTAAAATTGAAAATTAAATTTGACTCAACTGAAGATTATTTTAAAATGGATTAAGGTTTTAAGGGTTTGAGATTGGGCACATTTGGATTGGCTTACTTTAGGTATGTTAAAGGCAAAATAGATTTTAATCAATCTTAAAGTGCTTGCGTAAAATTAAAAAGTACTTATTAACATTTGATATTTTAAGTCAAAATAACAAAAATAAGTCATAAGTTAGAAATCTTAACTTATAATTCTCACTTATAATATATAAGTCAAGCTAATTCAAATAGGCTCTAAACCTATTTAAATTACCTTGAGTCTAATTCATAAAAATTCTGACGAATTATGCGAGTTTCCTATATTTAATCTCATTTGTAACACTCCTGACCAATATATTCCCAATAGTCTCGAGATTTACACTAAAATTAATGCACTTACTTGGCACATGTCTTTCATATGCTTTTGTAGATAATCATGATTTATACTCTTTTTATTTAGAAAGAAATTACTTAATTTGACTTGATACGAAATTTAAGAAAATAAAGAAATTTTTTTAATCTTATGATTCTAAATTAAAATTATGTTAAATGTATCAAAATGTCCTTTAATTTTCTGGGCATAAACACGTCAGAAGAAAAATTAAAATTAAAGGAGAGCACTACGACAGGCTATACGAATCGTAAAAAGGACCAGGAGTCGTGGTCCTGGTCGTGCAACAGTTTGCAACAGGAAGTCTTACTCACATTAGGATTCTTTTCCTACTTAGTTTAGACTTACTTTTCCTACTCGTTTTAGGATTGTTTTAAGACTATAAATAGAGCTAGGTTTTATATATTTTAAAAAACTGGTACCCCACGTTTTGGGGGCTGCTCTTGCACGATTTTACATCAATTTTCTAGAAATTTTTCACCAACAACATAGCTGGACAGTAGCAGATTTCCAGCAACTTTAGTTGTTCGTCTTGGTTATTGTTTGACGTTTAGATCAAGCGTTTGTCTCTAGATTCTTTGTGTGGCTTCAACAATTGATTTAATCTTCCTTGTAAGTAATTTTAACATGGATTACATAATGATTCTTGTTCTAAACCTTGCAAGTTCAATAATCTAGACCCACAACTAGGGTTGTGGGAACCATGACGCCTTAATGAAATAGGCAACATGTAAGGTTTTATTGAGACTTGTGTTGCAAGTATTGTGATTTCCTTTGCTTGAAAGTCTTTCTTGATGAGTGCACCCATTGAGAACTTGCCCGTATTCGTTAGTTGTCCGAAAGGAAATTATTGATTAGGAAAAGGGAATTACAACAGTAGATAGAGGCAATCGACCTAATTTTAAGTCACTTGAGCCCGAGAGGGGATGGTATACTTAGGCTTGGGGATTAGCTTGTATCTAAAGAACTTGAGACCGAAAGGTGATAGTTTTCAGAAATCCAAAGCGAGGCTTAGCATTGAAAACATTCTGAGACCGGAAGGAGATGAATGACATACTTCTAGGAAGGACCGGGAGGTGAACTAGAGGTTACCCAAGTCGCTATATTTTGCATGCAATATAATGAACAATAAACCCGATGTTAAATGCTTAATAGTTTATACGTCATGGTAACCACAACCCTAAACATTCACAAATTTGTCTAAGCTTTTATTTGCATTCATACTTGTAGTTAGGAGCTTAAATCAAAACTCCCAATTTTACTTTTCCGCACTTGTTTGTTTTCTGGAAGTAGAACCGATGACCGAAGTAGAATAACTAGTAGAGTTGTTTTAACCTATTTCCTGTGGGATCGACCCTGACTCTTAGTTGGATAAATATATTGCTACCGATCGTCCATATTCTGTAAAAAAAAATATGTTTGAACATTATCACCCATATTTAATCTCATTTGTAACACTCCTAACCAATATATTCCCAATAGTCTCGAGATTTACACTAAAATTAATGCACTTACTTGGCACATGTCTTTCATATACTTTTGTAGGTACTCATGATTTATACTTTTTTATTTTGAAAGAAATTATCTAATTTAATTTGATATAAAAAAATTTTAAAAAAATAATTTTATAATACTAAATTAAAATTATATTAAATATATTAAAATATTTTTTAATTTTTTGGCCATACACACGTCATAAAAAAATTAAAATTAAAATGTTATGTGGGGGGGGGGGGGGGGGGGGGAGGAGTCCTTTTTGAAAGAGACTAAAAACAAAAAAAAATCATTGTTTTTTATATGAAGAAGGTAGTATGTTTCTGGAATTTATCACTTAAACATAAAACAATACTTATGTAAATTAAACATTGAGCGTGATGAACATAACCCGTTGTGTTCTTCTTCCCCATTTTTATGTAAAGTAGTACATATTTCAGCACAAGTAACAATGAGGGCAGAGTTAACATGAAATTGTTAGAACGGATTTGAGTCCCACTGGAGAATAATTGGGGGTATTGTTATATAGACTTGAACAATCTTTGCCGTATGATCTAACTTTTGGAGTTAAGTTGTACCTTTGAGGAAAAAAAGAATCCATATATTCACACACTATATTGGGCATCCCTTTTGGTTTGTTCAAAGCCTATGGAGCCACTTGGGAGGTTTTTTCATTACCAAGAACAAACTACTTTCTGTAGAAAAGGAAGGGTGTGCATATTTTTCTTGTTACCTCTATTGCAAATTTAAAAATCAAAACTCCTATCTGAAAAATTACAGGAAAAAGTACGACTCTCTGTGTCCCAAATGGCACACTCTTTTTTTTTATCCGTCGAAAAAATGAATCTTATATTTCTATGATTCTATACAATTTAACTTAAAAATTCATCATTTATCCCTTACAAATGGTGAAAAATTATTTTAAACTATAAATTTTTAAAAAATATTTTTATTTTTTTAAAATTTTGTGTCAAATTGAAGGTTATCACATAAATTGAGATAAAGAGAGTAATAAAAATAGTCGGGAGAAGCAATACACTAATCTTCCAAAGTTTTAGTATGTAATTGATAAGATGTGAGAAGGTCTCAAAGAGGTATATTGCGTTTCTCTCTTTTGATTTCCTTCTCCTTTATAGTAATGTAGTAGCCAGAATTGGTATATTAATAATGTATGTGGCTTAGATGCCTATACAGTATATTTTTGAATTGAATTATAATTGTGGCAACTTGTACTCAAGTGATCTCACATCATCTGTCACTAATACAACACTTGGGCACCTTTAATTTTTTACTCAATATATAAGAGAGTAACAAAAAGACCCTGTGAGGACCATTTATAGTACGTCCCCACCAACTGAACTCTTAAAATTAAGTGTCAGATCGTAGGGACATTTACTAAAATTCTGCCATCATTCAAACTCTATATTAGTGTTTCTCCTTTAATTTGTTTCTATCTAAAAAAATAAAAGCCGACCTTATCATTAAGATTAAGGAAGTGCTTTGAAATTGTTTGTGCCGCCTTAATCCATTATACGCCTTCAAAAGAACAAACAAACAAAATGATCGGAGGCTGATTCAGCTCTTTAGCTATACGTTTTTAAGTTTTCGAAGTCAACTTAATTAAACTTTACCACTAAATTGAAGTAGATTAATTTAATTTTTAGAATAAAAAATTTAGATAGTTGAAAACTATAAAAAGAAAATGTTGTAAGTTACAATCTTTCTCAATCAATATCATGAGAAAGTACATTTAAAATCTTAGTTAAAGTTCATGCAATTGCAAAATAATGATAAGTAAAGATATTTGATTGTGGATAGGTCATAATTGATAAAACATTGATGCTATTAGAGTGCATTTTGTTACCTATTCCGTCGTATAAACAGTGTAGATATAGACAATTCCTGAGTGATGGACTATTAGACCTGAATGGTTAGAGTGTGCAGGATCATATAATATTCCAAGCCAGCTAAATATTAGACTTTATACACTTATTAGCATATAAGCAATTATTCATATAATATTCCAAGCCAGCTAAATGCGGTTATTTAAGCTGCAATAATCAATTATTCATTATAGAATAAAATATTAGACTTGTAGCATAAAAATGATATCGTGGTTTAGTAATCAACCTTAAATTATGCGTTGATAACTTAATAATGCAGTAGCATTTTTTTTTCCTCATGAAAAGGGAAATAACTATTTCCATAATTGTATTGCTTTTAAATTTTATGTTTTGCTTTAAACTTACAAGTTGCAACATATATTAAAAAAAATGTCAAATGTGGAATCACATTGGTCAAAGGTAGATGAGCCACCCTTTTTTATTTGACTAGAGATTGTTACCCAAATAATACTTCATTGTCGTGGTCTTCTAGTGTGAAACATATATTAAGTGTGGAAAAATGGTAGGATAGTGAAGAACATTGTGCAACTACCGTGAATCGAAGAAGTTGATCATTTGGCAGCTGAGCTACTAATACTAATCGGAACCAATAAGTCAACCATTATATAACGTTTATTTTTTAGCTATAGTAATATATCTACCTTTTTTGTTTGACTTCCTTCTTTTAATATATAGTTAATGCTCATAAGGACGACACAAATCAATGCATCTTTATAGATTATATTCTCATGTATGAAATTAGTAGGAACCAATTAAATTATATATCTATACTATATTAATTTTTGCCCTTCATTAAAAGTCTGTTTTTTAGATAAAATCGGCTTTCACTTTTTTGCTCAAATTATCATTTAATTTATCTTATAATATAATGAATCCTAAAATATAAAAAGAATCCTAAAACTAAATGAACTCAACTACACAAATGGAATTAATTGGAATTGTACTCCTATACTTTCTTTCTACAAATAATAAAAATTCTAAAATAACATAGTATTAAGCAACGTCAATTTAATTTAGATTATTTTTTTTTTCTTTATTTTTGTAATGTATTTTCAGAAATTATTATTTACTAATAACATTTGATAATTTATTCTTTTTATATAATTTGCTATTTTTAAGATTACCAAATTTTATTATTTAATAATTTATGAAAATATACAAAATAATTGTTTATACAAAATTATTTTCTGTAGCTTTAAGAATCATTTTAGGATTAAAATTTTTTTTACTCTTTGTGAAAAAGCAGGTTTAGATTTTAAATTTCTTTATCAATTCAAATCTTGATAGTACCTATGACTGAAGAGATATATTTGCCTGTAATTTTTAAAATTGTTGGTGTAAATATATTTTGGTGCATAAATTACAAGTAGAAAATATTTTGGTTATGAAATGACATGTGGGTACTCCGAGTTTGGGTGCAGCAAATAAAATGCAAGCAGACAAAGAGAGAGATTCCACGCCAACTAATTAATCTTTCTTATACTCCTATTTCCTTCTCCATATCTACTTTATTCACTCATACGAACATCTCTTTTTCAACCTCTATATCTGCATTTACTTTTATGTCTACTATTTCAATTATTATTATTTTTTAAATATTAATTATTTATTTTTAAAATGATTTTTCAACACTTCTTAATAAACATCAATTGATAATAATAATATGATAAAATAATCATGTCAATTTCTTTTTTAATGAAATATGTCAAGTTACAAATAAAAATGAGCAAATGAAATGTAAAATTTATATTCTATCTCTCCTGAAATGAATTAATCTATGAATTGAATTAGTTGGATGAAACATAGTAATATATGAAAGGATCAAAAAGGTGAGCCAAACATTAAAATATGTTGGTGGATAAAACGATAATTTTAAATATGTATGCAAATAAAAAGATGTATATATTTATCCAAAACCAACGCAAATTCTTTTAGTTTTACAAGAAGTTGATTTATCCATCAAATGGAAATGGATATTTCAAAAAATCATCCAATAAATTGTCCTAATCTCTTCATCTTCAACGTCATGCCTGTCCCCAAAACATGCAAATGTAGTTACGGATATGCAACTTCAACCAAATTGATTTATAAATTTAGTAATTAATACACGCTTTCCTTCTCCTTTTTCCAAAAACAAAATGCTTTTGGCGTTTTCCACATCCAATTGCCTCTAAACTGTAAATTCCCCTCATTTTCTCAATTTCCAGATTTTGACCAAAAAACAAAGATACCCCACTTCTTCAATCTCCAACTCTTGACAAATCCAAGTTATTCTATAAAATTGATTATTTTATACTTTAATGAAAGATGGAATAATTAATATCATAATATTTATTTATATAAAATAATACATACATAAATTCATTCCTAACTAACTTTTACATTATTAATATTCAACAAAACTTTAACCAGCTACCAAATAGTCCTTAACTCAACTTTAAATAAACTTAAACGTAATTCTAAAATATATTCCCATTAATTAAATTATGAGATAATGTTTAATAAATGTGTCGCCCTCATATATAAAAGGGGTGGCCAGCCTTTTTGATCCAAAAATATTAAAAAGTTGAAGCCCCATACTCCACCTTTCCTTTCACACTAGCGTACAGTTATTATCACAAACTTCACGACACACCATGGACGTGGAGTCTGGGATACCTCCGTCGTCCACCGGCAGACAATCTCCGGTGACCCGTCTCAATAATTATGTTGCAGAAAGCCGAGTCGGCAAGCGTTTCAAGCTCAAGGAACGTAACACCAACTTCACGACCGAGCTTCGTGCGGGCACCACTACTTTTCTTACCATGGCGTATATCTTAGCTGTTAACGCTTCTATTCTGTCGGACTCCGGCGGTACTTGTTCAGTTTCCGACTGTATTCCGTTATGCTCCGATCCTACTGTCCCGGCGATAAACTGCACCAGCAATCCTAATCTCCGTCTAATCACTCCTGATGCTTCCTGTAAATCTGAACCCGTCAACCCGGGTTACGCTGCCTGCCTTGAGAAAACACGGAAAGATTTGATCGTGGCAACCGTGGCTTCTTCTCTCATCGGGTGTGTAATTATGGGTGTTTTGGCCAATTTGCCCTTGGCATTAGCTCCTGGAATGGGCACCAACGCTTACTTCGCCTATACGGTTGTTGGTTTTCATGGCTCTGGAAACATTTCGTATCAAAGTGCACTAGCTGCAGTTTTCATCGAAGGCCTACTGTTTTTACTCATTTCAGCGATTGGTTTGCGGGCCAAGCTAGCTAAGCTGATCCCGAAACCCGTCCGAATCTCCTCCGGCGCCGGTATTGGGCTTTTCCTCGCCTTCATTGGGCTACAGAATAATCAAGGTATTGGTCTCGTCGGATACAGTCCATCAACACTGGTCACCCTTGCGGGCTGCCCCCGGTCATCTCGAGCAGTAGTAGCTCCAGTAATGGCCGCCGCAAACGGAACCGTGAGTCTAATCCCCGGCGGCACCGTTTCCGGTGACATCTTATGCTTGCATGATCGCATGGAGAGCCCAACACTTTGGCTGGGTATAGTTGGATTCGTCATAATTTCTTACTGTTTGTCCAAAAACATAAAAGGTGCAATGATTTATGGTATCATCTTCGTGACGGCGATTTCATGGTTCAGAAATACGAAAGTCACGGCTTTCCCGAATACTCCGGCAGGGGATTCGGCGTTCGAATATTTCAAAAAAGTAGTGGACGTTCACAAAATTGAGAACACAGCAGGAGCCTTGAGTTTCAAAAGCATAGGTAAAGGTTACTTCTGGGAAGCTTTGGTAACTTTCTTATACGTAGACATATTAGATACTACCGGAACGCTATACTCAATGGCCCGTTTCGCCGGTTTCGCCGATGAGAATGGAGATTTCGAAGGTCAATATTTCGCCTTCATGTCAGACGCATCAGCGATCGTTGTAGGATCACTGCTGGGGACATCGCCCGTAACGGCGTTTATCGAATCGTCAACGGGTATAAAGGAAGGTGGGAGAACAGGGATGACGGCGCTAACGGCGGCTGGGTATTTCTTGCTGGCGTTTTTCTTCACGCCGTTACTGGCATCAATACCTGCATGGGCGGTCGGTCCGCCGCTAATAGTGGTGGGAGTCATGATGATGAAGTCTGTGGTAGAAGTAGAATGGGATGACATGAGGCAAGCGATACCGGCGTTTGTAACGTTGATTTTGACGCCGTTAACATATTCAATTGCTTATGGGTTGATTGCTGGAATTGGGACATACATTGTTTTGCATTTAGGGGATTGGAGTTTGGGGTGGTTGAGGAAATTTGGGGTAATGAAGGGATCAGCCAGTAATATTGCTGTTTTGGATAATGGGGTTAAGGAGATTACAAATACTATTTAATTGTATAAAGCATATTTGAGTTTGATTGATTAGAGATGGCTTATATTTGTCTTTACCACTTACCTTTTGTATGTTAGTGATTTTTAGACACCTCCGATTAAACTTTTTTTTGCTATACAATTTCAATCTGTAAACTAAAATTACAGGAATTTTTCTACAAATAGAAATTACACTATGTTACGGTGAATTTCATCTTTAGCTCGATTATTGATATTTTTCTTTTTATCTCTTTTTTTATATAAATTTGCAATACCAATTAAAAGTTGTAGTGATACGAATATGATTCTCTTATTTTTAATCAAAAGAGATTTTAAAAAACTTTTTGATTAAGTGCATTTGGTCTTACATATCGTGAATCCGAATTTGTTGGGATCCCACAATGAATACCAAAGATCCAACGTTGAGTGATAGATTAAGAATAAAATTATAATTAATACACAATTTCTAGAAAAAGAAATGTATATTTTTAGAGACGTGCAAAAAGACTTGTGGAATCTAAAGATTGTGTATCTGTATTCACGTGTACTCTCCACAAAATTTTGCTATACCATTTGCCAAGATATGATTTTATATTTTTAATAACCACAAGGTCTAAACAAAAAATAAAAAATAGAACAACGATCAGATCTTAAGAATTTCAGAAATAAAATGTTCAATATTCAAGTTGAAAGAATGTATATGAAACCTAATTTTTTTTCTTCTAAAAATAACTCCACTGGTTGCTTTTAAATTATAACTAGAACCCTCAAAATTCTTTGGAAATTCGTTGCAAAATTCTTGGCATGTACCCATGACCAATTATATTTGTAAATCAAATCGAATGACTACACTAAATTAATAGTTTATAAATTATATGTTATTATTGCATATACTAAATAATGCATATTCTTTTATCATAAACTATCATTTAACCAAGGTAAGTTTAATTAGCTGATGTAAACATCTTGTGCAAGTAAATAATACTAGTATTTAAGGATGCTAACTTATAGGTGATTCGATTATGAAAAGTTTTCTTTTATACCTTCAAATATATTTACAAGTTAATTATGATTCCAAGGTGGTTTGAATAAACATAAGTGTGAATTTGTTATTAAAGAGGGAAGTTGACATATGGTACCATATCGTAGGGATACATTAGATGGGTACGTTGTCATAACTCTATGAAGATGGGTTTGGTACAATTTGTCAGAAGATTAGGTGATAATAGTAAATTTGATGGGCAAAAATGTAGTTCAAATTTGGGTATAGAAGTGGGCTCATCAGATCTTTACGTGGTACCAAAATTTAGTTCAAATGTAACGTTAGATCATAAATATGATCCAACACAACATCAACATTATCCTCCAAGTAATTATTGAAATTCGAAGCTCTTTTAATGTACACCATATTTTTCATCAAATTTCCTCAGCTCTTCAAGTTTGACTTTTTGTCTAATAATATTTCACGCCTTTAGGAGAAATTATTTTTTGTCCTTAAACCCCTAAGGGAGTTTCAATTTGAAGATAATTTTAAATTTGTTTGAACCTTCTTTCTTTAAAAATATGGAATCCTCCTATTTCATGATGGAGCTGTTTATCCTATGTTCATAAAAACAAAATTAGGAAAGAAAAAAAAAGGCCAGTTTAATTAAAATAAAAATTATTGCGAGTTTATAATTTTTTTTTGTGTCTTTGATAAATGTAATTCTTTTACTGTTGCTCAAGATATACAAATCAATTCCTTCTGTGATAGGTGTCGTAAATGGAGTCATGAGAGTGGAAAATTTTCTAAATCTGGAAGGGGTTCTACGAGGGATATCTATGATCCGTAAAAGAAATTACGGGCCGTAAAAAGGGCTTCATGGTTGAGGTTCAGAACCATATAACCAAGATGAAACCCCTGGTCTACAAGCCATAGTTCATTCTATGACCCATAGATTGAGTTCGTGGATAGTGTTAAATAGTTTTTAATGAAGGACTTTTTTTGACATTTCTTACCCATTTAACTCCTAAACTTCATCTTTTTGACCCTATAACTATCTTTAACCACCTAAAATCTGATTAACTCATTTCTAAACTCATTCTCTCCCAAATTTCTCAAAAGATCCTCTAAGGCTTTCTCTATCTAGGATTCACCATTGAAGCAAGTAGGGGCTCCAAGTTCTCCAAGGGATCAAGGTCACATTTTTTCAAATTTCTAAGGTTTCTTAAATTACGTATGTGGGTCTTCATCTATGGACTTATTTCATCCATGAAGTCCAAATCAAACTCAACTTTTTTTCTTAAGTTTCAAGCATGTATTTTATGGGTTTTTATGATTTCACTTTACTTGCTTGAATTATGATAATTACTCTATTATTTTACTCAATTGCATATGAATTATCACATTTAAGTGAATTGCATGATTTTCAATTGTTCTCAAGAAATTCCAACTACATGTTAATTAGGGCTTATGAAATTGATATGGATTCTCTTAATTATGATTTAATTTGATTTCAAATTGCATGATTTTACATGATTAATTTCACTTAATTTCGTGATTTCAGATTCCAATTGTCTATGAACACATGTTCTTTTTCCTAATTTCTCTTCCAAACTATGAATTAAGAGTAAGAAATTCAAGTATACAAGTATGATTATGATTCATGATTATGAAGGGTGATTCAAGATCCTAATTTTATACAAGATTGACAAGTTTAGAAATTTTACCCATATTTTATGCACGTTAGGTAGATAGGCTATTCTTATGACTTGAATTGATTTACTTGGTTATGATACCTACTTTACAAGTTATAATTTTGACTATCATAATTTATGAATTACAAGGTTAATTATTATATTGTATGTTTATGAATTCCATGGAATTTGACATAGTATCAAATGAGGCTTAAGGTTGCGTTCGTGGTTTTTGCATTAAAGATTTGGCATCATTATCTCTACGGCGTGCATATTGATATATTTACCGAATACAAGAGTTTTCAATATGTATTTAGTCAAATAGACTTGAGCCTAAGGCAGAGAGGGTGGTTAGAACTTCTCAAGGACTATGACATGAGTGTGATACATCACCTCAACAAGGTGAATGCTATGGCCGATGCACTTAGTAGATTATCCATGGACAACATTGCACATATTGAGGATGAAAAGAAAGAGTAAGTAAAAAAAAAATACGGTTTGGCTTGTTTGGGTGTGAGACTAAGTGGCCTTAACCATGGTGCCAAACATGTACAAAATCAGGCGAAATCATCTTTAGTAGCGGAGGTTAAAGCAAAGTAAGACACGGATCCCACAATGGTTGAGTTGAAAAAGTTGATGGTTGATAAGAAGATTGAGATTTTCTCACGAGGGGGAGATGGAGTACTTTGTTACCAAGGGCGGTTGTGTATTCTAAATTTTGATGCCCTATGGGAGAAGATACTAGATGAAGCTCATAACTCTCAGTATTCTATTCATCTGGGATCCACCAAAATGTATAGAGATTTGAGAGAGGTGTCTTGGTGGAATGGCATGAAGAAATATATAGCAAGGTGTCTGGCGAAATGTTCAAATTTTCAATAAGTGAAAGTTGAGCATCAAAGGCCAGGTGATTCCACCCAAGATATTGACATTCCTACTTGGAAATGGAAAGAGGTGAACATAGACTTTATCACAGGTTTACCTAGGACCCAAAAATAATATGACTTAATATGGTTGATTGAGGATAGAATGACGAAATCAACCACGTTTTACTTGTAAAGACTAATAGTTATAGTGCTGAAGATTATCCTAAGGTCTACATTCGAGAGTTGATAAGGTTACATAGGATTCCATTATCTATCATATCAAACTCTGCACTCAATTTACTTTTCACTTTTGGAAGTCTTTTCAAAAGGGTCTTGGTACCAAGGTTAAACTAAGTACCGCTTTTCACTCATAAATCGATGGATAAGCCGAAAAAACAAGCCAAATATTGAAAAATATGTTGAGGGCATGTGTACTAGATTTTAAGGGTGGTTAGGATGACCACCTACCTCTTACCTTGTTGAATTTGCTTACAGTAATAGTTCTCACTGATGTCGCCCAAGGTTTACCTACCTTTTGAGGCTAAAGTAGTACTTTTCAAGAAATAGAACCTAACTAAGGTTAAGGTCGAACCCAAGGGAATACTATAGACTTAGAAGAATTTAATTATGCAATTTGGGTGATTGACCAACTTATCTTTCCAAAAGGGGGGGATTTGATAATGACAATGAAAGTAATACTAAACTAAAACAAGTTTTTAAATCAATATGGAGAGAAACTAGGGTATTGTGTTCCCCATGATTCCTTAACTTAGTATCACCGGATAGCCTAATTCTTTTCTAGTGTGTAGCATGCAGAACAGTAAGTTAAGTTTACCAAACCCTTTGTCCCAGGCGAGAGGAAAAAATTCACTACATGACTTGGTCCATCCCCGAAGTGTGACATTACTAACTCTTATCTATTGTTCCAGTACAACCTCCCCCTCGGCCCAGTTCGGTTGATTAGACGAGGACACATCAATCAAATCCTGTTAATCAATCTCTTTTCCTATTCATTACTACCTTGGTCTAGTCGGTAATACTAGGCTGGTTCTAATGTTATCCACCACTAGAAAACGTGCAAAATGAAGAGAATTAATTAATATATGCATGCACACTTTTTAAGAATTATGAATTATCTAGTTTTACCTTGTTAATTCTTCATGGTTCCCACAAGCCTAGTTGTGGATTTAGCTACTTATGATTTGTGTAGTTCAAGACTTATGAACTCGAATAGCATAATAGAGCACTTACACAATTAAATTAAGCACAAGTAAATCCAAGGTTCAATGAGAATCACAAGATTGTAATTAGAAGATTAAATCAAAGTGTACAAGTGTTTCTCAAAACTTTTTAATGTTCTTCTCTACTCTAGTTTACTGTTTTTCTGCTAACTCCTCAATCTCCCTAAGAAAAATAATCTAAACCCCTATTTATAATGTTTAAAATACAAGTCCTAAACAAAATACAATAATTGGGTTGACACGCCTCACGAGATGCTCTACGGGCCGTATAGTGTTTTACGGCCCGTAAACGGGCTTTCATACTTTGTTGCTGCAGATCTGTACTTGTCTTCTACGACACCCCTCTACGGCCCATAAAAGGTTCTATGGCCCGTAGGGGATTTCATCTGATGAAACTTCAAAAAGTCCTCCTTTTCTGATCCTCAGAATACGAGGCTTGATCTACGACTCGTAAAATGATCCACGATCAGTCTTCATGTTCTATAATTCATGAAGTATTATAATGGTAAATTTCATATATTTTCTATAATATTTAATACTAGATTCAATAGATATTAGTGTCACAATTTTATATGAATTATAGTTATATCTAACACAACACTATTCTTATTTATGACATACAAATAATAATCATAAATGTATAGAAAAAGTATTTACGAGTATTCTAACTAGTCTACTATCATAATACCTAATATGTAATTTAGAGTAATATGTTTGTGGCATATAAATAACATAATAAGTTAAACCTTAAGCATTTGACTATCATATCTAGTATAATATTGTAATACTACCTAAAGCAAGTCATGTGTGCAGTAATTAAATTATAGAACAAGAACTTACGAAAAATCATATTAGAGATGTTATAAATATATAAATGTATACCTGAATTGAAAAGAAGATTGATTAAACTTTAAGAAAAAGATAACCCCGATTTAAGTAAATCTCAGTTGATTAGAGACTTGTGTTGATATCGTGTTGTGAAATATTAGCAATATAAGAATAATATAAAGCAAGATATTTAAATAATAGATATAGGAGAGAATGCTTTCTTATTTCTTTTTTCTGTATTTTTAATTGTATTGTTTACAGAATAATCATCGTCTATTTATATTACAAAATGTCTTCTCAAGTTATAAGACTTAAATGGCATCCATTCATTTATTAAATGAACATCAAAAAGAGTTGCGGAAGAGACATCCACATTAGTGCATGTATAACAGACTGGGATAAATTATCTTTATTTAGGGATAAAATAGCAGTATCGGGATAACTTATCTCGAGATATAATATAATATAACAAAATTATTCTCCCTTAAATCTTTTTTATACATCACTTTTATATCCATGTATATTCAAATAAATTTAAATATTATTTATAATAACATTCACAACCTTCACTATTCATTATTTTTATGATAATATATTTATTTATTAAAAAATTGTATTATATAAATAAAATTTTTATGTATGAATATATTATACATTTTTTGACTAATACTTATCTTTATTTATATTTTGATTTCTCTTAAAATGTCCACTCCAATGTTGAATTACATATTTTAAATTAAAAGTCTTTTGATTACCTAAAATTTTAAAACAAATAACTTATTTTTAGAAATTATGCAAAACATATTATTTTATATATGACAAATTAAAACCAATAAAAAATAATTTTAACATAATTGATTTCAATATAACTTACCCCATTATAGCTAAGATAATTATTCTGGTTATTTAATATGATAATAAAATGAAATTCGATTGAAAGGAAAAGGACCGTCATGTAATTAGGGGCCATTTGATTACCGTATAAGATCCATATTATTAATGTATAAAACATTGTATTAGTTTTACCATGTTTAATAAAAGTTTTATATTAGGTATAAAAGTCAACATAACTTATACCATGTTTAATTTGTAGTTTTTAAATGTTGTATAAAAGTTAATGATGTATTAATTTTTTTATGGTGTTTGGTTGTGTATTACTAATTCTATGCAATAAATGTTCATGTAACTTATGAGGAAATCTATATATAATTTTATGCGTGCTAGATGGCAGAATAAGTTATATGGGTATTAGTTATACATAGATTAAAATAATAAAATTGCATATCACCCCCTATCAATTTATTTTTTTTTAAAAGAATTCTTTTTTGATAGCATCAAAGAAAGATTTATATGCAAATTATCCATTCATAATATAAAATATTTCAACATTTTTTAAAATTTAATTTAAATATGCCTCCAATGGAAAATATTTATATTAGATGTAGATAGAAATTAAACAATGTTACCTAAGAATTCTAACAGAATCGATAGTCTCAATATAAATGTTAGCCTTCTTATATTTTACTTTCAAAAGTATATTTTAAGTATATGCTCTTTTTCCAAAAAAATTATACTAATTGTTTTCTTTAAAAAAACAAAAGAATTGAAATTCTTTTCACTTGCAACTAATCGGATCACTGATCAATTTAAATTATACAATATATGTGCAATTATTAATTAAATATTTTTGAATATTATTGTACACTGATAAAAATTGATCGAGAGAGTCAAATTTGTTTACTTGTTATTAACATACATAATTTATTAGCCCGCTAAATATTTGATAATTAAGAAATAAGAATTAGCTTACTAATTTCTTTTAAATTTTATATGACTAAACCTTGTATAGCTCAACCCTGCATAACAAAATCCCATATAACTAATACTTGCATAATTAATAACTACATAACTAAATCCTATATAATTAATACCTACAAAACTAAACCTCATATAACTAATTAATACCAAAATAATTCTAACAAGTAACCAATTGACCCCTTATGTTTGTCACTGATTTCCTACTTCTAAATATATAAATTAACTACTAAGGAGGTGTTTGGATAATTTTTTTAAAAGGTTTAAATATTAAAAATCAAAGGTGAAAAGCCGCTATTTTTCACTTTTGACTTTTCACTTCTTCTTTCTTTTTACTTTTTAAGTCTAAAGTATCAAGCACTTTGTATTTTTATCAAATACCCCTGAAAATAAAAAAAAACACTTTAAAATAAGAGAATCTAAATGGCTTTAATGAAATTAAAAGTAAGAGAGAAAGTTGATGAAGACATGAAGGTGGGAACTAAGTAGTGAAAGCTTTAGGAGTAAAATGGGAAGGAAAGCACAAAACACAAAAGCAAAAAAGTATTGCACTATACAATGCTTAAATCTATGAGGCGAATGGAAATATGAAAAATGAGCTTTTCAAATTTATATAATTCTAACAAAAAATAAGACAAAATCCCCTTTTACTTTCAAACTGTTTTTTTACTTTATTCTAAGAAGCTTTTCATATGATCCACTTTTTTCTTGAAACAAACATTAAAGCAAAATAGCTTTCCTATTCTTCATATAATATTCATGGAAACTCCAATTAACAACCAATTTGACACGGAAAAGAAGTTTATTTAATTTTGTTCAAGAAAAAAGAAAAAGAAACCCAATCATGTTGTATTACAATAAAAGAAAGAGCTAGGTTGATGGAAAAATCATAAGAAAGCAATGCCTGAAAGTTTTTTTTTTTTTTTTTTAATTTAAAAAAAACAAATCCATGTGAAAAAGCGAAAGCGATAGGAGCGTAAGGGGTAAATGCAAGTCGCTTTCCTGTGCCTAATAATAGGCCCCACTAATCTCCATTAATATTTTCGAATGCTTACTCTCACATTTACTACAAACTCATCATCTTCTTTTTTTTTAATTATTTAAGTTTCCTACCTGCTATTTTTTAATTTGAATTTGCAATAAAATTCAATACAGGTTCAATCAAAAAGGTTTTTGCACAACGTACAAATAAAAAAAGATGAATTATTTAAATACTTGTAAACTGATCGACTTATGATACGTGAGAGAAAAATATTATCAAAATAAATATGAGAATCTGGTATAATATTGTTACTACTTTATTGAACAAACTTTGTTGTTATTTCTCATTGACCATCGTCTTGAATTAAAATTGATATATCGTTTATATATGCCATTAATTTGCTAAATCTGACCAAAAACAAAAATGCTCTAACTTGCAAAATTTTGGATGAAAAATATATACCGTGATGATTGAGGAATATTGTTTCAAGAAGTAAGAATTTCTCAAACCATCAACGATGATAACTCTTTTTACAAAGAAAAAGAGAAAACAGAAGAAGACAGAGAAATTGTATTTGTGCAAGAAATTATATTTCCTAAAAACGTATTAGCGTAAATTTCCACTCAAAAGAAATTAAAACAAAAACGAAAAAAGTTAATTAATAACAACATTTTGTAACTAAAAATTAGTAGATTTATGTATTGTAAATAAGAGCTATAAACGTAGGAAGTATGTTGTTTGTACAAGTTATTATTCATTTGAAAAACTGTATTACCAAAGTGGGAAAATATTAAATGAAAGGATGCTAGTTTGTGTCACCATCACATCATGTACAGAGTTATTAATGAAGAAGCGGACGTGAGTTACAATTGTCATACCTTAAACGTTACATTCATTTTCTGCCTTATCCATCTTACAATTATCTAAAATCCATATTTTACCTTAAATTCTAAATATATGTCTAAACAAATAAACTCAACTCACCAATAAATTTAATAATATATTTCTAAAAACCTTAAAATAATAAAATTAATTTTTTTAATGAGATTTTCCTTTCGTATCAACCGATCAATAAATTTAAATTCTCTCTCTCTTTTTTCTATTGGTTTATGGAAAACAAAAAGGCATGTATTCCCAGGAAGTGGGAAAAAAGGAATCAAAACTAAGAGCCGGAGTGCATACACCTGGATTTCACACATACAATTATTCTGGACCAATAAGATTATGGTGAAATGGTAAGTGCTCTATTCTTAATTAAAAATTTTGATATTGGGTTTCCCTTCTGTTAGATAGCACTGTACTTGCAATGTGAGACTTTTTAACACAAATTTAAGTTTAGTCGAATCTCAATAGAAATACCATATAATTTTTTTAAAAAATATCATCATTATGGGCTTCTAAGCCATAAAGGAATATGGCAAATGGTTTGATCTTTATCATTGTACTAAAAGATATCATACCCTCTATCATTGTACTTTTTTCTTGCTTTTTGCTGTGAGTTGTAAAGGGGATTGGATAGGTGTTGATCAGGTAAGGAAGAATCTTACTTAATTATGACCTCTAATTATATTAAGGTTAATTAATAGCAAATACTTTTGCTCCATATATCCATAATGTCTATGAAGATTCTGTGTATGCCTCTTTTGATATACAAGAATTTAAATGGCCAGCATTCAACTGAGAAGTTGGTGGGAGAATCAATACTTTGTTGGTCGTTGATGTGGCGGAGTTACCTACACACATAAATCATAAAAGCTTTGGCCTTATGATTTGTCCATTCTTCATATGTGAAATAATTAGGAAAAATATTTATATTCTTTTTCCCCAGACATTCGAAGGTGAATTCCCATTATATCGAATCATTTTTGTCTCCTAACACATTTCAAGTTGCTCGCTTGCCAGGTGACCTATTCGAATAATACTCCTTACTTTTACATCAACGTGATTAAACAAAAATATAGTTAATAAGCACAACATCAACCACCTGAATAACTGCTTCTTTTCATTGTAATTACACAATTGTGATATACTCAAACCCCATTATAGCAGACGTTGTGTAATGTCCTTATAAGTTATTTTTGAGCTTATCTGTGAAAATTACTGTTTTGCCCTTTCGTAAGATGCTTTAGACCTAGTTTGAACTATTGGTATTGTTGAAACTGAAATCCTGAGTTTTAAAAGTGGAACATATGAGTTTTGGAATTTTTGGAGGCTTAAATTGTTTAAAAAGTGAGTTTTTATACCATTCTGAGTTTCAGGTGCCGGATCGGAGATTCGTCAATTCCATTAGCTCAGGAACGTCAAAACTAGTTTAGGAGAAGTTACAGAACTGAATTCGGAGTTAAAATGAAGTTTTTAGATCAAAAGTTACATTTTTAGTTGTTTTTGGAGCCAAAGTTTGACTTTGGTCAATACTCGGAGTTCGAAAGCTCGGATTGAAATTCTAACAGTTTCAATAGTTCCGAATGGTAAAACTAACGCTACAAACGGTCTCGTCATAATTCTCGGAGTTGCCGAGGCAGTTTAGGTATTTTGAGTTTTAAACTAGTTTATATGAGTAGCATGGGTAACTGTAGCAAGGAGGTCCTGAAATTTTTTTCTGATTATTCCATTGAGTCCGGATCGCTGTTTCTGGTATGGATACATATTTGGTTTGTGTAATTTTGATTCTGAATGAGTTCCGAGTTACGGATCATAACTGAAATTATTGGTGCATAGGACTTCTAGTGCAATCATTCTTCTTCTCCGCATTCTCAGAGGTCCGGGGAGCATCAAGCTCCACGTTCGCAAAACAGCCTGTGATCCTTCTCCGAATTTAGAAGTCCTCACCTGCGTCTGCGGATCCCTATTGGCTTTTCCCCCTGCGTTCGTGGAGTACAAGTTATACCTAGATAGTATTTAAACCGTGAAACCTCCATTTTTTTTTTTCCCATTTTCAATTATTTCAAGCTTTTTGGGCGATTCTTGAAGAAGGTTTTCGAAGGATTCCTTTGGATAAGTGTTTCTAACCTCTTTATAATCAATTTCCATGATTCATATCTTGATTTTGTCTTGAATTTCATGAGTTTTAATGTCCAAAATTGGGGATTATTAGTCTAAGATTTTAAAATTTTAAATGATGATTTCACCTTTGATTTGAACTCAATTTTAGTGGGATTTTCACCCATGGACTCCATTTTTCGTGTAGAGCCTGATTTTGAAGTCAATTTCTAGATTCAGAGAGTTTGAATTTTAGCCTTAATTTTGACCATTTTACTCCTAAGCCTAATTCGTGCCAATATGGGTATCAAAAGTCATCTCTGGATGCGCGATATCTATTTTTGATAATGATGGATCGATTTAGTGATTGTTTGAAGACTTGAGTTGATTGAAAGCTTGTCCGAGTGCGGTTTCAACATTGAGGTAGGTTCAACTAACCTTTTTGGGACTAGATTTGAGTTATTGGTCATGCTATTAGATAATTGTAAGATCCAGATTGATTCATGAGTAAATGAGTTGATATGCTAGAATTGTGATGGGAATATGATCCTGGTTATGCCGAAATTTGAGTAAATTGTGATTCTATTGATAAATTGAGATGAAATCTTGTGAATTGATATATTTTGGTATATTATTGTGATAATATGAGGCTTGTGGTACTATTTGGAAAAGTTTGTGGTAATTTGAGGGCATTTGGGATATTTTTTTATGGATCATATGTATATTTTGGACAAGTCATGACCGATATTGATGTTATATTTGACCGTGTATAATTTAGGACGAGTGAGTTCTGGTGTGGCTAATACACTAAACTATTGGCGTAATTATAATAATTTGAGATATGATGATGTTTGTGGTATTAGTTGTGACACTTGATCTTACACTCCATGATTATATGAGGATTATGTATCAGTATTCTTATCATGGAGCCATCATGTGTGTGTATATATACACATATATATTATACACACATACACACACACACGCACATATTCCACATTGCATTTTACCATCCCTTGACCCAGGAAGGCGGCAAGGGTAAGAGGCTCCACTTGAAAGATGCTTGATATATAGCCTGATGAGACTCACATACATTGTAGTCACACTCTCATGGCATTACATCATTGTTTATTATGGTTACTTTATCTTACCTTTATGTATACTTTATATGTGTACTAACTCTTACGATGCAGGTAGTAGGATTCTTCTTTATTACATACTCGTTCTATTTGTCTTACCCAGTTAGTTGAATCTACTGGGTACATTTTGGTGTACTCATCCCTACTTTGTTTCCTCTCTGCGGATCGAGCACAAGGACCCATACAGGGTAGTTGATTCATTCTAGCAGAGTTATTCTCCATCTATCTAGATCTTAGTAGTGAGGCTCAGACTTCAAGTCATCGTGGGTTTTTTGAGATTCCTTTTATTGCTTTTTATCCCAGACATTGTACTAGATACTATCACACAGGCGCTGTATCTTTCATTTGAGATAGTTATAGTTTACTCATTCATACTACTTTAGATGCTCTTGTACTCATGACTCCAGGTTTTGAGTTATTTTATTAAGTCTTGTGGTTGCTTTTACTTGTTCTTGCTTTCCTTTAGTCGTGATCCAATTTTGGGTCATGACAAGTTTGGTATCAGAGCTCTAGGTTTGTTGGGCTTGTGAGTCAAGAGTAGAGTGTTTAGTAGAGCCTCGCGAATTGGTATGTAGATGTCCATACCTATCTTCTCGAGGCTACGAGGCATTGATAAGAATGCTTTCATATCTTACTTCTATTCGTGTGTTTCTTCATATTACATGTTTGAAAGTGTCTAATTTACTCCTTATGACGCAGATGCTAACTACTAGATCCTACTGATCAGTGGGAGAGCCTGAGTCAGCTGATGTGGCTCCTACTCGAGGTTGAGACAGGGTTCGTAATAGGGTCAGGGGGCCAAGGATATGCTAGAGGAGTAGCTCTACCTAGAGGACATACTTGATTGGCTTCTCTAGAGCCTGTTTATGAGCCAGAGGGGCCTACAGATCCTATTCCATCACCCTCAGCCCTAGATGCTATACCCTTGGTTTAGGAGTTACTTTTGAGGGTATTGGCTAGATTGGTGGGAGCACTTTTCGCCCTAGCTATTATTGATACACCAATTTCTACAGCACCGATTGGCCTTTCTATAGCTCCAACTGAGCCATCTATGATTCATGTGGGTCCTTTATCAATCCCAATGGATCCTCCTATGACTTCTATGTTTCTGCCTCAGGCATCGCAACTGAGTTCTGGTTCTCAGCTTCAGGGCTTGGCTATTGGTCCTTCTATTGCACAGCCCAGATTTTTTGGTGCCCCCATCATTTGCTAGCCTGCTATGTCCACAGCTAAGTAGAAGAGTTTTGAGCGGTTTGTACGATTGGCTCCCCCAAGGTTTGACAACACCCTGGTGATATAGCTCATGATTTCCTATTAGAGGGTTAAGATCGGGAATGTAATTTGGCCATTCTTTAGTCGCATGGAGTTACTTATACCTCTTACCAGCTCATTGGCCTAGCTAAGGAGTCTTGGAGGTCAGTTTAGCTCACCGGCCTGTTGGATCTCCGTCTATGACATAAGAGTAGTTCACAGAGGTATTCTTGGAGAGTTTCATACCATATGACCTTCGGGACAGTCACCGAGATGTGTTCGACCGACAGGGTTCTATGTCAGTTTCAAACTATGAGGCTACGTTCTATACATTGTCTAGATATGCCTTATCTAGTATCCGTACGAGTTCGAGAGGATCCGATGATTTGCCAAGGTATTGGCAGGGTATGTTCAGGAGGCTACAACTTCCTTAGTTTTAGTTGGAGGCACATTTTAGAGTGTAGTGGATCACGCTCGTATGATAGAGCGCATAAGGCATGATTGACATGGTGGCGGGAAGAGATTCCATCAGCACGACCAGTTTAGTGGACACCTGCCGCGTGATAGTGAGTTTCAAAGGCAAAGCCATCAGGGTCGGTCTGTCCACATAGCCATACCAATATTGACAGTGTTAACAGGTCCCAGTCTACTCATACATGCCATGATAGCTCTCTTAGTTCAGCCAGATATGGTGGTTCTTTAGTACAGTCATTTCAGAGGCGAGACCCCAAGGCTTGTTATGTTTGCAATGAGGTTGGGCATTCACCAACCTTTGTCCACATCGTGCATTTCCTTCCTAGACTTCAGGACCTCAGCCAATCTGTCCGGTGATGTCACCTAAGCTACACCTCCTTTTTGAAGGTTAAAGCGGCCATTGTCAAGATATATAACCTAACCGAGGTTAGGGTTGCTACTACAGGGAATAGGGAAGCCTTAGAGAAATTTCAAGAAGTTCGGGTGGATTAACCTATTTATCTCCCCAAAGAGGGGGGTGAGTTTGTGAAAGACTATGGAAAGTAATCCTAAACTAAGACAAATGTAAAATCAATATGAGGAGTAACTAAAGTATTGTGTTTTCCATGATTCACTAACTCAGTATTACCAGATAATCAAATTCTTTCTAGTGTATAACATGAAGAACGACAATTTAAGTTTACCAAACCTTTTGATTTAGGAGAGACACAAATTTTACTATGTGATTTGATCCATTCCCGCAGTGTAATATAACTAACGTTTACCTGTTGTCCTAGTACAACCTCCCTTTGATCCAATTTGGTTGATTAGACAAGAAACAACAATCGAATCCTGTTAATTAATATCTTTTTCTATTCATTACTACCTTGATCCAGTTAGTAACACTAGGTGAGTGTAAGGACCTAGATTTTTTAAGTGGCATTACCAAATTCTTGGAATTTGTCCCGAGCGAACTGCCAGGCATCGCTTCACGGAAGGCCTAAATGGGCCGTGTGAAGCCACACGGACCGTGTGGCCTCCTGCGGAGGACACTTGGTCCAGTTCACGGCGGGGGAAATTCGAGACAAAGGGGATTTTGGACCAAGTGAGGGCACACGACCACTCTCACAGTCCGTGTGATGTGTCACGGACCGTGTGGCCCTCTGTGTAGCTCACTACGTAAACTTTTTCTAAGTATGAAAGTATCGTCTCGTAACTTTGTCATGTGGAATTATTTTAAGTACTATCGTACGATTGATGTCATGGCCCGTGTGGAGTCACACGGATCATGTAGTCGTCCGTGTGGTACCCTTAGTTTCAAATAAATTCCTTCTGTGAAATTTCTAAGTGATGGTTCATGGTCATTTTCACGGTCTGTGACGTCTCACGGGCCGTGTGGACCTAACTGTTCCAATTCTGCCCGTATCATTAATGGTGTTTATGTAATTTTGATTTATTTTAATTATGAAATTATGACTTTTTACCTATCCTAAACCTCTAATTCAGCTGATACCCCTCCCCTCTTAATTCATTTTCCTAAATCCTTCTACCCCTCATAAGATCACCTCCCAATTCTTCTCTACTCTCCCCTCTCAAGGTTCAAGGCTAAGGTTCAATTGAAGTCCAATTCAAGCTAAGTCCTTCCTCAAATTCAACTCCTTAATCAAGGTATGTGAGATTGATTCTTGGTCCCGTTTAACCAAGAAGACCCAAAGATCTTTCAATCTATTTCATGAATTTAGTTTACTTTATATATGAGATTTCATTACTTGATTTATTTAAATCCAATTGATGTATGAGCTGTATTCTACCTACGATATCAATTCACTTTGATCACTATTATGATGACTTTGAGTTATGAAATTATGAACATGCATGTCCCCTTTTAAAGTTGATTTATGCATGAGTGACTTATACTATGTTTTAGATGTTGATTTAATTATGGATTTACTTAATTTAACATTATGGTATTGATTTTAACTCGAATCTATGTTACCCATGCTATCCTCACATCATAGATTGCATTTGCATTCATGAACATTGATATATGAAAATTATGAAGTGGGTTAAGCCCAATTATGTTTTTATGAAATGATTTTGATATGATTTTGGTAAGGCATTGGTTATGACAAGAATGTGATCACATATATGTCTTATGATTATGGCTCTTTGAGCATCTCGAGTGCTTGCACCATCTCGTATATGTGAATGAGCTATTCCTTGCATGAACATCATGATTATGATTTATGATTTGACATTTGAGCCTAAAATGTGCATTAAACAGTTTTGTAATGAACATTGTATCTCTTAAAGCACGTATATATATAAGTACTCACGTGAGATGTTATTGACTTAGCACTAATGGATTGGAGGCGTTAGGGCTATCCCCAAGGGCCCTCTCCCTTTCCTTGAACTATGTGCCAACATAGGAACATTAACCATTACTGAAATGATGGGGTCGTAAGGGATGGTTATTCGCTTATGATTATGATATGTTATGTATGATTATGGAAAATCCTTCCAAAATGGTGAGTTCCGTAAGGAAGGTGACCATCCACTGAAATGGTGAGTTCCGTAAGGTGTTTTGTAGATTACCTTTGAAAAGTAATCTTCTCCTACCGATGGGAGGTCTTTATCAGACTAATTCATGTAATAGTTCGCATGGATTTGATTTGTCGATTATAGTCCATCCCCACTATATATGAGCATTGTTGCATTTTATGTATGATAAGTATTATAGCATCTTGTATACACTTCCATTGGTTATATGGTTCTTTCTATATTATGTGCCCTTTTCATCTAGCATTGAAATGCAGGTTTGGTAAGTCATATGCATTGCATGCCCGCATACTTAGTATATTCAAACATACTAATGCATAATCTATGCTTACACGATTTTACCATATAGGGCTAAGCATTTTGATTACCAACTGTTTGACGAATAGTCTGATCCAGAAGTATACTTTAGTGAGTCCTATCTTCCGAGGACGAGCCAACTGCCTTTTCTTTATGTTATTTTAAAATGTTCTTCCTTATTTGAGGGTGAGCCCAAAACTTGTCCTGACCCCCATTCTGTTTTGACTAGAGGCATTTGTTGGACATCATGTAGACTCCTTAAAATCTTTATGCTATGCGAAATATTTGGTTTATGTATCCCTATGAATGGATTAATGGAAATCTCATACTTTGATTATATGTTTAAGGGTGTTAGCATGGAAAGTCCCAATCCCCCGTTTTTCCCCATAGCGTGAGTCCTATTTTGCCCGTCTCTTAGAATTATGTGCTGCTATTTGAATGTTATTCTTGAACCGATGATGTGGATATAGATACTTGAGGCTTGTTTAGGGACTCTCATGTTCCCATTCTCTGTGTCACATCTGGGACCTAGCCCTGAGTCGTGACAGTGAGGTCTAACGTTGGACACCATTAAAAACATTCAAATCGAAGAGAATTAATTAATACATGCATGCGCACTTTCTAAGAATTACGAATTATCCGATTTTACCTTGTTAGTTCTTCATGGTTTCCACAACCCTAGTTGCGGATTTAGCTACTCTTTATCAGTGTAGATACAAGAATCATGATTTTGAATAACATAATAAACACTTACATAATAAAATTAAGAACAAGCAATCTAAGCTCTTCACCAAGAATCACAAGAGATTGAATTTAAGAACACAAAATAATGTTTCACAATGACCTCTGAAGTTTTGTATTTTTATCTATTGTTCTGTACAAAAAATAACCTAAAAAAACTATTTATAGTATTTAAAATACAAAATCAAATTGAAATAGGAGAGCTATGTCGGCAGGCTCTATAGACACTTCTATGGGCCACACAAAATATTACGGCCCGTAGTTGAGGCTTCATGGATCCCTTCAGCAATTCTGGGGATGACTTCGATGAGACCCATCTACGGGCCATATAAAGTTCTACGACCCATAAAGGGTTTCACGTGATGAATTTTTAGCAACTCCTCACTTTCTGATCCTCAGGGTATGACACATGGTCTATGACTCGTAGAAACTTTTATGGCTCATCTGCATGTTCATAGACTTAACTTTAGAAAACCACCCTTCACTGGATTTTTGCATGAAACCTTCTCTACGGCCCATGGAATTTTCCACGGCCCGTAAAGGGTATGTATATCAGCAGTTTCTATAATCTCTGCACACTCAGCCCAAAAAATCATGCCAACCTTGTAATCTTGCAAAACAAACATAAAAATACATCAAATCGACTAACATCGCTTTGAGAACACACACAATTCCAAATTTTAAGCATCAAAAGTGTTGTATTTTGACAGCACATCAACACCCTCAGCTTAAAGTTGTTGCTTGTTCTCAAGCGACAGACTCAATATATATAAGCAGTACTGTAACACATAGATCTCGATCTAATGGAATACATCATATCAAACTCAAGAACAGATACTTATACCACTTTTAGAAACATATCAGATAGCTATCAAGCAAATCAATACAGATCAACACATATGACGGTGCAACTATGACAAGCAACACAATTATCAATAAGCAACATTCACTTAGTTAGTCTAATATCAACAATGCAATGCAAGTTCCCTCTCAGAAAGAAGTCCTATATCCCTCTCATGATGAAATTTCAGATTCAATGCTTAGGACTACACAAGATCACTCACTCTCGAAAACGATATTCAAATACCATGCTCAATACCATATGCTTGCCCTAGACTCATGACTGTGACCTTTGACTATTTGGACTAGGATCACTTTAGGACTTTATTGGCTTGTAACATAGGCTCAGGGGATTTTGGTGTAATGCTTTGGGAACATAGTGACTAAAGGCCCTCTTTGACACTGCGTTTTCTATAGTTTTACCCTACCAACACTGTCATTTTTCACTTTGTTCTCCCCTTCTCCTATTTCAAGCTTTTCTGGGTGCCTTATTTTTTTAGCTTTTTGCCTTTTGTTTTTACATAATTTTTCGTTTTTAGCTCATTAATTAGGCATCAATTTATTTTTCTTGCACCCAGAACATATTTTTATCCCCTTTTCATGTATCAGTAGCTTCCACCTCATTTTGTCTTTACCTTTTCACCAGTCACCCTCAACTTAAGCTTTTGGCCTGAGCCAAGATGCACAATATCCAAACTAGGAACCAGAGGTACTTTTGGTAGCCACCCTCAACTTAAGCTCTTTGCATTAGTCAAGGTGCACAATGTTTAAGGAAGGACCAGGGTCGATATCCAGATTTTACATCTAAAAAGGCTAGGCAACTTAGGTTTTTACAACGAAAAGGTTTATGCAAGGCTTAAACATTAGGATCAAGGGATACTTTACACATTTGATTGGTTATTTAGGCTAAGTGGACTAATATGAATAACGACCTAAGATCTTTTTCTAACCAACTAACCTACAATCCAATGATAAGTCGTGAAAATACAACTTTTATGACGCTTAATACATAGGATTATTGTGAGTTCTTAAGCACATTTTTAGTTTAATATGGGTTTTGTGTGTGTTTTGTAAGAAAATAAAAATTTCATGGATCTATGGACGTTGGAGGAATTTGAGGTGAAAATCGACTTGAAATTGGAAAGCATTTGCGTATGAATGATTTTGACACACCATATGACCATTTGATACAAATGTGTGCTGGAATACGAGGCTAAATAGCAACAAAGCTAGTGCATACAAATATCAACCCATTCTTAAGGCAACTAAGCAACCTTGTGTGAAAATCATATTGAAGATGCCATTGATGGAAGCTTAACACTAATCATGGTCAGTTAAAGGAGTTATATGATGGTGTGAAGATGAGGAGAATCAACAATTAAGTGTCCAGGACAACACCATGCAACAAGGTTCAAAAAGCAACGAGAAAAAGATCCAGCAAGCACTCCACAAGAGGGTTCACGACCCGTGGTATGCTCGATGGGTCGTGATACTGCCTCGTCCAGGACATAACGTCAATGTACTTCATTGCAAGCCTTACCACGAGCCCTTTCACGACTCGTGGTATACTCCATGAGCCATGAAGGTGCCTGTGAAAGGCACCTCTCACGCTGGACCGTTTGCACACAAAGGCAAAGGGCATTATGCCTTTCACGACTCGTGGACACTTGTACGAGTCGTGAAGGTGTTGAGAATGCCCAAACTGATTTAGGGTATTGTCAGCATCTAGGAGACACCATGAAAGGGCCTAGATGGTCGTGAAAAGGACCACGAATCATGGTACATTTCCTGCACAAGCAGGGATTGGAGATCCAAGTCAAATTAGGACTTCTTTTCTTACTTATTTTATGCTTCGTTTCCTACTTTTTTTAGGAGAATTTTTACACTATAAGTAGAGATTAGGTTTTATTTATCAAAAAACTTTGTACCTCACGTTTTGGGGCTGCTAAGACATGAAAAACACATTAAATTTCCAGAGTTTCTCTTAAAGACCATGTTGTACAGTGAGGTGATAAACTAGAATTCTAGTTGCGCTTTTGATTATTATTTGAAGTTTTGAATCAAGTTTTCGTCTTCGTATTTCTCGTGTGAATTTAAAAATTGATTCACTCTTCCTTGTAAGTAATTTCACTATGAATTATAGCATGATTCTTGTTCAAGATCTTGTACGTTCGATAATCTAAACCCATAACTAGGGTTGTCGGAAACATGACAACTTAACGAGATAGACAAATTTGGGGTAAATATCAGGATTTGTTATCGTATACATTGTAATGTTCTTCACTTTAACTTTTTCCTTAATGAGTTGATGCATTAGGGTAAGTCTATATCCATTACATGCCCGGGAGGGATGTAGTCATAAGGAAAAGAACTCTACAATAGAATTTCAGGGTTATTAACCTACTCCAAGTACTTGAGATCCAAAGGTGAGAGTATTCTAGGGTCCATAACAAGTGTTAAAGAGTACATGTTCTGAGACCGGAAGGTGATGAATGAAATGCATCTAAGAAGGATATGAAGGTGAATTAGATGTTACATAACTTGTTTGTTATACAAAATCATGAGCGAGTTTACTATACAAATTTAGCTATCGCATCGGGCGTCAGGGGGACCGCAACCCTAGTCATCCATCAAACTATCTAAGCCTTAGTTTATTTTATTCACATTAGCACTCATAGTTAGGCTCTTAGTTCAAACCCCCCCCCCCCTCATTTTTAATTTTCCACATTATTTGTTCTATAAAAATAGAAGCAAAAACCAAAGTATGATAACTAATAAAGTTGTTTCAACCTATTTCTTGTGAGATCGACCCCGACTTTGAGTTGGGTAAATATATTGCTAACGATCGTCCATAATCTCTAAAAAGGAGTATGTTTGATGCTATCATCTAACTCAAAGTAATAAGGAAAGTTCTAAATTGCAACACAACATATGAATTAAGCAATGAAAGCCAACACACACATGGAACTGATTGCACTATTAACAAAGACTCTAAGATCATTCTCTTCATTACAATTTATCCTCACTTATCAGAACAAGCACTACCAACAATCAAACATGCATGGTTGCTATCAAGACTAACTAACAAAATATTTGGTGGGTATCATTTTTCACACAAAACAAACTTATGCCATAAATATTAGTATTACATGCTACTAATACTACCTACACATTCTTAACATACTGGTTCAACAAGAATTAAATATATCCTTGGGAAAAAAGAACACAGGCAAGAAAACCCCTAGATTTCAAAAATTGGGGTAGTTTTAGGCCAAGGTTACTTAGACTTCACAGAGGCCTATAACTACCCACACCCCATCGAAAAAGACTTGCATTGTCCTTAATGCAAAAAACAAAATGGTAAAGTACAGGGGTCAAAAAAATATCTGGGTTCTTAAGCGCCATTCTCTGGATGAGTCTAGCCACTCTCTACCTGCCTAGTGGCTTCTTCAGTAATTGAAGCATTTCTGGAGGGTCAAGCACCCCTCACTCTCTCAAGCTCACGAGCTTGCCTTAACTCATCATCTTACCTCAAGCGCATTACGACAAGATCTAACTCCTGCTCCTTTGTCATTCCCTCCTGCAGTCAATTTGTATTTGGATCATCTATGCAGGGACTTTTCCCGAGGGAAGTCTATGATGATCCTCAGGAGCAAACAAATCAACCACCGGCCCTGAGGGCTCAACTAGCGGGAAAACAACTGGTGCTGCCAATGCTGCTGTCATATCATCTCAGAGCTGCTGGATGTCCTGCTGAACTACCATATCTATTGGTCATACTATATTGAGGCTCTGCTGGACTAGCCTCTCTAAAGCATCTACGCGGGCATCCACGGGTCTTAGTTTGTCCTGGATAGTGGCTACGATGAATTCCTGCATGTGAGTCTCAGATTCTGAAATGACCTAGAAGACCCAGGGCCTGATCTGCTATAGTAATTGAGTCAATTGAGACTTAGTGTGGGCCAGTCTCTGCACCATGACCTGAATGGATTCCGCTGACACATAGACCATGCCAGCGGGTACTGTCCATATGGGCACGGGCTCTAGTGAAGAAGAAGTAGTAGTAGGCCCCCTCTCTATATCAGCCTCAGCTTGTGGGGGCCTCTCATCAGTAGTAGTAGTAGTAGTAATGGTGGTGGATGAAGGCTCAAACGGTGGTACCGCAATAAACATCTCTAGTATCTGAGCTGGAGGGTGCGGTGCTCGCTGGAGGGCCACCGAATTATCCTCAGCCTTGATAAGGGTGGCATCTAAAGTCCTCTAAACCTCTATGAACGAGTCCAGTTGATGTAGAATCTCCACCCTCGATTCTATACAAAATCTATAGATCAAACATGGGAAGGGGATGAAAGTGGACCTCTTCATGGTCACCTCGTGTATCTTCTCTGCAATGAGGCTAGCCCAATCGATCTTATAACCAGCCAAGATGCTGGCAACCAAAATAACATAGTACGACATCAGTATATTATCAACAAGTGTGGGCTAGATCTGTGATCTCACCACAACCTACCAAAATTTGGTAGTGAGGCCTTCACAATAGGCTTTGTTGATGTGGTTATCCACTCAAAGTCCGAGCCCTGCTCTAAAATTTGGTCGACAACACATCTCATCAAGCTGGCCTTGTAGGCCGGGTCTCTCCTCAAGGCCTTATCCTAAGTCTGCCCCAATCTCCTGTCATATTCTACTGTTGATTTGAGAGTTGGGAACTCGGGCATGAACAACATGCAACGGATGGTAGTCTTAGAGATATCCACCTGCCGACCCCTCACTCTAGTATGTGTTAAATTGGGCTGAGTGAGGGGTTTCTTCCTCTTAGAAAGAGAATTGAGAACTATGGCGGCATAAGATGCATAGAAATCCCGAACCATGGCTTGAGAGTACTTCCTTGACGGCCTGGCCATCCACTGGAGCCCATATTTGTTAATAGTGTTAGTAGGCCTGGGACACTGTCCAATCCCAAAGTCATGATCGGGGGCTCCTCAAAAATGGAATGAGCTAGTAGAGCCCATTCTTTCTTCTGTATGCCCTCGGTGTAGGTGGCTCATATGCCCTCAACGCACCACCAGCTAGATAGAGTGTCCAAAGGTGATTGTGATGCCTGAGATGGTGCAGAGGACTTTGTCTCCGACTCATCATTGGACTATGACTCAGACTTCTCTCCGGAAGGAGTCATCTAAATGGAACTGCTATCTTTGTTGCCTCCCTCTTTAGACTTGGGAGAGCGAACAACAATAGCTTGGGTCTGGGCCTGCCTATATCTGGTGGTAGCCCAAGCCTGTGATCGCTCAGTGTCGAGGTTAGGTCGGACACTGAGCTCTTCAAGTGATCTACTGGCCTCGGAGGCACCCTGATCCTCCGAGGGCTCATCTCTCAGTCTCCGATGTAGGGCCTTGATCTCCTCTCTCCTAGGTTTTGGAGCCATAGTACCTGAAACGTACATATTTAGCAAACATGGTTAGCTCCATAAGTCAAGGAATGAAAAGCAAAATATTTCAAACATGGTTACATATGGGTCTACGAATGCACTTCTAGGGGTCGTAGTAAAAATTACGAGCCATAGAAGGCCCTCTTAGAAAGAGAGTGCTTAAATTTTGGCTACTAGAGTTGCATCTACGAGACCAGGTATGACTCGTAGAAGATTCTCCAAGTTGTAGGCTGAGTCGTAGAAGTATTCTAGTGTTGAATTTTTACAAGCAAGGATCTACGCGACCTATCTACGTGTTGTAGAAGAATCTAGGGCTCGTAGATGGTCTGATCTGATAGAATCTTAGAAACTTAAGTTTCTAAAATTTCATACAAGGGGCAACTACGGCTCGTGGAATGCTCTACAAGTCGTAGAAGACCCTCATAGAGTGAAAATACCAAGAAATTTGATTTTTTAAGTCTATCAAAACGGATCCCAATTGACATTTTTAACAATTAAATGAGCATTGAAGCAATTTATGACACCCCCAACATTATTTCAATAAATACCCAACACCCTACATGCAATGTATACATACAACCCCATCGAATCTCATTTTACACGTTTTCCCAAGCTAACAGACATCATTTGAATAAATGAATATCAAATCGCACACATGTAATCACATATCGATTTTCTAGCAATCTAGTCTTATTCAATTCACATGACATGTGATGACATGATTTTCATTTAACATTATTCAAACACATAAACATGGCCCCACACACAATATTTTGACTTTTAACACTATTCAAGCATCGACAACGTACTATTCATGATTAAATTCTAAGCACAAACAATGGCATACATGGTTTCATACCCATTCTAATTGGATTACCATGCCCATTAATTAATTTCAACTTAATCACAACAAGTTCGATATTTAAAAGGATTTTAGGGCCAAAAACTTACCAAATTGAGTGAGAAAGATGCTAAAAGTTGAAGGAGGAGCCTAGGAAGGCGAACCTTAGGGCTGTCAGAGGTGGTCGAAAACAGTTATCAGAAAATAGGGTGGTGGCTGGTCATCGGTGGTCAGAAATAGCTTTGGTCCCGGGGGTCGGGTATTTTAGGTAAATTTTGTGAAGAATGGGGGTCAAAATTATTTGACCTCCCTATTTATAGGTTGACCGGATTGGCAAACTTTAATGGGCCCAAGCTCTGCAAAACCCTGATTAAGGGCCGTATTTTATGGCAAGTAGATACCGATTTCGTAGATTAACTAAACCCTAGTTTTGGAGCATGGGTTTCACAGACCAGTCTACGAGTCGTAGAATTAAATACGACTTGTAGAGTTGGTCGTAGAACCCTCCAATACTTGGTCAAATATAGAAAAACTCTCCTGGAGTCTACAAGCCCCATTCACGACCTGTAATTTTTTTTACAGGCCATAAAGTTGACTCGTGGACTGTAGTGCACAATTTGTTTCTCACTGGAAGTGTTCTCTGAGACAATGTGTGGGTCGTAGTTTTATATACCTGTAGAACCAGTCGTAGAACACTTCTTGATGCCTTTTCAGCCAAAAATGGCTTACTTGGTCATGTACCTGTGTATTCTTCAAAGAACACACTGTTACCCTATATGCATATAGTCCAATGTCCAAAAGTTAAAACCAAAATGCAAAAAATTAAACTACCTACAAGTCCAAAAGCTAAAAACAAAACAAAACTACAACTATTATATCGAATATCTTGGGTTCCCTCCCAAGTAGCACTTAATTTATTTTCGCGGCATGACTTGGACAAATTGGTTACTTAGACTTCACAAAGTTCCCAAACATCCATTTTCAAGTCATCTGGCCTTTTCATTGAATGACAGATGTTGAAGACAACTTCTTTGCCATTCAATCTAAACTTTAGTTGGCTAGCCTCCGTATCTATTAATGCTCGACCAGTGGCTAGGAAGGGTCTTCCCAAGATGATTTGGACTTTGAAGTCGACTTTGCAATTAAGGATCACAAAGTCTGTGGGGAATATGAATTTCTCTACTTTGACAAGGACTTCATAGAGTATCCCCACAAGCTTCTTCACCGTGCAGTCAGACATCAACAATCGCATGCTCGTGGGAGTAGGGGCTCCCCATCCCAACTTCTTGAAGAATGCAAGAGGCATAAGATTTATGCTGGCACTAAGATCACACAATGCCCTTGTGAGTTCCACATCTCCAATAGTGCAGGGTATGGTAAATGCGCCGGGGTTTTCTTGCTTTTGCACCAAGAACCGTGTAGCAATCACAATGCAATGTTGAAGCTCTTGGGAGAGCTCCTGACTTACATCCTGTTTCTTTTTACCAAGTCCTTCATGAACTTCGCACACCCTGGAATCTTCTCCAATTCCTCAATAAGAGGGATGTTGATGGAGAGTCTTTTCATCATGGAGAGAAAGTGCTTGAACTTTCCTTCCCTCTCCTTCTTTTTGATTCTTTGAGCGAACGGAGGAGGAGGTCTAGGAATGGGCTTCAACTTCTGTGGTACCTGTGCAACATCACTCACCCCATCCTTGGAATGATCATCTCCGATTTCTATATCTTTGACCTCAACTGTCTCCTCACAAACATCATCAACATCAACCGGCATTGGAGGATCAATGGTCTACTTGCCACCGCGAGTAGTTACTGCCATACACTGTCCCTCTTTATTTGGATTCTGAACTATTGTTGCTGAGTAGTGTACCTCTCTATCGATGGTTGAGTTGAGTCGATATCTAACTGAACTATAGCTCCAGCTATTTGATAGATATCAAATGAGACTCAATCTTCTGATTAATGCTGGAGATGTCAGACTTCGTCCCCCTTAATGTCTCATCCTGTGTATCAGCCTTCTTCAAAGTCAATCAAACATCTCAACTTTGGAGCTACCAGCACCTGTATCATATGTGGTGGCATATAAGGACCATTCCTATAACCATATCTGCGACCCCAATCAACATCTCTTTCCCGGCTCCTGTTTTTGTCATAGTAACCTCCACGATTGTTGTCTCTGAAGGCGCCATCCTTGTTATAGTTCCGACCTTGGTTCCCTTTTCCTTGGTGCCAATAGTCCAGGTTAGACCCTTGGGCATTGGTACGAAAACCCCTCGTCTGACAACAATGAAGCAAGTGTCCTCCTCATAATAAGACTCTTCGTATGTGGATGCTTGGATAGGCTGATGTGCAACTGCATTAATGCGTTCCTAATTCTACTTCATCAACTCCATGTTGGTGCTAATCCGAGCAAGCTCTTGCATCATCTCCTCATTTATCTTTTCTTGTGCCGAACTACTACTGACTGCACACGAGTTCTTGGTAGAGGACCTATATCTCAGTCCCCATGCACGATTTGTCTTGACCACGTTTTCCAGCTTCTTAGTAACCCTTTCAGATGGTTTATCTAAAAATGTGCCACCGCTGATAGTATTAACACATACTTGGCTATTCTCGTCCAGGGCGCAGTAGAAGATCTCTACTAATGCATCATCAACTATCTTGTAGTCAGGGACACTTCTCAGACACTTTGTGAATCTCTCGCATATGGTACTAATCGAGTCACCAGGAAGTTGCTCAAAGTTTTTAATTAGGTCTTTTAGCTTCAGCTTCTTCGATCTCAAGAAGAACCTCTCCAAAAAGGCCTTCTGCAACTCAGCCCAACTAGTGATCGAACTCAATGGAAGCTCGGATAGTCATAGCACTGTATTGCCTGTTAGAGATAATGGGAAGATAGAAAGCCCAATAGCATCCATAGATAGATTCTGAGTTTCCATTACACTCTTACCGATAAAGACAACGTAGTATAGATGGCTATAAGGATCCTCTGATGGTAGGCCCACGAACAACCCATGATTCTGAAGCATTTGAAGTAACCCACTTCCACTTGATACCATGAACTTTGTGTCATTCAGAAGTGGCGGTAACATAATAGCTCCAGTAACATCCATAGCCATAGGATTTAGCTGATATTGATTCTATTGATTAGCTTTGTCATTGTGATCCTGTGGCGGTGGATCAATGTCCTTAAGAAGAGGTGGGTTATTATCACTCTCATTTCGATTCTGGTTCAGATTCAGAGCTGTATTAACCGTGTTGTTTGCATTGTCTTAGCCATTTTTCTCAATATTCTTTGGATCTATGGGTCAAATGGAGTCAAGGGAATACCTCGACTTTGCGTGTTATACATACACTACACCTGCACGCTGAAACAAAACAAAAATAACAAAACGTAAAATGAGAGAAATAAGGATTAATTCCCAAACTATTCAAATTAAACAAGTCTAGCCGTATTCCCTGGCAATGGCGCCATCTTGATATCACCCAAGCTACACCTTCTTTTGAAGGTTAAAGTAGTTATTTTCAAGATATATAACCTAATCGAGGTAAGGGTCTAGCGCAGGGAATAGGGAAACCTTAGAGAAATTTCAAGCAGTTTGGCTGGATTAACCTACTTATCTCCCCAAAGGGGAGGGGGTTGTGAAAGACTATGGAAAGTAATGCAAACCTAAGACAAGTTTGAAATCAGTATGAAGAGTAACTAGGTTATTGTGTTCCTTATGATTCCCTAACTCGGTATTACAAGATAATCAAATTCTTTTCTAGTGTATAACATGCAGAACGGTAAGTTAAGTTTACCAGAAACCTTTGATCCAGTTGAAGGCAAATTTCACTATGCGATTTGATCCATCCCCGCAGTGTGACATTAATAACCCTTACCTATTGTCCCAATACAACCTTGATCCATTTTGGTTGATTAGATGAGAAACAACAACCCAATCCGGTTAATTAATCTCTTTTCCTATTCATTACTACCTTGATCCAGCCAGTAACACTAGGCGAGTTATAACGTTGACCACTGTTACAAAGCATTCAAACTGAACAAAATTAATTAATACATACATGCACACTTTTCAAGAATTATGAATTATTCCGTTTTACCTTGTTAGTTCTTCATGGTTCCCATAATCCTAGTTGTTGATTTAGGTACTCATTATCAGTACAAATGCAAGAATCATGATTTTGAATAACATAATTGAGCACTTACACAATAAAATAAAGAATAAGAAATCCAAGCTCTTCACCAAGAATCACAAGATTGAATTAAAAAATACAAAATAATATTTCACAATGACCCTCTGAAGTTCAGTATTGTTCCCTACTATTCCGTATGAAAAATAACCTATAAAATATATTTATAGCATTTAAAATATAAAACCAAAAGCATAAAAAGGAGAACTGAGTTGACAGGTTCTACAGACACTTCTATGGACTGCATAAAGTTTTACCGCCTGTAGTTGGGACTTCGTGGATTCCTTCAGAAATTTTGGGGATGACTTCTACGAGACCCATCTACTAGTCGTATAAAGTACTATGACCTGTAAAGGATTTCGTCTGATGACTTTTTAGCAACTCCCTACTTTCTGATACTCAGGGTACAATGCATGGTCTATGACTCATATAAACTTTTATGGCTCATATGCATGTTCTTAGACAACTTCAAAAAATCACCCTTCACTAGATTGTTTGTACGAAACCTTCTCTATGGCCCGTGGAATTTTTCAAGACCTGTAAAGGGTATCGTATATCAACAATTTCTTCAATCGCTGCACACTTAGCCTAAAAAATCATACAAACCCTGTAATCTTGCAAAACAAATGTAAAAACATATCAAATTGACTAACATTGCTTTAAGAACACACAAAGTTCCATGCTTGAAGCATCAAAAGTGTTGTATTTTTATAGAACATCATCCATCCCAAGCACCCGCAGCTAGGGACACCCCTCAGGGCATGAAGGGTGGTACCAGGAAGGTTATGGTACGGTGAGAGTTAGAAGCCGTGGAGGCTAATAGGCTAATGGTGGGCGTAAAGTTTGTTGTGTTGTCCAATATAGAGCCAAGGCAGAGGCCTCTGATGCAGTTATCACAGGTATGATTCCAATGTGCCACCATTCAACTTTAGTTTTATTTGATCCATGCTCCACTTATTCTTATGTGTCAGCCTATTTTACTTCTGATGTTGATATTATATGTGAGCCGCTTACCGAGCCTATTTGTGCTTCCATCCTGTTAGGTGAATCAGGTATATCGGGGTTATGTTGTGACTTCTACGGGAAGAGATATTGTTGCTGACTTGATATTGTTGGATATGGTTGACTTTGATGTGCTATTGGCCATGGATTAGTTGTCACCTTATCATGTTATTCTTGACTGTCATGCGAAGACAAACCTTATCTTGTCCAGACTTGCCTGAGTTGGTGTGTACTAGAGCGCCTAGCTCCTATCCTAAGGGTGTTATTTCTTATATACATGTCTTTTGGTTGATGGAGAAAGGAGGCTTGGCATATTTGGCTCATCTTTGGGCTTGTTCTCAAGAGACACCGCCATCAAAGACTACCATGGTTGCTAGAAAGTTTATGGATGTATTCTCGATTGATTTACCTGGTGTCCCACCGGATCATGATATTGACTTTTTTATCGATGTGGAGCCGAGCACTATGCCAATGTTTATTTCCCACAATAAGATGGCTCTGGCTTATTTGAAGGAGTTGAAGGAGCATTGGAAGATTTGTCGAAGAAGGGATTTATTCTTTCTAGTATATCTCACTAGGGTGCTCCTACATTATTGTGAAGAAGAAGGATGATACTATATGTATATATATTGACTATCATCTGTTGAACAAAGTGACTATCAAGAACAAATATCATTTACCTCATATTGATGATCTTTTTGACCAATTGCAGGGTGCCTCGGTATTCTTCAAGATTGATTTGAGGTCTGGCTATCATCAATTGAGAGTTTAGGAGTCTGATATCCTGAGGATAGCTTTTAGGACCCGTTATGGTCGCTAAATGTTTGTGGTTATGTCCTTCGGGTTGACTAATGCCCACCAGCTACTTTTATGGAGTTGATGAACTGTGTTCAAGCCCTATTTGGAAATATTTGTGATTGTCTTTATATACGATATCTTGGTTTATTCCAAGAGCGAGACCGATCATGTTCAACACATTAGGATTGAATTTAAAGATTGAAGGAAGAGAAGTTGGATGCAAAGTTGTCAAATTATGAGTTTTGGATCGAGTTTGTGACATTTCTTGGGCATGTGGTGACAAAGGATGATATTATGATAGATCCAACCAGGGTGGCAGCTATTCGTGAGTGGGCTAGGCTTATTTCTATGACTGAGATACGAAGTTCCCATTCATTTGGCAGGGTATTTTCGATGTTTTGTTCAGGGATTCTCTTCTATAGCAGCCCCATTAACTAGAATAACTTAGAAAGATATGGCATTTCAATAGTCTGAAGAGTGTGAGGCGAACTTCACAAAACCTAAGGATTTATTGACTTCAGCACCCATTCTTGCTTTTCCTGAGGAGGGAGTTCCATTTGTGGTAGATTGTGATGCTTTTGGTATGGTTGTGGGTTTGGGTGGTGTATTGATTCAAAGGGGGATGGTGATAACATATTCCCCTAGACAGTTAAAGGTGCTTGAGAGAAACTACCCTACCTATGACTTGGAGTTGGCTATGGTTATGTTTGTGTTGAAGTTGTGGCGACATTATCTTTATGGGGTGCATTGTGAGATCTTTACCGATCATTGGAGTCTCAAATACATCTTCTCTTAACCTAATTTGAACATAAGACAACATAGGTGGTTGGAGTTGCTTAAGGACTATGATATCTCTATTCTATATCACCCTGAGAAGGCAAATGTAGTGGAATATGCTTTGCGCCGGAAGACTAGGAGTATGGGGAGCTTAGCATTCTTGAGGGCTAAGGAGAGACCCCTAGCTTTGGAGGTTCAGTCACTTGCTAGATAGATGGTCTGGTTAGATATTTCACCTCCTCAAAGTATTTTAGCCTTTGTTGAGGCTAGATCGTCATTGCTCGATCAAATATATTGTAAGGACCCGGATTTTTGAACGACTTTATCAGACTTATAGACGTTTCCCCGTAAGAAAAATTTACCAAGTTTCGCTTCATGGGAGCCCCACACGGCCCGTATGAGGTCACATGGACCGTGTGGCCTCCAGCGAAGGGGTACTTGCCAAGGTTTTGATTACGGGGACTAAACCGGGTATTTTGAGCTAATTATGGGCATACCACCACCCACACGGTCCGTGTGGTGTGTCACAACCCATGTGGCCCCTCGTGTGACTCACGACATGAAATTTTTCTAAGTATGAAATCACTGTCTCGTAACCTTTTTGTGCAAATTTTTTCTAAGTAATGGTTAAAGGCCCTTGACACGACCCGCGTAGTGTCACACGAGCTGTGTGACCGTCCATGTGAAGTCCCTTTGCTTAAAAAATATTCAAAGTCTTGAACGTGATGAAATTTGTCAAAGTATCGTCTCATGGACAGGCCCGTGAAGTGCCTCACGGACTGTGTCAGCACCAGTGAGGCCTTAACGACCCAACTCTCATCCATTTCATTAATGGCTTTTACGTAAATACGATTTATTTTAAATATGTTTCAAGACCTTTTTACCTATCCTAAGCCCTAAATCAGCTTATACTATTTCATTCTTATTCATTCTCATTAGAAACATCCTCACTCTAAAATCATTCCTAAAAAAATCCTCCTTAAGCTCTCCTCTCAAGACTTAAGCTAGGGTTCAATCGGGGTTATAATTTCATGCTAGATTCTTCTAAATTTCAGCTTCTGAGTTAAGGTATGTGGGATTGATTCTTGGTCCCTTTCAACCAAGAATACCCAAACTCTTTTCAATTGATTTATATGAAATTAAGCTTACTTTAAATGTGGATTTTCATTATTTGATTTTATTAAATTCAATTGGAGTATGGGCTTTGCTTTATTGATGATTTTAAGTTGATTTAAGCCCTTATATTATAGTTTGCATTGAGATTATGAAATTATAAATGTACATGTCCCCTTTAAAGCTTGATTTATGAATGTGTAATTTATATTATGATTTAAATGTGAATTTGATCATGGATTTACTTCAATTTCATATTATAATGTTGATCTTAGCTTGAATCCACATTAACCATGTTATTCTCACATCATGCATTATATGTGCATTCACCAACATCGATCTTTATGGAAATTATAAAGTGGGTTAAGCCCAATTATGTTTTATGATATGATTTTGATAAGGTTATGTGTTATGATAAGAATGTGATCACATACACGTCTTATGATTATGGCTCTTTAGACATTTTGGGTGCTTGCACCATTTTGTATAGGTAGATGAGCTAAGCCTTGCACGAGTATCATGATTTTGAATTATGATTTGGTTTTTTTAGCCTAAATGCGTATTGAATGGATTTGAAATGAATATTGTATCTCTTGAAAGCACGTATATGTATAAGTATTCTCATGGGATGTTTTGACTTAGCGCCAATAGATTAAGGGCGTCAGGGCTATCTCTAAGGGTTCTCTCCTTTTCCTCAAACTATGTGCCAACATGGTATGGAAGCCATTACCAAAAAGACCGGGTCATAAGGAGTGGTTATTCATTTTCAAACATATTGTCATTTTGGAAATCCTTCCCAAAAGTGTGGTCGTAAGGAAGGTGACCATCCACCAAAAAGCGTGGTCGTAAGGTGTGATATGGACTATCCTTGGAAAGTAATCTTCTCCTACCAATGGGAGGTCTTTATAGGACTAATTCATGAAATAGCTCACATGAGTTTGATTTGTCAGTTATAGTCCATCCCCACTATATATGAGCATTATTGCATTTCATGCATCATGAATTTCATGGAATATTGTATACTACTCTTCCTTGGATATATGACTCATTCTGTATTATGTGCTCTTATCATCTAACATTTAAGTGCATGTTTGATAAGTCATATGCATTACATGCCCTCATACTTAGTACATTCAACAGTACTAATACATACTTTATGCCTACATGATTTTACCATGTAGGGACTGAGTGCCATGACTATCCTCCGTTTGCCGCTTAGCTTGAACCCAGATTGTTGAACTTGTGGTGAGTCCTATTTTCCAAGGACAAGCCATCTTCATTCTACATATGCTAGTTTATGTTTATTTTCTTACTTGAGGGTGAGCCTAGGATATGTCTTGGCCCCCGCCCCATCTTATGAATAGAGGTAATGTTGGACATCTTGTAGACTCTCGTAGGTTCTATATGCTATGTGTTGTACTTGAAGCTTATGATTTCGGTTATCTATTGTGTACGACTATTATGGATTGATTATGGGAACTATGAAACGTGTGTATGTATAATGTGGAAATGTGTAAAATCCTAAACCCCGTATTGCCCCCATAGAGTGAGTCATACTTACCCGCCCCTTAGTTCTTATATGCTATATGCTATATGGATCCATGTAAATCCCTTTTCCTACGATATCCCCATAGCGTGAGTCCTACTTTCCCATCCCTTGGACCTATGTGTTTACTATTTGAATGCGCTTCTGAACCGGTGATGGGGATTTGGATACTTCAGGCTTTTTTGGGAACTCTCGGGTTCCCATTCGCCGTGTCACTTCTAGGCCCTAGGTCCGGGTCGTGACAAAAGATGGTATTTGAGCCCTAAGTTTATAAATGGTCCTCAGAGTCCAATATGTCGCGTCAAGTAGAGTCTTATTCATGGGTGTGAAGTGCACCATTCCTCTGAGTGGGAGGCTATGTAGGCGTTCTAGGAAAATTTCTCACTTTTTCATGTCATATGTCATGCTATGGTTGTATAATTGGTTTTCCCTTGTCGTGATGGTGTCATTGCTCCATTTCAAATTATGCCTCGAGGGAGACCCCATCTACCCAGTTCTGGCTGATGAGGACCAAGCACCTTAAGAGCCTATGAATGAACCAATCTCCAATGGTGAATTCTGTACAACCTTTTCCATGCTTGCCCAGGTGGTCACAACCCAAGCTAGGAAAGTTAACCCTCTAAGGGACCCTACTCCGACTTCCAGAGTAAGGGATGTCACCCGAATGAATCCTCTCGCCTTGTATGGGTCTAAGGCTGATGAAGATGCTCAGGACTTCATTGATGAGCTCACCAAAGTGTTTAATGTTATGGGTGTCATATCCTAGGAGAAGCCTGAGTTAGCTTCTTATCAACTGAAGGATGTGGCTCAGGTGTGGTACACCCAATGGTCTATGGAGAGGGTTTGTGTTGATACTGTTAGTTGGGGGGGAGTTAAAGTTTGCCTTCCTGGATCATTTCTTTCCACTTGAGCTTAGGGAGGCCAAGATGATGGAATTCATCAACCTCAAGTAGGGAGGTATGAGTGTAACGGACTATGCCCTTAAGTTCACCAAGCTCTGCAAGTATGCACCGACACTTGTGGCTGATCCTCGTGCAAGGATGCACAAGTTCATTTTGGGTATCTCCGACTCACTAGTGAAAGAATGTCGTACCGCCATGCTCATATGGGATATGGATATTTCAAGACTTATGGTATATGCTGAGCAGATCGAAGGGGAGAAACTCAAGGAGAGGAGAGTACATGATCCTAAGAGGGCCCGTTTTGATGGTGGATTCTCCGGTTTTAAGGGTGGTGGTTTTGGTCACTTCCAACAGGGCCAAGGTTCTGGAGCTAGGGTTGCCAATGCTAGAGTTCCTCCTCCTAGGGAACCGGTGGTAGTGGTTAGAGGTACCCTTAGTGTTACAGGTGTGGGCAGAATCATATCGGTGCTTGTAGGAGAGATTTGGGTCCCTGTTATGGGTATGGTGACAAGAACCACAAGGTTCCTGATTGTCCTAAGAATCCTCACAAAGGTCAAGGTGAGGTTGCTCTAGGTGGTCAGGGCCAACAAAGAGCTCCCCAAGGTACTGCCCCGAGGTACAACAGGTTCTATGCAGTTCATGCCCGTCAAGAGGTTGAGGAAGCTCGAGATGTCATGACTAGTATGCTAAAAGTATTTGATTTTGATGCTTATGCTTTGCTTGATCTGAGTGTAAATTTGTCTTTTGTGACTCCACTGTTGGCTGTTAAGTTTGGTTTGAGTCCCAAAATTTTGAAGGACCCTTTCTCAATTTATACTTCCGTAGGTGAATCTATTGTTGCATATAGGGTTTATCGTGGTTGTCTTGTTTTTGTGTTGCACAAAGTCTTCCTGTGCGACCTTGTAGAACTTGAGATGTTCAATTTTGATACGATTCTTGGGATGGACTGGTTGCATACATCATATACCTCTATAGATTGTAGGACCTGGAAGGTCAAGTTCCAACCTCCCGATGAGTCCTTTCTTGAATGGAAGGGTAGCGACTCCACTATTAAAGGTAGGTTTATTTCCTACCTCAAGGCCCAGAAGATGATCTCCAACGGGTGCATTTATCAAATTGTGAGGGTCAAGGATATGGAGTCCGAATCACCTACTCTTGAGTCGCTTCCGGTGGTTAATGAGTTCCCGTACATGTTCCCTGATGACTTGCCCAGTATTCCTCCCGAAAAAGAAGTGGACTTTGGCATTGATCCTCTCCCTATCATATGGCACCCGATGCGTTGAATGAGTCGAAAGGTCAGTTGATAGATTTAATGGAGAAGGGCTTCATAGGCCAAGTATATCTCCATGGGGTGCCCCGGTGTTATTTGTATGGAAGAAGGATGGATCTCTTCGAATGTGTATCGATTATAGGCAATTGAATAAGGTGATCGTTAAAAATAAGAATCCATTGCCTAGGATCGATGACTTGTTAGACCAACTTCAAGGGGCTACACATTTCTCAAAGATTGTCCTCTGTTCTGGGTATCATCAGTTGAAGGTTAGGGAGTGTGATATTTCTAAGATGGCTCTTCGGACAAGGTATGGGCATTTCAAGTTCGTGGTGATGTCATTTGGCTTAACTAATGTGCCATTCATGCTCATGGATCTCATGACTCGGGTGTTCAAGCTATTCCTCGACAGCTTTGTGGTCATCTTCATTGATGATATTCTCATTTACTCCCATAGATAGCGGGAGCGTATAGATTATTTAAGTTGGTTTTACAAACCTTAAGGAAGCAGAAGTTGTATGCCAAGTTTAACAAATGTGAATTTTGGTTGGGTGAAGTAGCCTTTCTTTGTCATGTGGTGTCCGGTGATGGTATTAAGGTTGATTCGAAGAAGACCGAGGTGGTAAAGAATTGGCCTAGACCATTGACTCCTTCGAACATTCGAAGCTTCCTGGGATTGGCCGGCTATTATAGGAAGTTCGTGGAAGGGTTCTCATCTATTGCATCTCCGTTGACTAAATTGACCCAAAAGAAGGTTAAGTTCGTGTGGTAAGATGAATGCGTGAAAAGATTTCAAACCTTAAAGGATCGGCTTACATTAGCTCCTGTCTTAACTTTACCAAATGGCTTGGAGGGATTTGAGGTGTATTGTGATGCCTCACAGCTCAGGTTGGGATGTGTACTTATGCAACATGGTAAGGTAATAATAGCATATGCATCAAGGCAATTGAAGGTACATGAGCGTAATTACCTGACGTATGATCTTGAGTTAGTGGTGGTGGTTTTTGCCTTGAAGATTTGGAGGCACTATTTATATGGGGTTCATGTTGATGTTTTCACTGATCACAAGAGTTTTCAATATGTGTTCACTCAAAGGGATCTCAACTTGAGACAAAGAAGATGGTTAGAGCTCCTAAAGGACTACGACATGAGTGTTCAATATCATCTCGGTAAAGTTAATATGGCAATCGATGCTCTTAGTAGGCTATCTATGGGTAGTGTGGCACATATTGGGGAAGATATGAGGGAGTTGGCAAAGGACGTTCACCGGTTGGCTAGGTTGGGTGTTATGTTGGCCGACTCTAATAATGGCAGTATCCATGTTCAAAATGGGGCCGAATCTTCGGTGGTCATTGATGTGAAAGCTAAGCAAGATTTGGATCCATCATTAGCTGAATTGAAGAAATTGGTTGCCAAAAAGGAGATTGAGGTGTTCTCCCAAGGGGGAGATAGTGTATTTCGGTATCAAGATCGCTTGTGTGTATCAGATGTGGATGACCTTAGAGGGGTGATCATGAGTGAAGCTCACAACTCTCATTACTCTATCCATCTGGGATCTATTAAGATGTATCAGGATTTAAAGGAGGTGTATTGGTGGCATGGGATGAAGAAGGATATAGCCAAGTTCGTGTCCGAATACCCGAGTTGTCAACAAGTGAAGGTGAAACACCAAAGGTCCGGTGGCTTGGCTCAAGATATTGAGATTCCTACTTGGAAGTGGGAGGATATGAACATGGACTTCGTGGTTGGGTTACCTCGGACCCGAAAGCAATTTGACTCTATTTAGGTTTTCGTTGATTAGATGACTAAGTTAGCGCATTTTCTACAGGTCAAGACTGTCTATAGTGCCTAGGATTATGCAAAGTTGTACATCTTGGTAAGGTTGCATGGCGTGCCTAGATCTATCATAGCGGATCGTGACACCTAATTCACCTCCCACTTTTAGAGGTCGTTTCAAAAGGGACTTGGTACTAAGATTAAGTTGAGCACCGCTTTTCATCCTCAAACCGATGGGCAAGCTGAGAGGACAATTCAAACCTTGGAGGACATGTTAAGGGTGTGTGTGCTGGAGTTAAAGAGTAATTGGGATGACCACCTGCCACTCATTGAGTTTGCCTATAATAATAGTTTTTATGCTAGCATTGGTACGACACCATTTGGGACATTGTACGGAAGGAGGTGTAGATCACTAGTGAGGTGGTTTGAGTTAGGGGAAATGGCATTGGTCGGTCCGGATTTGGTGTTGGAGGCCATGGAGAAGGTGAAGCTAATTAGGGAGAGACTGAATGCGGCCCAAAGTCACCAAAAGTCCTATTCGGATATTAGAAGGAGAGACCTTGAATTTCATGTACATGATTAGGTATACGTGAAGATTTCGCCTATGAAAGGCGTGATGTGGTTCGGCAAGAATGGCAAGCTAATCCCCCGGTATGTTGGGCCTTATGAGATTGTTGAGTGGATTGAGAGTGTAGCTTATACGTTGGAGTTGCCTCCAGACTTGAGTTCCATCCACCCGGTCTTCCATATATCTATCTTGAGAATGTTAGTTGGTGATCCTAGCACTATTGTGCCTTTGGAAGGTGTTGAGGTTGAGGAGAACTTATCGTATGAGGAGGTCTTGGTGGAGATTTTGGATAGGCAGGTAAAGCGGCTCCATAACAAGGATTTAGCTTCAAAGAAGGTGCTTTGGAGGAATCAACATGTGGAGAGTGCCACATGGGAGGTGGAGTTGGACATAATGAAGCGATACCCCCATCTTTTCCAATCTACTCCAGCCTAAGGTATTAGGTTCTTCCTCTTCTAGGTGCTCCTAGTTCTTCCATTCTTGAGTCTCATGACATGACATGCATACATGTGCACGAAATTTTTTTTATCATGTTTTGAATGATTTGAATGCGTTTTGATATGGGTTTTAAAGACATCAAGATTTTTAATGATGATTATGCATTGTACCTTATGTTCGGATGTTTCATGTTCCCTTGTGTTCGGATATTTCATGTTCTTAGTCAAGCCTTGCTCTTGATATTCGGGGATGATTCTTCCCAAAAGGGAGATGATGTAAAGACTCAGATTTTCGAACAACTTTATCAGACTTATTGATGTTGCCCCGCAAGAAAATTTTACCAAGTCTCACTTCACAGGAGGCCCACACGGCTCGTATGAGGTCACACGGACCGTGTGGCCATCAGTAAAGGGGTACTTGGCCAAGGTTTTGATTACGGGGACTTGACAGGGAATTTTGGGCTAAGTATAGGCATATGGTCACCCACACGGTCCGTGTGGTGTGTCACGGCCCGTGTGGCCCCTCGTGTGACCCTCGACGTGAAAGTTTTCTAAGTACGCAATCACCGTCTCGTAACCTTTTCGTGTAAAATTTTTCTAAGTAATGGTTGACGACCCTTTGCTTCGAATATATTCCAAGTGTTTAATCTTGCAAAATTTGTCTAAGTGTCATCTCACGGACACAATTCACGGATCATGAAGTACCTCACGCACCGTGTCAGTGCTAGTGAGGCCTTGACAACCTAACTCCCATCTGTTTCATTAATGGCTTTTACGTAAATACGATTTATTTTAAATATGTTTCAAGACCTTTGTACCTATCCTAAGCCCTAAATCAGCTCATACTACTTCATTGTTATTCATTCTCATTGGAAACATCCTCACTCTGAAATCATTCCTAAAAATTTCCTCCTTAAGCTCTCCTCTCAAGACTCAATCTAGGGTTCAATTGGGGTTTCAATTTCAAGCTAGATACTTCTCAATTTCAGCTTCTCAGTCAAGGTATGTGGGATTGATTCTTCGTCCCTTTCAACCAAGAAGACCCAAACTCTTTTCAATTGATTTACATGACATTAAGCTTACTTTAAATGTGAATTTTCATTATTTGATTCTATTAAATTCAATTGGAGTATGGGATGTTCTTTATTGATGATTTTAAGTTGATTTAAGCCCTTATACTATAGTTTGCATTGAGATTATGAAATCATGAATGTCCATGTCCCCTTTAAAGCTCGATATATGCATGAGTGGTTTATACTATGATTTAAATGTGGATTTGATCATGGATTTACTTCAATTTCATATTATAATGTAGATCTTAGCTTGAATCTATATTACACATGCTATTCTCACATCATGCATTGCATTTGCATTCACCAACATTGGTCTTTATGGAAATTATGAAGTGAGTTAAGCCCAATTATGTTTTATGATATGATTTTGATAAGATTATGGGTTATGACAAGAATATGATCACATACATGTCTTATGATTATGGCTCTTTAAGCATTTTGGGTGCTTAAACCATTTTGTATAGGTACATAAGCTTTTCCTTGCAAGAGTATCATGATTTTGAATTATGGTTTGGCTTTTGAGCCTAAATGTGTATTGAATGGACTTGAAATGAATATTGTATCTCTTTAAAGCACGTATATGTAAAAGTATTCTCGTGGGATGTTTTGACTTAGCACTGATGGATTGGAGGCGTCCGGGCTATCCCTAAGGGTCCTCTCCCTTTCCTCAACTATGTGCCAACATAGGTATGGAAGCCATTACCGAAAAGATCGGGTCATAAGGAATGGTTATTCATTTTGGAATTGATGTCATTTTGAAAATCCTTCCGAACAGCGTCGTCGTAAAGAAGGTGACCATCCACCGAAAAGCGTGGTCATAAGGTGTGATATAGATTACCTTTGGCAAGTTATCTTCTCCTACCGTGGGAGGTCTTTATCGGACTAATTCATGTAATAGCTCACATGAGTTTGATTTGTCGGTTATAGTCCATCCCCACTATATATGAGCATTATTGCATTTCACGCATCATGAATTTCATGGCATATTGTATATTACTCTTCCTAGGATGTATGACTCATTCTATATTATGTGCTCTTGTCATCTAACATTTAAATTCAGGTTTGATAAGTCATATGCATTGCATGCTCACATACTTAGTACATTCAACAGTACTAACACATACTGTATGCCTACATGATTTTACCATGTAGGGACTGAGTGCCACGACTATCCTTCGTTTGACTCTTAGCTTGAATCCAGAAAGTTGAACTTGTGGTGAGTTCTATTTTCCAAGGACAAGTCATCTTCATTCTACCTATGCTAGTTTATGTTTATTTTCTTACTTAAGGGTGAGCCCGGGGTGTGTCTTGGCCCCCGCCCCATCTTATGACTAGAGGGAATGTTAGACATCTTGTAGACTCTCGTAGGTTCTATATGCTATGTGTTGTACTTGAAACTTATGATTTTGGTTATCTTTTGTATACGACTATTATGGATTGATTATAGGAACTATCAAACATGTGTATGTCTAATGTGGAAATGTGAAAAATCCGAAACCCCGTATTTCCCCCATAGAGTAAGTCATACTTACCCGCCCCTTAGTGCTTATGTGCTATGTGCTATGTGGATCCATGTAAATCCCTTTCCCTTCGATATCCCTATAGCGTGAGTCCTACTTTCCCGTCCCTTAGACCTATGTGTTTACTATTTGAAAGCGCTTCCGAGCTGATGATGTGGATTTGGATACTTGAGGCTTATTTGTGAACTCTCGGGTTCTCATTCGCCGTGTCACTTCTAGGCCCTAGGTCCAAGTCGTGACATATATGCTCATCAGTTCGAGGATCCCAGATAAGGCCTAATTCATGATAAAGTATTAAAGGGTGAAGTTAAGGCAACTATCATTGATTCTGGTAGTGTATTGAGGATAAATAGTAGAGTTTATGTGCCTAAGGTGGGAGATTGGGTGAGATTGATATTAGAGGAGGCCCATTGTATTAGATATTCTATCCATCCGGGTGTGACAAAGATGTACCATGATCTAAAACAACATTATTAATGGTTCGGGATGAGAAGAGATATAACTAAGTTCGTGGCAATGTGTTTGAATTGCCAACAAGTCAAGTATACCAAAAGCCCTATGGATTGATGCAGAGGATGCCTATTCCTGAGTGGAAATGGGAGCGGGTGACTCTGGATTTTGGTATAGGTGCAAGTTTGACTCAGTTTGGGTTGTGGTCAATTATTTTACCAAGTCGACTCACTTTCTACCGGTGAAAATTAGCTACCGTGCGGAGCAGTTAGCTAGGTTGAATATCCAGGACATTGTCAGACTATATGGAGTACCAGTGTCTATAGTGTCAGATAGAGGGTTTGTGTTCATTTCCTATTTTTGGCAGGCTCTACAACATGGTTTGCATACTTGTTTGGATTTGAGTTCAACATTTCACCCCCAGATTGATTGACAGTTTGAGCACACTAGTTAGGTGTTGGTGGACATGCTTCAGGCTTGTGTGATTGATTTTGGGGCCTGTTGGGACTAGCATTTGCCGTTGACAAAGTTTGCATATAACAATAGTTACATTTCTAGCATCCAGATGGCACCATTTGAGGCTTTGTATAACTGGAGTGTAGATCGCCCATTAGATGGTTTGACTCAAGTTCAGCAAATGTGTTGGGTGTAGATCTATTCAGAGATGCCATGGATCGAGTTTGTTTGATTCAAGGTATACTATTGACAGCTTAGAGCCGCCAAAAGAGTTATGTCAATTAGAGAGTTAGGCCTCTTGAGTTATCTGTTGGTGATAGTGTTTGGTTGAATATTTCACTTATGAAGGGTGTGATGAGATTCCGAAAAAGGGGCAAGCTTAGTCTTAGATTCATTTGCCCCGTTGAGAGTTTGAGGAGAGTTGGTGAGGTGGCCTATGAGTTAGCCTTACCATCTAGATTATCAGCGCTTCATCCTATATTTCATGTTTCCATGCTCCTTCGATACGTTCCAGATGAGTCCCAAGTGATCTCTTATGATTTAGTTGAGTTGGGTTTAGACTTATCTTCTGAGGAGGAGCTAGCATCTATATTGGACAAACAGATCATGAGATTGATGTCCAAGGATATACCTTCAGTGAAGTTTCAGTGGTGATACCGTCCTGTTGAGGAGGCTACTTGGAAGTTGGAGTCAGATTTGGAGGCAGATATCCTAGCCTTTTTAGGCTTCAGGTACTTTTTTCCCTTTACGTTCTAGGATGAATATTAGTTTTAGTGGCGAATGATGTAATGACCTTGTAGGTCATTTTTGAGCTTATCTGTAAAAATTACTATTTTGCCCTTTCGTAAGTTGTTTTGGATCTATCTTCAACTATCTGTATTGTTGGAACTGAAATCTTGAGTTTTAAAAGTGAAAAATATGAGTTTTGCCATTTTTGGAGGCTTAAGTTGTTGAAAAATAAGTTTTTTGTAGCATTGTAAGTTTCGGGTACCGGATTGGAGATCCATCAATTCTTTAGCTCTGGAACATCGAAACTAGTCTAGGAGAAGTTACAGAATTGAATTTGGAGTTAAAATGAAATATTTAGACCTAAAGTTGCATTTTTAGTTATTTTCGAAGTCAAAGTTTGACTTTGGTCACCATTCAGAGTTGGGAAGCTCAGATTGAAATTATGATAATCCATTAGTTCTAGATGGGAAACTAATGGTAGAAATGGTCTCGTCATAATTTTTAAATTGCCGATGATAGTTTTGGTATTTTGAGTTTTAAACTAGTTTGTATGAGTTGTATGGGTAATTATGGCGAGGAGGCCTTGAAATCAATTTTTAATGATCTGGTTGAGTCTGAATCATAGTTTCTGGTATGGATACATATTTTATTTGTGTAATTCTGATTTTGAATGAATTCCGAGGGATCGTTCCGAGTTTTTGATGATAGCTGAAATTGCTGGTGCATAGGACTTTTGGTGCAATCATTTTTTTCTCCGCAACCTCTACGTTCAAGGGATTCAATTCTCATTTGCCGAGCCCTGTTGGCTTTTCTCTATGTGTTCACGGGCTCATCCTGTGTTCGTGGATTACAAGTTATACCTGGACAGTGTTTAAACAGTGGAACCTCTATTTTTGTCTATTTGTAATTATTTCAAGCTTTTTGGGTTATTCTTGAAGAAAGTTTTCGAAGGATTCTTTTGGGCAAGTGTTTTTAACCTCTTTTTAACCTATTTCCATGATTTATATCTTGATTTTCACTTGAATTTCATGATTTTGAATGTTCAAGATTGGAGATTTTTAGTCTAAGATTTTGAAACTTTAAATGATGATTTCACCTTCGATTTGAACTCGATTTTAGTGAGATTTTCACCCACTGACTCTATTTATCTTGTAGAATCTTATTTTAAAGTTAATTTTCAAATTTTGGGAGTTCAAATTTTAGCCCTAATTTTGACCATTTCTTCCTAAGCCTAATTCATGCTAATATGGGTATCAAAACTCATCTCCTGATGTGTAATATCTATTTTTGATAGCGATTGATCAATTTGATAACCGTTTTGTGACTTGAGTTGATTGAAAGCTTGTTCGAGTGTTGTTTTGGCATTGAGGTTGGTTCAACTAATCTTTTTGGGTCTGGATTTGAGTTACTGGACATGTTATGTAGTAATGGTAAGATCTAGATGGATTCATGAGTAAATGGGTTGATATGTTAGAATTGTGATAGGAATGTGATTTCGGTTATGTCAAAATTTGAGTAAATTGTGATTATATTGATAAGTTGAGATGAAATCTTGTGAATTGAGATATTTTGGGATATTATTGTGATAATATGAGGCTTGTGGTACTATTTGGAAAAGTTTGTGGTAATTTGAGGGCATTTGGGATATTCTTTTGGATCATATGTATATTTTGGGACGAGTGAGGTCCGGTATTGATGTTATATTTGACCGTGTATAGCTTGGGACGAGTGAGGTCCAGTGTGTTTGTTATACTATACTATTGGCGTAATTATAATAATTAGAGATATGATGATGGTTGTGGTACCGGTTAAGACACTTGATTTTACTCTCCATGATTATATGAGACTTATGTATCAGTATTCTTATCGTGACGCTATCATGTGTGTATGTGTATATATACACACAAACACACATATACATATATACGTACACACACACACACACACACATATATATAGTATCATTGGCATGTATTTATTCCACATTGCATTGTACCATCCCTTGACCCGGTAAGGAGGCAAGGGCAAGTGGCAAAGTTGAGATATTGTGATACCCTTGACCATGAGAAAAAAAGTTGAGATATTATGATACCCCTTAACTACGGGTAGGTTGCAAGGTTGAGAGACACTTGATATATGACCTGATGAGAATCTCATGCATTGTACTAACACTCTCATGGCATTGTATCAGTGGTTATTATGGTTACTTTATCTTACTTTTATGTATACTTTATTTGTGCACTAACCTTTATGATGTAGGTGGTAGGATTCTTCGTTATTACATACTCATTCAATTTCTCTTACCCGGTTGGTTGAATCTACTTGAAACATTTTGGTGTACTCACTCCTACTTTATTACCTCTTTGCAGATCGAGCAGAGAGACCCATACAGGGTAATTGATTCATTCTAGCATAGTTATTCTCCATCTATCCAGATCTTAGCGGTGAGGCTCAGAATTCGAGTCGTCGTGGGTCTTTTGAGATTTCTTTTATTGCTTTCTATCCCAGACATTGTATTAGATATTATCAGACAATGTTGCATCTTTCATTTGAGGTTGTTGTATTTTACTCATTCGCACTACTTTAGACGCTCTTATACTCATGACTCCGGATTTTGAGATTTTGTATTAAGTCTTGTGGTTGCTTTTACTTGTTCTTGCTTTCCTTTAGTTGCGATCCGATTTTGGATTCTGAAAGATTATAACAATATTTTTCTTATTTCCAAAACAATTTGGAGTTATCAAAGTGCTTTAAAGATAAGTGAGTTAGATTAATCTTGTGAATGAAATAAATCACACTGATAACACGATGTAATGAATATTAAATCAAGACGTGTATTAGATCTTGAGAATCAACATTTTACTATGCATTCCCATACGAGGCATGGACATAAAATCTCTCGATATATAATAAAAGAAAATAGTTTTAAATGTGTTTAAGTCAAGTGACAAGCTATTGAAAAGTCACTTGCCAAGTCTGGAAAGTTAATATATTTTGTAATAAAATATTTAAATTAAAATATTGAAGTATGAAAATATTAGGCTAATAAAAGACTTTTACATCAACATAAACTATTTCATAAATTTATCCTTTCAGATGTTATAAATATATGTTAATATATACTATTTAAATATCTTTTTTTAATATCAAATAAAACTAAAAAATATTATTATAATAATAAATACGTTGCAGCAGTTAGTAAGAATAAAGGCGTTGTGGTAGTAGTAAAAAAATATTTAGTAAAAATAAAAAATAGAAAAACAACAAACCAAAAAAAAAAAAAAAAAAAAAAGAAAAAATAAATAAAGAACACAAATGAGGGAAAAGAGACGTGGAAGGGGGAGGGAGAATATCTTATTAATTTTAAATATTTTTCTCAGTTCAAATTTATAGCTTATAAAAAAATAATTATTATATTTTAAAAATAAATAATAAGGAAGAATAATAGAAGATCTTCTTTAAAAAAAGAATATAATATTTGAATACAAATTTAAATAAAATTTGAAGTTGTAATAGTTCTAACTTCTTAACCTCTCTAATATATACTTTTAATACGATTTATAATATTAAGTTTGCTTTTTTTTTTGTTTGGTTTGTTATGGATCATTAGATTTATTGGAGAATTTATTTACTACAATCTTCATATGCTTCATTTTTTATATGCAGGTGAGTAATGATGACGTTACATTCTAAATTCTTTTGCTACTATATATCGACTGCATTTAAGGTAAGTAATATTTTCGTTCTAACTTTATTCATCTTTGAATATATAAAAATGAATATATTGGAGAGTAGATATGTTAATGTGACTATATTTGTAAATAAGCGTATAGAAATATAATATATATATTTCTCTTAAGCAGGAAATCAATTTCATGGAGCAGTATTTGTAACACATTCATATATCTACCTCTTTCAGGATGATTATAAATAAATTTTTAGATATTCAATTACTTTATTTTGATTAAAAATCTACATTTATGTATAAAATATTTTTTTTTATTATGCACTTCATCTATTTTATATGAACAAGTGATATTTTTACATTGCTTCTTGAATAGTTACGTAATAAAAATAAGGAAATTAAAAAGTTTAAAAGACTAGGTAAAATAGCTTTTCGAGTATATACGTAAGTTGCAATGATGAATGTCAAATTACAATTTAAGAAGATAAATTTTTAATATTATAATTTAGAGTATAATTAAATACGATGTACACAAGTTACATAGATTTTAAGAGTTAATTTTAAATATTTTATTTTTCTTTAAAATTCTCATTCAAGAAATTTTTAGTGCATTATGGATTTTTTTAAAATCTTACTACAAATTCATTTGCAAAATTGAATAAAAAATTATAATTTGAAATCGGATACGAGCTAAGATTAAGATTATATTTGATGGATGTGAAAGTGTTTAATTTAAATTTAAATCATAATCATTTCTAACATATTGGAATTTGAATATGTTGGAGTCTTCTTCTAATACATACATACTACTTAATCATTTCTGTTATGCATAACAAAGCTTATGAATTAAATTTTAACTATAAAATGTATATAGATAAACAAACAACCAATATATTTTGTAGTATATATTTTAAAATAAGTAGTCAATCGTATAATTTTAAATTAAATTTATTTTCAAGAATTAAAAAAAATACATATTTATATTATATAAGAATAAATAATAAGTAAGAATCTATATATTATTAAAAGGAGAGGACAAAGCCACCATATTAAGCCAAATGGCAGCCTATAAATATGCCAAGTGGCATCTTAGGAAAAAATATTAGTTAGATTAGTTATTAGTTAATTTAAATTTACATAATAAATTCAATTATAAAAACAACATACATAAATATAAAATATTTTCTACAATTACATCAAATTCAATTATATAAACAAATTATATAAATATAAAATATTTATTACAATTAAATCAAATTCAATTATAAAAACAAAATATATAAATATAAAATATTTTCTACAATTAAATTAAAATAATTTTAAAAATCTATATTTAACTAACTTTAAATACATATTAAATTAATATATTAACTAACTTTAAATAAGTATTTAAGCAATAACCAAAATCATACATGCTAATATTTTGCAATAATACCCAATTACTAAATAATATACAATACTCACATGCTAAATAGTAAACATTTTGAAAATAAAAAAATATTAATATTACATATTTAAAATTTCATATTTCATAAAACCTTAGTACAGTTTTTAATTATAAGTCAATTTAATAAATTTAATCTAAATCAAAACATAAAACAATCTATATATTATTAAAAGTAGAGGACAAAGCCATCATATAGAAAATATATATTTAATATTTAAAAATTATTAACCATATCAAAACCACAAAATTTTTGTTTAAATATCAAATTTAAAAAATTCAATTTCTTAAATACTAAAAAAAAGAAAAATTTATAAGTTACTGCATGAAAAATAAGTTACAGTTCTAAAAACAAGTTAGAGTTTTTTACCAAACAAAAAACGTGAGTTTTTTCTTAAAAAAAAAAAGTTACAGTTTTAGAAAATGAATAACTTTAAAATACTATATATCTAATTTTTACATCTTCCTAAACACTAGGAATAGATAACTACTAATCAGTTTCTTTTAAGTTTTAAATATATACTAATTAAATAAATAAATCTCTTACCAATATTTTACTTATCAAAAACTTAAAGTCTTATTGATTACTTCAAGAATAAAAACTTCCCCTAAAATTTCAATGACGAATCTCTCTGTACAACTGCTCAGAGGAGTTTTTCATCTATTTGTGAACTCTTAATTATCGGTATGCTCTAAGCCAAATTCATGGTGTTTCAAGATTCATTTTGCCCTGATAAATTATGTGATATTTTTATGATTTATTCTATTCTTTACATATTTACATTGGCCTTTGTTATCTTCATTTCCTGTTATTATAGTTTGATCTATGTTTGAAATTATGACAACAAAGAGCATTAGAGCAAAATTTGGATCATATTACATTCTTACGAAATCAATTAAAGATAAAAAAGTATATTTTTGGTGCAGGTGAAACTAATTGTATAGAAGTACATGTGAATTAAGGTGGCAAAATGATAATAATTGACGCTCCGGCGATTTTGAAGGAATTGAGGGAGACTAACATGAGTGGGAAAAAAAAGGAGTACGTGTGGAGGGTGTCACAATTAAATGCTTTGATGAAGAAAACTTCTACCGTGGACGAATTTAATATGTTATTACTATATCTCTTGAGGAATTAATATTCAAAAATAAAATAAAAAATTGAATTGCTACAAACACAATTCAATGAATTACTTTTCTTTCTTTTTATTTTATTTTATGGACACTCTATTCAACTTTTAGATTTACAATCCGATCGTTGTTCGTAGCGGCAGAATGCTCAAAGATCTATAGTTGTATGATATTATCTCCATCTTAGTCAATTGTCTTCTTCCTCTACCTTTGATGTTCTCCAATATTGGTATGTTTTCAGTTTTTATCTTATACGATAATAGATTCTTAATAATATTTTATTTATTTATCGTAGATCAATTTTTTTTTTTAAATGTACTAATTATTAAGTTGGATGATGATATTTGTGGAAATGACCAACAAATTTTATCATCATGAAGATGAATATCAATCAGCACAAATGAATTTGTCTATAAATGTTTTTTCCTCATTTTTATCTTCAATATATCATTTACATATAATTTATTTTAATAAATTTTACTCACTTCATTTCAAATTATATGTTATAGTCAAATGAATAAGCATTTGACAAACATAATAATACATTAAAATTTGTCATATAAATACGTCATATTGCAAATTATTTATGTGACTATAAAATATCATCCCATTGTGGTGAAATTGCCATTTTCATATTTAATTTTCTACTAAAATATATAAATATATTATTTTGGGGGGGACATACTAAAAGAAAAAAGTATTTTAAATAGTTGAAACGGTGTAATTATTGATAAAAGAATAAATAAATCTCAATATACACTTTTATCCCAATAAAATTTAATTTTCAATTAGATTTTTAATTATTTATATCCTTAAGATCTTTTTTTTTAATGAACGAATTTTGTATTAGATAAACTTCTTCATTAAATGAAGAGAGTATTTATGGGTTCATATTTTGTTAGTTAAATATTTTTTCCAATCAATTTTTTCTTTTGTTAAAGATTTATTTACAATATATATAAGGTCTTTTGGTTATGAGTGAGTCTTTTATCTGTTGTGGTCTTAGATTTTTATGATGAATATTAGTTTTTATAACTGACTATATTTTTTTTTACACAAAATTACTTAATTCTCTAATTCCAAGCCACTTGAGAATTGGAAAAAATGTTCTACAAAATAGGATAAAAAATTTAAAAATTAAATTAATTTTTTAAATTGAAAAAAATAAAATATTCCAACTGAAAAGTAAAAAATAATATAAAAAATAAATAAATTTTAATTAAGGAGCAGTTAAAAGGTTATATCAATATGATAAGACCAAGATTAAAAGAAAAGTCAACCAAACTAAACCACTCCTAAAATCACTCACTGCCTAACTTCTCCATTCATTCAAATTCAAACGTCTATTATTCATCAAAATAGTGTCATGTTTTATTGTTATAATAATGCTTAAAATTCTAATTCTATTTTTTTTGTAAAAAACAATTATCTCCAAATTATAATTTTAATTTATTAAATAATTATGTATAACTATTACATAACACTGTCAAGAACAAAAAATAATAAAAGCAGACTAAAATATTATCACTATCCGATTTTTCACATTTTCTCTTCTTGAGGATGATTAAATTTTTATTCATAAAATCTTTTATCTCACCAAATTTTTGTTGTTCCAAGTGACGATATGTATGAAATTTAATTAAATTAAAAATTGTCATGACAAAAAGTATAATAAATAGATTAGTCACTATTTTAAAAGTTTAAATTGATCTTTACCCACAACATCACTTTTTAACTGCAATAGTAGTTACTTGCACACGTATCTTTACCCACTAATTCACAAGCACACACGTTTATTAACTTAAACTGTGTATCAGTTTATTAAAAGCACCGAACAAATTAAATAACTTTTTTTCTTTAAATATCAATTTTCTCCTTATTTGTAGCAAGTAAATATTTTTTATTATTATAATTTAAAAAAATTATAATAATATATACTAATTAAAAATTACATGTTATTTCTTAAATTAAAATTCTAATAATTTTAGACCAGGACTACAATAAATTTAAAAGAATGAAAAAATAATCTTTGATATAAATAAATGAAATAACTAAATATATGTGGTTGCACGCCACTTTCCCATATCCCCACTAATTAACAAACATACACATGAATAACTTGGCAATTTATTTATAGAATAAAATAAAATTACAAATAATTAATAAAATAATAAATAAAAACCTTTAACAATTCACAATATCACTTTTTACTGGTAGTTTCTTGGACGTATCTTTACCCACTAACTCAAAAGCACACACGTTTATTAACTTAAACTGTGTAACAATTTATTAAAAACACTGAACATATTAAATATCTCTTTATTTTTACAATATCAGTTTACTCCTTATTTGTAGCAACTAAATATTTTTTATTATTTTAATTTAAAATTTATAATAATATATACTTATTAAAAATAATGCTTTAAAATTTACACTTAATTTTACAATCAAAATTAATATAATGCTTTAAAATTTACAATCAAAATTTTAACTGCAAAAATAGTTACTTGCACACGTATCTTACCCACTAATTCACAAGTACACACGTTTATTAATTTAAACTGTGTATCAATTTATTAAAAACACTGAACAAATTAAATATCTTTTTTTTCCCACAATATCAGTTTTCTCCTTAGATTAGCAACCAAATATTTTTAATTATTCTAATTTTAAATTTATTATAATATATACTAAAACATTAAAATTTACACTTAATTTCTTAAATTAAAATTCTAAAAATTTTTAGACCAGGACAACAAAAAATTTAAAAGAATGAAAAAGTAATATTTGATATTAAAAAAAACTAAATAAAAGAAATAAATACATTTTTCTCCTTATTTATAGCAACTGAATATTTTTTGTTATTCTAATTTCAAATTTTTTGAAATATTATACTTATCTAAATCTTTATATCCTAAACATGTAAAATTTATATGATTTTAATATTTATAATTTCAAAAAAGAATTAATCTTTTTTCCAAAAGAAAAATAATCTATCCGAATCACTATTTTTTTTTAACTTTCTCCTTTATTTTAAAAAAAATCAAATCTATATGTATGTTTATATACTTACGAACAAATTTAAAATAAAAATTTGAATTAGTATGATGCTTTAAATTTTACTATAAAAAAATTATGAAAATATATACATAACATAATAATTTAAATTTTATTTCTTAAATTAAAATTCTAATAACTTTTAGAACAGGACTAAAATAAATTGGAAAGAATGAAAAATTAATCTTTAATATAAATAATTTAAATAGCAAAACAAAAGAACATGCATTATTCTTCAAAATTAATAAACAAAAGAATCAAATCACGTTTACTTATTTTACACAATTAATAAAATAAAATAAGGGGTAACGGGAAACCTTTTTTAAAATTAATTATTTTATCTCAAAATTATGTTTTTAACTTCTGAATCAAATCACATTTACTTCTCATATAGCTACTCAGTAGTAGACTCTTCAAAATTCTGCCCAAGTTCAACACTTAATAACACTTTCATTATTCTTCAAAGATATTACAAAGTTCAAAAAATGATAGACTTCATCAGTGATATAACAATAACAAAAACCCAATGAAACTTAAAAGTTTTAATTGTTTGTCTATGGAAGACTGAGATAGATATAATTCTGACTCTATTTATGCACATGAGTTGGTTCTTCAAGATGAAAAGGTTTTTATTTTATTGTACAAAAATTAGTTTGAATTTGCTTCTTTTAATATTTTACTTATAATTTTATTTATGTGTAGTGCGATCGGATACTTGCTCATATTGACAAATCAGTGCTGAAACACCTAAAAATCATGATTCATGAGTTTGGGTTATATCGTATACAGAACTTCTTAGTTCAAAAAAATACTCAGAAGTTAAGTACCACAAATCATAAGTTGAGACTTACTTTTACTCAACGAACCAATGTGAAAGAACTTAATGATCCACTGTTTCCTGTTAATATTTTTAGTTTTCGACCATTCAGCCATATTATAAAAGGGGAAGACTTGAACCATAGTAACAATAATAATTTTACAAAATGTGGTAAGAATAACATAACAATATGATAAGAAATAGACTTTTACAAATTGTAATAATGTATCATCGAACCATAGTAACAATAATAATTTTACAAAATGTGGTAAGATACAATATGATAAGAAATAGACTTTTACAAATTGTAATAATGTTAATATTTTCAAAAAAAATTTAATAAAGTCTTCTTGCAAAATGATAAGAATATTTTAAAAAGGAAACTAAAAACATCATTGCAACATGATAAGAAAAATTATTTTAAAGATTGTATTATAAGTATCTTTACAAGATGATAAATTAAACACTTTTACAATTTTAATAAAAATAATACAACAACAACAACATGCCCAGTGAAATTCCACAAATGGGGTCTGTGGGGTGTAGAATGTACACAAACCTTACCACTATCTCATAAAAGTAGAGAGACTTCTTCCTGGATAATAAAAATAATCTAGCAACATAATAAGAAATACTTTTACAAAATGTAATGAATAATACATTATACACATGTTTTAAAAAAACTATTAAATCTATATAGAGAGTTCCCTTACAACATGAAATAAAGTTCTTGCAAAATGATAAGTAAAACAATAATCTAAAATTTGATGAAGATATCTTTATAATATGATAATAAATTTATTTTTGAAAAAATATGCATATGTCCTTTTGCAACATGATTACAAAAAAATCTCTATGCAAAAGCTATGAAAATAGAACTTTTTATAAAATATATTGAAAGCACCTTTACAAAAGACAAGAAAAACACATTTAAAAATTATACTGAAAGTTTACTTACAACATGATTAAAGATTTTTCTTTGTAAAATGTAATATTATAAGAAGTATACATATATTCTTGCTGCTTGATAAGACAAATACATTTAAATGCTATATTCAAGTATTAAACTCACTATATATTAGGAATAATATATTTAATAATGTATTGAAGGTATTCTTGCAACATCTAAGATTTTTTTATTTTTTACAAAATGTAATGGAATGTTTAACTTATAACAAAAAAAATCATTTTTAAAACTCAATGATTTAAAATTATGTAATTTTTAAAATATTTAATTTTGGTTGGTATAATTTTCTTGGTGACATTGGTTTTGAGATTTTATTTTAATATAATAGCGATATCTCAATATGCTCTTTATTTTGATATTTTTATCATGATATTCCAAATCAAGTTTAGAATTTATTATGTTTAGACTTTACATAATTATATTTTGATTTACCAAATATATAGGTTATTATTAGATTACTTAAAAATATTTTTGTTGTATGACTAATGTTTATGAAATAAGTTTTTGGTATTATAAATATCTTTAATTTTAATTATAAACACTATTTATTATTTTATAGGCTCAAATTTTTCCGCGCAACGCGCGGGTACATATACTAGTATTAGGTAAAGTGGCAAGCTATTAAAATGTTACATAGTGATATAAAAAAAATTAATTAATGAAGAATAAAATAATGATCAAGGCAGGACAAGATTAAGAAAAAAAGTTATCAATTACAGTATAAAAATATGGAGGGAATAACTTTCTTTTAAATGTGAAAATAGCTTTAATTACAACGAACAAAGTCTTAAATTGTGTATACAACATAGTTAAAATTTTAATAAACAATGACACATTAAAATGTAAAAATTTAAGTAACATAAATATAAATTTAACATTCTATAGATTAGAATAAAAAGACAAAAAGAAAACTCATCTGCTTATGGCGTGAATGTATAAAAGAAAAACTAAAATTAGACTAGCAAAAAAATAATTAAAATACAGTAGAGAAAAAAAGAACAAAGAAGGGGGAAGGGTGTGGGGGAGAATATTTTGAACTAATTTTGAGAATATAATGAAGTAGTTAGATGATATATCTACTTTATATCAATTAAAAGAGCTAACTCGTTTAAGCCAAATATATATATATATATATATATAAAGATGCACCCGCACCTAGCCTCCTAAGTAGGAGAACCAATGAAATAAGTCTCAATCTATATCAACAGTTCAACTTATTATAAAATAAAATAATAATACGAAAGCTCAAATTAATAAAACGAGAAATAGCAAAAATCACTAAATTTATTACATAGCGTTTCTCCAAAATCTTAAAGTCATTACGTCAAGGATATCTAATCTCAAATACTAAGTCTAAGAGTAGCAACACCAAAATAGACAAATAAAGTAGTTTATATCCGAAAACTAATGACATTATTCCAAGACCGAGAGAGTCCAATACGAGCTAGGAGGATAGCTCACCCTTGAATCTGATGTATTGGAGATCGGCTAGAGCCAAGAGAAAGTCAAAGTCAATGGAACACTCCGCTCTCCACAAAAGAAATAATATAGAAAAATACAAGTAGGGATCTAAACAAGGCAACATATATTGAGATATCATCAATCGACTCAAAATAGAAATCAATATACATAAAGTAATAGTAGCAGATCAATCATAGCACTTAATAGTGACAAAACAACAACAAATATATGTGACAACACAATGAAACAAGTATATGATCTGTCAACAATATCAAGAACACAAATGAGGACTCAAGCTTGTACCCTGCTTCTTTTAGAAAATAGATTCTTTGAGATTGAGTATATTAAGTCATTTTAATATATTTTCCTTTAAAATTATAATGTCAGAACGTGACACCTGATCCAAATATATCATGACAAAACGTGGCATCCGATCCCATATTATATGATGTCAGAATGTAGCATCCAATCCCATATTATATCATATTGGAACGTGACATCGGATCCCATTATATATCATGGCGGAACGTGACATCCAATCATATAGTATCGTGCTGGAACATGAGGTCCAACCCAAATATAATTATTTCATCTTATTTATCATTACTTTCCACTTTATTAATAATATTTCGTCAAACCTTCTTTATTCAAGGCATAATTTTGCTAAGGCAAAATTATGGATTTCATGGTCATGAGATTGCAGACCAATCACGACACATATCAATCATCCAAGCCACAATAATTAAATGCAAAGAATAATTTCACAACATCACTCAATGAATATCAATTACTATTAAGAGTCTCTCTAACACATAAAATAAACCATAACCTATCGAAGAATCAAAATTAAGGAAGCTAATTCACAAATGTTTTTCTCTTCTTCAATGCCTTAGAACTTTTCCAATCCATCAAATATATAATCTCCATATGAATACGAATCCAATGACACTCATATTGCTATATTTATTTTTGACTAAAAAATCGGTTAAAAAAGTCACTCCGAGTCCTCGAATTCGAATCTGAAATCATTTTTAATATTATGTTTACCCATAAAATAAATCCGTACACCAAATTTTAGCTAAAATGGATCGTTATGCGAAACCCAAATCTAGATTTTGTTCTAAGAACCCGAGGGCTATATTTTGTAACTTGTACATGTTTTTACCCTAAAAATCTTTTGTAATCACATAAAAAATACAAGAATAATTACCTTGATGATTTAGAATGAAGGTCCCAATTTTTTCTTTCTTCTTTTTCTTTCTTTTTCTCTCTTTTTTTCTTTTTTCATTCTGCATCTTTTGTTTTGCTATGTGTGCATGTTTCGTTCCTTATTTTCTTTTCTTTGGTTTCGAGTGTTAGGGGTATTCTGCCCTCTACTGTTTTCCTTTTATTTTTTTCTTTTCCTTTTTCCAATTCTTTCTTCTTATTTTTTTTAAAAATATATTAAGAATAAATCCTATTAACCTATTTATAATAAATATGTGATAAGTAGAATAGAGTCTTAACTAAATTATTAATTTAGCCCATAAATTAGATTGATTATCTAAAATTACCCCTCAACTTAAATAATCGAAGTTATCAAATAGTCCAAAAAGCCCTTTAAAATTTTACAACATAAATCTTTTATAACATAATAAGCTCTATTTCTCAAAATGACTTAATGGGTCATTACATTAGATATCAATTTACCCACTGTTCATTCTCAAATGGCCAAATGAAAAATGAAGATAAGAAACGGTACCTGACTCGACAAAAAGACATGAATAACTCTTGCACATATCTGCCTATATTTCCCAAGTGGACTCCTTAATCGGATGATTCTTCTATTGAATCATCACAAATTCAATTTCCTTTGATCCCAACTTGCTAACCTCCCTATCTAGAATAGCTACGAGCTCCTTATCATAAGAAAGATTCTTATCAAGTAAGATCAAATCCTAGCGAATAATGTAATTTTCATCACCATAATATTTTGTTAGCATAGACACATGATGCACTGAGTGCACTCCAGAAAAACCTGGTAAATCCAATTTATAGCCTACCTCTCCCATGCGCCTAAGAACTTCAAACTGCCCAATATACCTTAGACTGAACTTACCTTGCCTACCAAACCTCATTACACCCTTCATAGGTGAAATCTTTGACAACACTTGCTCGCCCTTCATAAATTCCATGTCCCTAACCTTTCGATCTACATACTCCTTCTACCTACTCTGAGAAGCTAGAAGATTATCCTGAATGCGTTTTACCTTCTCTAATAAACTCCCTCAACAAATTAGTATCCTAAGGTCTCATCTTAAATGCATCAAACCAATCGATGGGAGACCTACATCTCCTTCCATACAAGGCCTCACATGGAGCCATATCAATACTTGAATGATAGTTATTATTATATGAAAACTCTGCCAAGGGTAAGATCAGATCCCAATAACCACCAAAATCTATCATGCACACATAAATCATATCTTGAGCACTTGAATTGTTCTCACGGACCGCCCATTGATCTAATAGTGAGATACAGTACTAAGATCTAAATAGTACCCAACTCAGCCTACAAGGCCTTCCAAAAGATGAAAGTAAACTATGTATATCTATTTGATATGATAAAAATTGAAACTCCACATAATCGAACAATCTTATTGATATAGAGTTTGGTTAGTTTCTCTACATTATAAGTTATCTTGACCAAAATAAAGTGCATAGACTTATTAACTTGTCAACAATCACAAAGTCCACTAAAATTCTTTTCCACTTCCATTCAGGGATAGGCATTCTCTGAAGCATCCCTCCAGGCCTCTGATGCTCACATGTTATCTATTGACAGTTCGGACAACAAAATCAATGATGTCATGATTCACTGTGCTCCACCTATAATGCTGTTTCAGATTGCAATGCATCTTGGTTGCAATAGGATGTATGGAGTACCTCAAACTGTGAGTCTCTGCATGAATAGTTTGAATCAAATCATCAACACGGGGCACACATACTTGTGTCTTAAACCTAGGAGACCTTTCTATTCAAACATAGCGTCCTTAGCCTCCCCCGTATGACCAATCACAAATTCGACTCAACCTCTTATCCTCAAACTATTTTTCTTTAATCCTATTAAGCAAAGAAGATCTTGCCTCAATACAAGCTAAAAATCCTCCTTTCTCAATTATTTCCAGCCTCAAAGTCATTTGTCAGTGTTTGAACCTCTCTAGCAAATGGGCATCTGGAAACCTGTAAATAAGCTAAACTATCCATGCTCCCTACTTTTCTACTCAAGGCATCAACCACAACATTAACTTTTTCTGAATGATAAAACAACAGTAATATCATAGTCCTGCAGAAATTCCATCTACCTCCGCTGCCTCAAATTCAAGTGTCTCTAAGCAAAATATATGTTGCAAACTATGATGATCTGTATACACTTCATATTAGACCCTATATTGATAATGCTTCCACTTCTTAATACAAATACAATAATAGCTAATCCCAAATCATGAGTGGGATAATTACATTTATTCACCTTTAATTGCATTGAAGCATAGGCAATCACATTTCTCTCATGCATTAACACTACATCTACACCAAAATAAGATGCATCACAATAAATAATGAAATTCTTTCCTTCTATTGGCAAGGAAAGGATCAGTGCGACAGTAAATAGGGTCTTGAATTTTAGAAAACTCTCTTCACACTCATCCGTCCATATAAGTGGAACATTCTGCTTGATCAAATTGGTCAGTTGGGAAGCAATGAAAGCAAATCCCTGATGAACCGACAATAGTAGCTAGACAAACCAACAAAGCTCCGTATCTCTGAGACATTAGTGAGCCTTGCCCAATTCTTTACTACTTCAATCTTCTGGGGATCCACCATCACTCTATCCTCAGAAACCATATTCCCCAAGAAGAAAACTATGTCGAGTCAGAACTCACACTTAGAAAATTTGACATACAACTTCTTCTTCCTTAACAACCCTAGAACAATTCTCAGATGTTCTTCATGTTCCTTTTTACTCTTTGAATAAATCAATTTATCATCAATAAAGACAATAACAAAGATATCCAAATATTGCTTGAAGATTCCATTCATCAGGCTCATGAAAAAAGCAGGGGCATTTGTTAGCCCAAAGGGCATAACCAAAAATTCATAGTGCCCATACATTGTTCAAAAGACAGTCTTTGGAACATATGCCACCTATATTTTTTAGATGATGACAATAGGACCTCAAATCAAATTTAGAGAAGACACAAGTGCCCTACAACTGATCAACTACGTCATCAATACGAGGAAGAAGGTAACTGTTCTTAATAGTTACCCTGTTCAACTATTTGTAGTCTATACACATACGAAGACTATCATATTTCTTATTCACGAAAAGAGCAGGAGCACCCTAAGGAGAGGCACTAGATCTAATAAGACCTTTACCCAATAATTCTTGAGGGTGGGCTTTCAATTCTCTTAACTCAATGGCGCCATATATAGGATAAGATAGAAATAAGAGGAGTACCTAGCTCCAAATCACTACAGAAATCAATATTCCTATCGAGGGAAAGCCAGATAGGTCTACAGGAAAGTCATCTATAAATTCACACACTGTCAAAATAGACTCAATCGAGGGAACTTCAAAACTATCATCCTTGAGATGTGCTAGGAAGGTTAAACAACCCTTATTCACCAACCTCTTACCATGAAGAAAAGAGATAATTTGAACTGGGGAAGGAAAATGATCATCCTCCCACACAAGCCAATCTATCCTAGGCTTGGCCAAGGTCATAGTCCTAGCATTGCAATCCAAGATAGAAAAGTTTGGAGAGAGCCATGTCTATAATGAACCTCCAGGTGATTTCTATGTTTCCACAATTATTTTGTTGATTTACATGTGTATAGCAACCTCGAGCCGTTCTTGAGTTGTCGAGACTATTGGTATTGGATGAGTCATTTGTGTTTTTGTGCTAAATGGAGAGTTATAACTACAAAAATAACGTTACTAATAAAGTCTAAGTAAACAGCCTCAGAATAGAATTCTAACGGTTTCATCAATTCTGGAACGACCAAATTAGGCTAAGAGTATGCTTGGCCCGAGGGTTGAGGGTCCCGGTCTGAGTGTAAGTCATAAATTACAAAATCAATTCCATCAAAAGTTAAAAAGTGATTTTCTATAAAAGCCTAGATAAACATACTGTAAAGGGAATTCTGATATCGTAGTTAGCTCCAAAACATCAGATATAGCCTAGAATGACCTTTCGTTGGATGGCTAGGACTTCCACGTGCATTTTGATCCCCTCAGTTCTTTTAGCTTAAATTAGCTGAAAAGAATTGGGACCCTCATTTTATTATAAGATGCTCCGTTGGGAATTCTAACCGTATTATTGGATCTTGAATGTCAAAATTTATGTGGTTACACTATTTATTTATGTAAAAAAATGGACATCGGATGGGCACGAAATGCTCCTGAGAAGTTTTCACAAAAGTTGATTCCACAACAGCAGGTCACCCTCCGCAGGCGCGGAGGCATGCCCGTGTGCTTGGCATAGCACAGGCACACACACCCATGTCCACATGGCTAGGCCACATCTGTCCGAGGCATGGCATGGCAGTGGCCAGCCTTAAAAAGGCCAGCCACTTGAAAAAAAAGAGCCAATTTTCAAATTAGCATAACGTTTTGATAGTGACTCTATTTTTAGCGATTCAAAAGGCTACATTGTACGAATTTTCACAAGGAACACCGTGGAAGTGTTGGATTTCAGTTTATGTATGCATTTTTAGGTAAAATATCTGTTTTTAGCTGCTTATATATATCGTGAATTGGTAAAAATCTTACATTGTGATACCTCATTCAATTCTCACCGGAATTAAGTAAAATTTCTGTCTAAGTTCATTTTTTATGAGAGAAACATTATGGTGTGTTTGGATCCTAATAATTTGACTATAGTTTTGCAAAAATTGACCTAGAAGTTCTGTATATGAATGTTTTTTGGTAAGAAATGTACCCTCGTTTTTTAGCTATTTCTCCTTGTTTTGGGATCTGCCTTGAGCTCAATTTATGGCTCTAGACTTGGGGTGATGTTGAGACTATTTTATCAGGGTTGGTTTGGGATTATGAGTGTGGGCCCTATATTTTCTCATTTTAGTAATAATTGATGTAATTTCTCTAGTTTTTGAGTTTTTACAGTTAAATCAGCCGTATTAATCTTGTGATTCATGTTTGATAGTTGAGCAGTTTCTGGAGAAATCAGGAAGGGAAAATATTTAGTGGATTGATCCAGAGCGTAAGGAACCGTCTTCTAGGTAAGCTAGGCTTCTTTAACCCTTAATCTTAGCTGAAATGTGTAGATGTGTTGTATATGGGCTAGTTTTACTGAGTATGTTTTATATATGGTTGGTTTTACTGAGTATGTGTTACATAAGATGATGTGTGTGACGCCCGATAAAATTACCAAAATACTCCTAGAGGAGAGCCATGCGCGTAACGCATCTTCCAATGCTCGTATGGAAAATTCGAGGCCGGATTCGTGATCAGCACGAAATATTGAGTGGGAAAATGGTTTTGATTGATTTTTAGAGCTACCGAATCAAAAGATAAATTTTTGATCCGAAAATGAAAATAGTGACGGTGCGCAACGGAGGCGCATCATGCCTCTGTAGCAGATTCACACTTATTTTTTTTTTTCAAAATTCTTCGATGGGATTGGGAAAACTCATTCAAAAACCTTTTGGAGAAAATGCACTTGTATGCGACTAATCCGTGTCGCGGACTAGGGTATCCCGAGGCAAAAAAATTTCTAAATTATGTGAGGGGAATTCCGGATAATTCCCAACCCTTCCCAAACTTTATACATGATCTAATTAGATTGTTTTGGCATAAAAAGGGTATAAAATACCATTCTAAGTCCTTTTCTAATAATCTAACAATACTAGGGCGTCAGGAGAGAGGAGAAGAGCTTGAGATAGAGAAATTCAAGAGGAATTCCTTGAAGAGATTGCTGAGAGCTTCATCTCGGGTATGTAAGGATAAACTAAAAGCATGAGATTATTCTCTCATGTGTCCCTTAGATGGTCCTAGAAGAGTTGAAAGTCTAAAGAGTCTACATACATGATTTGATGGTTTTTTTTTGAAAATTATATTAATATATGTGTTATCCTATGTTGATGATCATCATAAATTTTTTTTCTTGAATTGAATATTATCATAAGAAATTCTTTAACCCCACATGTTATCTTTGAAAGCATGCATGAATGAACCTAGGGATCGAGTCTAGAGCCTTGATGTGAGAATGTCGATTGTGATGTGATTGTGATTGTGATTGTGATGAGAGAATGATGATGAGTTGATAGAACTTGATAATCCCATGAGTTTCCATAAATGAACTCCAATGATTGTCTATTTGATTGTTTCCTAATTATTGTTCTAAGCTTTGAGCTATTGATTGAGAAGTCGATTGATGTGAGGGTTAAAGTCTCTGTGAGGTTGATAGATGAGATGGTTAAAGTCCCTATGAGATTGATAGATGAGAGGATTAAAGTCCCTATGAGACCGATTGAAGAGAGAGTTAAAGTCCCCTTGATTTGATTGGTTTGATTGGATTGATTGTCTTATGAGCATTGAGTCATGGGATGAGTATCGACCACTAAAAGAGTAAGAGTTAGTCTAACTCGCACTCGTCAAACTACGCAGCCAAAATAGGCGAGGATCAGAACCATCACATAACATTGTGGTTCCCTCTTGAGAGAGTCCCTGAAACAATAGAGGACTAGTTGATTGCAGTTTCCCATAGTGGATTCGATTCGTTCCCTACATGGCAAGTATGGAATGGATGTGGCAACACTGGTAGGATGTTGTACAAGCACTGGCTCATAAGTGATTATTGTCGGATAAGAGAAACTCCTAGAAAGTTCCTACCTTGAGTACTCTGAGTCGAGATGAGATGAGATGAGTTGAGATGAGTTCCCTTGAGATAAGTCTGATTTGATTGATGAGATTGATTGGTTGGTGGGTCACTTGGCTACTCTTTATCCTTGCTTTAGATAGATATTTGACGTTTTTATTTGATGATTGTTCTAAGTCAACGATTGTTCCACATTACTCTACCTGTTTTTGTTTCATTCAGCTATTTTACATACGGTACATTCCACGTACTGATGCCACTCGGCATTGCATCATTTTATGATGTAGATACAGGGATTAGAGATCGTCAACAGGCACACCATTGAAGATCCATGATGTTTAACTCATTGGTTAGCCTCCCCTACTCTGGAGGATCGACTATATATTTATTTTTTCATGCTTTTGAGTTAGACTAGACTAGTCTTTTATTTTGATTTTGGTAGACATGAGTCTATCATTGGCACCACTTGATTAGTGATAGAGGCTTCATAGATGATAATCAAACGTTGGTATTGAGATGGTGGAGCTAGTTCTTTCTACTAGCCTTTTTATTATTATGTTATTTTGAGGACTAGATGAGATGTGCCCATTTACTTTCTCTTGCTTCCGTTGATCAGTAAAGTTACTTGATTGAATGGATGTGATGAGGCTAAGGGGTTCGCTCGGGGACTAGCAATAGTCTCTGGGTGCCAGCCACGTCTTGGGTACCTTCCCGGGGTATGAGAAACTTGGTATCACAGCACATCGTTCAAGTGTCTTAGGGAGTCTATGAAGCCGTGTCTAGTAGAGTTCTTATTTTTGGTGTGAAGAGCTCCACATCCATAATTTGGAAGCTATAGGACATTTAGGAATTGTTTCACTTCTTTCATGTTCTAAATCGTGTGAATGAGTTATACTCTATGAAAGGTTCTTTACTAATTTGTGCTCTACACGTTGCACAATTGTGATCATGCCTCCCATAAGAGTTGTCAGAGGTAGGGGACGTCCCGTCTTGCAAACTTTTAACCCACCTGAGCCTCAAGGACATGAGGAGCCTACGGACCAAGCTTTCCCTATTGAGCAGCCTCCGCAAGATGAGGTCTCCAATGCTGAGCTATGCCAGGTTATTCAAACTCTACACCAGGCTATTACAACACCTGCTGAGAGACAAGGAGCAGGTAGACAGGATTCCCATGACACCTCTAGAGTTCAGGAATTCTTGAGGATGAATCCGCCTGAGTTTACAAGGTCTACATCCACTGAGGATCCTGAGAACTATGTGGAGGAGCTTCAGAAGGTCTTCCAAGTGATGCATGTGGCTGATGCTGACAGGGTTGAACTGGCTGCTTACCAACTCAAGGGTGTGGCCAGACTATGGTTCGATCAATGGAAGAAAGGAAGAGGAGAGGATGCCCCATTGTTGACTTAGGCACTGTTCGAGGAATCCTTCTTGGGATGCTTCTTCCCAAGAGAACAAAGAGAGGCCAAGGTAAGAGAGTTCTTGAATCTAAAATAAGGCCGTACAACTGTGAAGGAGTATGGGTTGAAGTTCACGCAACTATCTTACCATGCTTCGGATATGGTTGCTGACATGAGGGGAAGAATGGGGATGTATGTTGATGGGTTAAATAGAGGACCCAAGAGAGATAGGAGGGGAGCAATGCTTGTGAGTGATATATACATTGGGCAATTGATGACATTTGTGCAATAGGCTGATGAGGAGAGGCAGCATGATAGAGAAGAGTTCAGAAATAAGAAGGCTAAGACATCAAACTATGAGGTTGGAAAGAAAGGGAATGGAAACAGATTTCAGACGGGGATATCACTATCTTCTACTAGTGCACCTGCGCCTAGAATCAAGAATTATCAGAGGTCCCAGAATATTGGAGCCCATGGATCTTAGTCACAAGCTACTGTGGCTCAAGGTTCACAGGTTAAACCACCATGTGTCAAGCATGGAAAATTGCCCTTGGGGAGACGTCGTGAAGGGGATAATGTATGCTACGAATGTGGCCAAGCGGGTCACTATTAGAGAGAGTGTCCAAAGTGGGCTGACCGAGTTCAATCTTCTACACCAGCCTCGCCAGCTAGAGGAAACTTGAGGGGTGCTACGTCAGGTGCAAGCGGAGCTACAAGCCATTTTTATGCCATGGGTAGTCGCCAAGATCAGGAGAACTCCTTAGATGTTGTGACGGGTATGATTCAAGTCTTTACTTTTGATTGTTATGTTTTAATGGATCCTGGTGCCACATTGTTATTTATAACTCCTTATGTGGCCAATAAATTTGATAAAACCCTTGAGAGTCTTGTTGAACCCTTTGATATTTCTACTCCAGTGGGTGAGTCTACTCGAGCTGAGAGAATCTATAAAGCTTGTGTAGTGTCCATCCATCATAGGGATACTCTTGTTGATTTGGTTGAGTTGGAGATGATTGAGTTTGATATGATCCTTGTCCTTGATTGGCTTCACGCTTGTTATGCCTTCGTTGATTGTAGAACCCAAACTGTTAAATTCTAATTTTTGAACGAACCGATTGTAGAGTGGAAGGGTGATTATGTTGCACCTAGGGGAAAGTTTATCTCTTACCTTAAGGCCAGAAAGATGATTTCCAAGGGTTGTATCTATTACCTCATGCGAGTTAAATATTATGATGTTGAGTCTCTTACTCTTGAGTCAGTCCCGATTGTGAATGAGTTTCCGAAAGTGTTTCTTGACGATCTTCCTAGAGTCCCTCCTGATAGGGAGAGTGAATTTGGGATTGATGTCCTTTCCGGTACCCAGCCTATTTCAATTCCACCTTATAGGATGGCCCCGATTGAGTTGAAAGAGTTGAAAGATCTGTTAGAGAAGGTCTTTATATGGCTGAGTGTTTCTCCTTGGGGAGCCCTGATCCTATTCACACTTCCTTCTCATTTGCAATATAACTTCCTTAGCAGTGATGAAGTGCTACCAGTGATTTATGTGGCTGACTCTTTGGACCACCAAGTGGTGGCATTAGTAAGTGTTTTGACGAAATTCATCAAGGCAATCGAGTGGACAATATCTAATATCATTTGAATCCCAATTGCCCTCAAATCAGAAAAAAATTACACTGTGGGGGAACAAGTGGGCGACATGAACTTGTTCCCGCACAGGTCATTTTTTTGCGAAGTTTAATTTTTCTCTGTTTTGGGCAGAAATAAGTTTGGGCCATTTTTGTACTATAGAGGAACAAGTCCTTGATGTGAATTGGTTGCGCACTACTCTGTTTTAGGCTGAAATCACCCAAAAAATTATTTCTCGATATAGGTCCCCAAAAAATCGAAGGCCATCTCTTTCCTACACAATATTTTCTCTTGAAAAAGAATACAAAGTCAGATTTGTGAACTAATGAATGAATTTTATGATATTCATGAAATATTTTGTAAGGACATTTTCGAGTCGCACAGGAGGTGTTACAATATATCCCCTTGGGAACATTCATCCTCGAATGTGATGGAAACATACTTACGAAGAGTGATTAGAATACCTTCATCCCAACACGAATACAATCAATGCAACTTATTCATTATTCTCTTAAAGTTTTAGAACTTACACATCATAAATCATCAAAACTTGTTACCATGAAAATGTATGTATGCAAAAATGACATAAGGCAGAAATTCAAGACTTGACACCATAGATGGGAGTTAACTTATTACCTTAGGATTGAGTAGAGTGGAAGAAATAAGGATATGATTTCTTCATGTCCGCTTCAGCTTCCGAAGTGGCACTTTCGACTTGTTGATTCCTCCGAAGAACTTTCATTGATGCTACATCCTTCGTTCTTAACCTCTTCACTTTCCTATCCAATATCTTAACCATAACTTCCTCATATATCATATTCTCCTTTATAACACCTACAACCTTCAAAGGCACTATAGAGTTTGGGTCACCTACACATTTTCTCAACGTGGACACGTGAAAGACGGGATGAACTATATTCATCTCCATAGGCAACTCGAACTCACAGGAAAGCTTATTGATTCTCCTCAAGATTCTATAAGGCATTGGGCTCAATTTTCCCTTCTTGCCAAACCAAACTACACCCTTCATGGATGAGACCTTCAAATACACCTAATTATCAACATCAAACTCAATATCCCTTCTCCTCACTTTGAAGTAGGACTTTTTCCTACTTTGAGCCATCTTTAATCTTTCCCTTATCAATCTCACCTTCTCCAAAGCTTCCATAACTAACTCTAGACCTATCAAAGCTAATCCCCCACTTCATACCACCTAACCGGTGATCTTTAACTTCTACCATATAGAGCTTCAAAGGGAGCCATTTCGATGCTAGAGTGATAGCTATTGTTGTAAGAAAACTCAATAAATGAAAGATGCTTATCCCAACTATCTCTAAGTTCCTAAACACAATCCCTGAGCATATAAAGAGTTTGAATAGCCTTTTGCATTGATCATCTATTTTTGAGTGAGGTGCTGTGCTAAGCTTGACTTTAGTACAAAGGCCCTTTTGGAAGAATCATCAAAAGTATAAAGTAAATTGAGCACGACGATAAGAAATAATCAACAATGGGACCCTATGCAATCTAACCAACACATGAATGTACAATATAGCATAATCTTTGGCACCATAAGTCGTTTTAACTAGTAGGAAGTGAATCAATTTTGTTATTTTATCAACAATAACCCATATAGAATCAAAATATTTTCTAGTCTTTGGCAAACCATTCACAAAATCCATGTTGATTTTTTCCTACTTCCAAGTAAGAATCTCTATATCTTGGGCTAGGTCACTAGGCCTTTGATGTTCGACTTTAACTTGTTGGTAATTGTGACAATTAGCTACAAACTTGATAATATCTCTTTTCATACCACCCCTGCAATACACTCCTCAAATCTCTATACATTTTTGTAGAACTAGGGTGAATAAAACAAGATGAATTATGGGCCTCATTCGAAATCAAGTCACTCAAACCATCAAAATGTGGCATACACAACTACCTTGATGCCTAAGGAAACCATCTCCCTCTTGGGAGAAAGCCTCTATCTTGCCATCCTTCACCAATGCTTTCAATTGCACCAAAGTGGTTTCAAGGTCTTACTTGAATTTGACCTCTTCAATTAAGAAATATTTGGAACCATCTACAACCACCATACCACCATTTTGTGGCTTCACTCAATCTAACACCCAATCTAGTCAACAGGTGAACTTCTCTTGCTAATTCCTTCTTATTATCATCAATATGATCCATAATCTCCATAAACACTCTACTTAGAGCATCAACCACAACATTAGCCTTGCTCGAATGATAATACATACTCATGTTATAATTCTTAAGGAGTTCTAACCACCTTCTTTGCCTTACATTGAGATTTCTTTAGGTGAACACATATTGGGGACTCTCATGGTCGATGAATACATCTATATGAACACCATACAAATAATGACGCCATATTTTCAAAGCAAATACCACAACGCTAGCTCAAGATCATAGGTAGGATAAATACGCTCATGCACCTTTAGTTTCCTAGAAGCATAGGCTATGAGTTCTCCACCTTGCATCAATACATACTCCAAACCAATTCTTGAAGCATCACAATACACAACAAACCCTTCTAACCCTTCTGGTAGAGCCATAATAGGAATGGATGTAAGCTTTTCCTTCAGTGTTTGGAAACTCTTCTCATGTTCATTGATCCGAATAAACTTTTCCTTTTTTGATGTCAATTTTGTCAAATGAGAAGCAATTGGGAAAGAACCGTTCAAAAATCTCTGGTAGTACCCCCCAAGCCTAAGATACTCCAAATATCTATTGGAATCAAGGGCATAGACCAATTTCTCACCACTTTTATCTTTTTGGGATACGCTTTAATCCCTTCACCCAACACCGCATGCCCTAGAAATGAAAATCCCTTCAACCAAAACTCATGTTTATCACTTAGAAAACAAACTCTCATCCCTCAACATTTGTAACACTACCCTCAAGTGTTTCACATGCTCTTCCTCACTCTAGGAGTAAATCAAAATATCATCGGTGAAACCACAACAAATATGTCAAAGTAAGGTTTAACAGACCCTATAAATAAGATCCATAAATATTGTTGGTGCATTAATTAAGCCGAAAAGCCATTTTAGGAATATCACATTTCCTTACCCTCATTTGATGGTATCCGGACCAAAGATCAATGTTAACAAATGACTAGCCCCTTGCAATTGGTGAAATCGGTCACCTATCCTTGGTAGAGGGTACTTGTTCTTTGTGGTAAATTTTTGGAGTTATCGGTACTCGATGCACATCCTAAGTGAACCACCCTTCTTCCTTATAAATAACATCGGTGCACCCCGACGTGACTTGCTAGGCCTATTAAATCCCTTCTCCAATAAATCTTTCAATTGATCCTTCAACTCTTTCAACTTTGATAGGGCCATACACAAGGGAGGAATGTAAATGGGTTGTGTACCAGGGAGGAGGTCTATACCAAAATCTATTTTCCTTTTAGGAGGAATACCGAGGAGCAAATTGGGAACGATATCAAGAAATTCATTGACCACCAAAATCGACTCATAGAAGGGACTTTAGACTCAACATCCCTAACCTTTATGATAAATGAAACCCTTGGAAATCAATTCCCGGGCCTTGAGATAAGAGATTAACCTACCTTTAACCACCGAACCATGACCTTCACACTAAAGGATGGGCTCATTAGGAAATATGAATTTAACTTTATGGGTTTCGCAATCAATAGAAACATGATATGCATATAACCAATATATCCCAAGAATAATGTCAAAATCTTACATGTCAAGCTCAAAAAAATCACAAGGCAAGACTTTGCGCAATATAGACATGGGATAACCCCTATAGACTCTTTTAGTAGTAATGGACTCACCAATCGGGGTAGACACCTCAAAGGGTTCACATAAAAATTTTGGAAACACAAGAAGTCTATTAGCAACAAATAGAGTAGTAAAAGAGAGAGTGACACCCAGATCCAATAAAACACACACATCGAAATCATAAACCTTTAACATATTGGTAACATAGGGTGCCTCATCCACCCTTGACTCCCTTGAAGAGCATAGAATCGGTTGTGATGTGGAGAACCCCCTTGTTGACCACCTTGTGCCCTTTGATAACTGGGAACCTTGTCCTTGAGGATAACTATCTCTTCCCTTGTTTTCAGAATTTGGACAATCTGCAATCTTGTGGCCCATTGTGCCACACCCAAAGCAAGCACCCACATCTCTATAAGATCAAACACCATGGTTCTTACCATACCTTCCACACTTGGGAATAATTTGTCCACCATTACCACCATGAGATTAAGGTTTAGGCACCCTATTATTGACAAACCTTTGTTTTTGAGCATTAGAGGACCTTTGGTCTTGAAATTGTGATCTTGTTGAAAATAACCATCCTTTGCACCTTGAAATCCACCATCGCAATGATCCCTCTTGGACTCTCCACTCCTTCTTTTTCTAATCTTTACCCCTTTAAGTTGCTTGACATAATTCATGACTCGACACAAGTCCATATAACCAACAAGCATAGTGGGGCAATTTCTTCATTAATCAAATCAGATATCCCCGACACAAACTTTGTTCATCCTTTCCCTAGAGTCGGAAACCAATTGAGGAGCATATTTTGAAAGCTTGTTGAATTTAAGGGAATACTTCCTCACAATTATTTAGCCTTGCTTGAGATTCATAAACTCTATCATCTTTGACTTTCTTAATTCAATAGGAAAAAAACAGTTAAGGAAGGCGGCTTTGAATTCTTCCAATGGGATAGGATCATTGTTCTTTCTTTCTATTTTCCATTGAGCAAACCAAATTTTAGCAAGGCCTTTGAGTTGATAGGTTGCAAGTTTCATCTTTTACTCTAAGATTACTGCCATAATAGCGAGCACTTTGTACATCTCATCGATAAATTCTTGGGGGTCCTCTTCCATTTTGGAGCCATATAACTCCGGAGGGTTCATCATTGTAAAATCCTTCACTCTTGAGGCCAGAGTAGGAGCATGAGAAGCTTGGGCTCCTAGGTTTATTTTTTTGGGTCATGACTTGTGCAAACAAATCAATGATATTCCGATACTACACATGAGTGACCCCAACTTCTTCTTCAGGAGTTTGAGGAGTCGGAAGGGCCGGATCACCCTCAAGTGTAGGAGTTATTTGTGCCATTATTCTTGATGGCATGATATAGATGTGCAAAAACCATGTTTTAGAGAAAAGCAATCATAAAGTAATCTCTAAAGCATGACATAGATCATGAAGAAGTGAATCATTTCCTAAACGCCTCATAGCCTCTTATTTATAGTTGTGACGCGCTTCACATCTATGAATAAGACACTACTCGATGCAGTGTGTTAGATCTTTAGGACTATTTACAAAACTTTTGCTCTGATACCAAGCTTGTCACGGCCCAAGCCTAGGGCCTAGACATGACACGACGAATGGAGAACCTTGAAGGGACCCCAAACAAGACTATAAGCATAAGTAAGCACATCCTTGATTCTGGAAGCATAGTCAAATATAAAGAAAATAATTCTTAGGGAAACAAGACTTTGGACTCATGTTATGGGGATAGATAGGGGAAGGGATTTGCATGATCACATAAGAAGCAAGACTAAGGGATGATAAGTATGAATCATGCCATAGAGATGATAGGAGCTTAGGTCTTTCATAAGATGCCATCACTTTCAATAACACATAAATGAATAGGGACTAAAGGAAGTCTTCCATTAATACATAAGCATAATTGTAGTCAATTTCATCACATATATCTATATCCAAAAACACCTCTAACATGAGTGGAATAAAGGCTAACACATCTCCCGGGCTCACCCTCAAAGTAAATGTTTAAAAAGAAAATAAGTATTTAACATAGCATGAAAGGAAAGTGGACATTGTCCTCGAAATGGAGGACTCACCGATAGAAATCTTTAATCAAGCCAACCAACTACGTGGAGGAGGATGAATAGGAGCTTTGATCCTTACATGGTTAGATTATGTAGGCAAAATATATGCTTTAGTACTTAGAATGTACTTAGTATGCGGGTATAATGCAACAATAGCATAATTCATAGTTAACAAAGTGCATAATCATATTCAAAGAATATAAGCTCAATATGACATGAATGATCAACTTAGTCAAAACATGCATGAGGATAGCCAAATCACATAACATATCATACATATATGGGAAGGGACCATAATCGACAACTAAGACCAAGCGAGCTACTATTTGGAATCCCTATGTTCACTCCACACCAGATAAGGAGTGGTCTACTTTGCCAAGGTAAACCAAACACTCACCTTATGGAAACTTTCCCATTTCGGAGAATGTTTCACAAACACCTTACAGAAACACGACCCTTTTTTATTACCTTATGGGAACTCCATCTTTTTTTGTTAATATAAGATAAGAGCCTCATGGGAACACCACCCTTTTTCGTTAATATAAGATAGAAGCCTTACAGGAACACCACCTTTTTTCGTTAATATAAGATAGAAGCCTTACAGGAACACCACCCTTTTCAGATATCAAGTAGCATGTACCTTATGGGAATCCCACCTTTTTCGGGTATATATGCAATAAGCAAATCACAAACCTACAACAGCAATGTAGTTAAGGAAAAATGTTATTTACTAAAAGTCCTCTCAAGTGCTAGGTCAACAATTCCAAGGAATACTCAAATCATAGTCATAGTCATAATATGCAAAGTCTCGTAATATGACAATATCATATTAGAGTATCTCATCAAAACCAAAGCTTCATAAAATCAAAGAAAAGGGCTTCATATCATTTATAACCTTCACAACATTCTCATGAACTCAAAACATTCTTAATAGCCCTTGAACATTCACAACATGCATAATTCACATAGTTTGCCATAATGCTTTCATCAACATAAGAGACTTGTCACATAGATTTGGCCAAACATGGTGAGTATGTGTACATATGCTTACATTCCTGCAATTAAAGAGTAAAGAACATGATAAGAGTGGGATAAATTCATTTAAGAATCATACAAAATAACCCACCAACATGGTAGTAAAACCCTCATTTGATGTGTCATGAAATCAATTCAAAAATCCACACTCTCTCAATGTCTTTCTAGATATCATATCATATAAAGCTTTAGTATCATAAACGTATAATAATCTCATTCCTTGACAAAATCTCATGCCTCAATAGACCAATATCTAACAAATTTCCAACATATTTCATGCATAAAAGTGATAATATAAATTACCTATAAGATATTAGTCCCTGAAATCAAGTAATTTAATGAAAATAGATTCTTGGGACTACATGGGTAGAAGGACCCATGGATGAAAGACCTACATACCTTTACCCTTAAAATCAATGAAGAAAACTTGAGGAAGCTTGAAGGATTCGTTTGTTTCCTTGAAATCTAATGAAAGCTCTTGAGAATTTTAGAATTAGATGAGGGATTAGTGAGGATTTGAGAGGATTTTGAGAGATTTCATGAGAGAATTAGGGCTAAAATGATGAAATAAAATAGACATCCCATCTATAAGGGTGTCGGGTTATGACCCAATGCCCTAAAGTGAAACAGAAAAAGTTAAAAAAAAAATTACATTGCGGGGGAACAAATGGACTATGCGAACTTGTTCCCGCACAGGTCATTTTGGCGTGAAGTTCAGGTTTCCCCTGTTTTGGCCCATGAATGAGTTTAGGCCATTTTTGTACTATCGGGGAACAAGTCTGCGATGTGAATTGGTCGCGCACTCTTCTATTTTTGGCTAAAATCATCCAAAAATTTATTTTTTGATACAGGTCACCTAAAAATCGAAGGCTACCTCTTTCCTACACAATTTTACCTCCTGAAAAAGAATACGAAGTTGGATTTGCAAATAACACACAAATTTTAAGATATTCAAGAGATATGCCTTAAGAAGATTTTTGAGTCGGACGGGAGGTGTTACGAGGTCTTTGGTTGGATATTTGAAGTAGGAGAAGTAGCTTTGATAAGACATGGAGTAGTAGTTGATGCTATAGAGAAGGTGAGGCTTATAAGAGAAAGGTTGAATTTATCCCAAAATCATCAAAAGTCTTACTCAGATATGAGGAGAAGAATTCGAATTCGATGTTCACGATTAGGTCTATGTAAAAAAAATTCCAATGAAGTGCATCATGCATTTTGGCAAGAAGGGGAAACTTAGTCCCCAATATGCAGAATCATCTATATTCTAAGGTGTATTGGCATGATGGTCTTTGAACTTGATTTTTCATTTAAGCTAGCTTCGATTCATCTAGCATTCTATGTATCAATGTTGAGAAAATATGTTGGTGATCCTAGTGCCATTGTCCCTTTGGATAATGTTAGTGTTGAAGAAAATTTGACTTATGATAAAGATTTGGTTGAAATATTGGACTAGCAAGTTAAAAAGTTGAGAAATAAAGAAATTGCATTAATTAAGATCGTGTGGAGGAATCAAGAAGCTGAAAGTGTCACATGGAAAGTGGAGGCGGACATAATGAATTGATATCCTTACCACTTTCTTTTGGACCTATCCGAAGGTACTTAATTGTTTATGTTCAAACTCTCTTAACTCCTATGTTTCAACCTCTCTACAACATATTTCATGCATGTATAACCATGGAATCAATTTTAAATGATGTTTGAAATTTGCATTATTGCATTCATGTTAAGTTGCTAGAAATCCATTCTACTCTACTTAAGATAGTTTTACCTCATTGGACGATGAATTTTCCCAAGAGGGAGATATGTAATATCCCACAAGTTTGAAGGTTGATATTTGGTTGAAAAAGGGAATACATTAGAAAAATAGCCTAGGTGAAATTTTTGGTAAAGTATTTTAAATTCTTTTTCTGAAAAATACCTTATCCAAAACGGTGCACGGTTATTCAATGTCACAAAGATGGTTCGGCACAATTCAAATTTTTCTTGATCTAAATTTCGGTCTGAATTGGACTATAATAAATCCAGTCCACGTCGCGAACTTGGGCATTATTTTGTATTCAAATTCAATTCTTAAGTAGGGGCATTGTGAAATTTTTTTACCTGCTAAATATTAAACTATGACATTTTGGACTAATTTCCTAAGCTTATAAATACTCAGTTTCGTCCAAATTTTCCCATTCTTGTACAATTCATAAACTACAAAAACATTTGTCTCAAGAAAAGGGCTTAATCCTTCATTGTCAATAAAGCTAGAACTTTCAATTCCTCCATTTAATTACATGTTTTTGTGAAGCAAATTGCTCAAGATATGTGAGTGTTCATATATGAGTCCTTTTAATGCATGGACCCATTCAATTCTCAACCTTTTCATACAATTTCACGTATGTATTTTTATGGGTCTTCCTAATTTTCATTCAGTTGCATGATATAATTTATTTTATAATTATTACTCTATCTTGACATGAATAGGTGAAAAATTCATGAAATTAATGGGTTCCTCATGAATTGTTTACAATCCTATCTAGGCATGCCATGAATGATGGATATTTTTAATTTATTTTATATTTATTTTATTTTTTATGATAATCAAATTGAATTTTATTAAGGTTTTGCATGAACTTCCTCTCCAATTTCATCTTGGATCATGAAAGTTGAAATATCTTTAATTTAGGTTGCAATTATTATGATTTTTCTCAATTAAGCATGAATTCATTCCAATTATATAATCATGCATATTTTTAACCAAATTTCATGATTTTTTTAAACTATTTCATGAGAACCCATATTTTGTCTAAATTTTCACGACAAGTCATGATTTGAATTTTTCAACTCTTTGAGCATGTTTATGATAAGGATGACGTAAGACACTTTTAATTGAGGTAGGATATCATAATGATTGAAGACCTGCACCAATATGACATGAATCATAATAAGTTTCTATGATTTGGATTTGTACTTATGAGTTGTCTTTCCAATATGATGAGCTTATGAAAACTATAAACTCTGATTCATAACAAGTTTATGAAGTCATAATAAATATGACCCTTATGATATGTACTTTGTGGGCTCTTGACTTAGCACCGAATGAGGCTTGAGGTGAGGACTCAACCTGAGGGGTTCTTCTTAGAAATCTCTAGACTCATAACTATGTTGCCGCTGTAGGATGATGTTGCAAATATGGCTTTGCTAGTGGATTCACATATAGCACATGATTCATGACATATACTTTGTAGGGTATAATTCTGCCTTGGCAAATAGACTTTTTTTTTTCTCAGGTGTATAGGTAGACATTAGGATTCTATGTAATAGATCACATGATTTTATTGTTGATTATGGTTATATCCCACATATTATGACTCTTTATGATACTTCACATGTTTATTGTTCTTTACTTAAGCATTGTCCATCCTCGTGTTTATTTATGCTATAAAATATAACTCTTATTATAATGTCTACTTGGTTATTGCACTACATGAGTTATGTTTAGTTGCATTGCAGACATACTTAGTATATTCAAATGGTCTAACACGTACTCTATGCCTACATTATGTCACAAGGTAGGGCTGGACGCTCCATCACATACACGTGGCAAGTTTTTGGGCTATTGCTTAATGATTGTTGGTGAGTCATCATACTTTGAAGGTGAGTCTAGTGCTACTCTACCCTATGTTATTTAACTTCTATGGATACTTTGAGACTATTTCATTTATTACTTTTTTGGGGAGATCTAGGAACATGTTCATAACCCCTGACTATGTTACATTTGGAAGCATTTTGGATATGTATATGCAGTCTATATTGTCTACCTTGAATTTTAGGTACTTCTCTCTTATTGAAGTATTTGAGACTTGATTATTCTTATCTTATTAGAAGGTGTATGGATACTTATATATTTTATGTTTGTTTAAAATATGCTAAGAGGCCTGATTGGGGTTTCCTCAGAAAAACCTAATCGTTGTATCACGCTTAGGACCTAGCTTGGTTAGTTACAATTATGTTGCCTACAGATATGAGGCAATGCCGTTATGAAGTACATGTTCACATCCTCTTACTTCTTCGTAGGAATTTCAATATCTTTCGCTAACCCCCTGATCTTTGGTGCTCTACTTTAACTTGTTGACCGTTGGGACATTCTGTCACAAACTTAACTAGGTACTTATTCATACCATTCCACTAACATACTTCCCTCAAATCTTTATATATTTTGGTGGATCCTGGGTGGATAGAATTTTGAGAACTATGGAATTTACTCAATATCATCTCCCTTAATTCTTCAACTTTCGGAACACATAAATGACCAAGGTAAAGGAATAACCCATCTCCTCATTGGAAGAAAATCTCAAATGTTCTTGTCATGACACAAGCCTAGGGCCTAGGTGTCACAACGACAAATGAAAAACCCCAGCATAACTCAAACAAGCCTCTTAGCATATCTTATGCACATCCTTGATTGCGGAATATAAAACAAGAATCAACAAGCAATTCTAATTGAAATTAGGGCTTTAGAATCAGACTATGGTGATAGATAGGGAAAGGGATTTACATGATCACATAACAAGAAAGACTAAGGGAAGGGTAAGTATGCTATGGGGAAGTAGGGACTAAGGAAGATCAACTCCATTCCACCACCATCAACAACATCAAATACCACCACATAGGGGATAGGGACTAAAGTATAAGTCTCTATAAAAGGTCAACATCTCATAATAGGTACATAGCATAAGTATCCAACAATACCTCTAAAACATGAGTAGGACGGGGGCCAAGACATGCCGCGGGCTCATCCTTAAAATAGAAAGTAAAGTAATAGTGTCTCATCATAAGTATGAAAAAAAATCATATATTATCACGTAGGCAAAAAGTATACGCTAGTACTTTGAAATTATACTAGTATGAGGGATGCAATGCAATAATAGATAATAAGCTTCATAAACAAGATGCATAAGCATGTACAATATAATATAAGCTCAATATGACACACATGAGAATTCTTTGATAAAATAATTCATGGAAGATAAACATAACATCCTATCATCATACATATGTGGGAGGAGACCAAAACTAACATAAAAGACAAAGCAAGCTATGTCTTGCAATTCAACATAACCCCCTACATGGCACATGGAGACTACTTGTCAAGTAGAACTCTATCAACATTCGCATATGCATCTTTAGAAAATAATATGTTTTAGGTGGATCCACTAGCCTAGCCTACAAGGGCTCCTATAGTGGTACATAGTTTATGAGACAAAGGGTTGTTACTAGGATTTTCGTACCGAATTCCACCTCAATGCCCCATTCCGTTCTAAGTCATTTCCATAGAATACGTTTAAAAATCTGTCTATAATAATATTCATTCATAATCTTAAAAGCATAACATCATCATCATATATACTGATAAGACCATCTCAAATTAAGATCCAACATGTGAGAATGGTCCTTATTACAATGGGATCTATCTTTTGGTGAGAATTGTCCTTTCGCCATCTTTAACATTCATTAGAGGGATTCAAACATCATATCTTTCATAAACTTGTAATTGAACTCTCATCATTAGAAATCATACATCATTAGAAAACTCGATGTGATAATTGGGTGGGATTATGCATATTAGCTTTAAATCATGTAACTCAAGATGACTATGCATCAATATAGTGAAAATCATTAATTAAAATCATTCTTAAATAACCCACCTTCATCATCCATATTATATTTCAACATAGACATAGAATCATGGAATTCATCTCATAAAATTATTAATTTCATAATAACTCATGGTATCATTTCATATCACATCATATCATAGTTTTGAATTTCATAAAATAGGCCATAGGAGAAGACATTTGGAATCCATTCATGCAATAGATGAAGAATCTTGACATAACTCATTCTTAATAGGATAATTAGAAAGAAACCATATGAAATCAACATTGAAAGTAGAAGAATTTAGTAAAATTAGGTTTTTGGACTCCATGGGTGGAAGAATCCATGGATGAAGAAACTCACATACCTTTTAAACCTTGAAACTTGACGAAGACTTTAAGAAACTTGAGAAATCCTTTGGAAGCTTGACTTTAATGTAAGAAGATTGAATCCCAAGAAATTGGAAGAACTTGATGGAGGATCTTTAGAGAGAATTTGGGAGGATTTGAGAGCATTTAAAGAGAGAATTAGGTCTAAAAATAGGAGAAATTTCAAGTATTTACATATAAAAAGGTGTTGGGTTAAGTCCCAACTATCCTCACTTAATAAAGAAGAAGTTCTCAAAAATTTACATACAAAAAGACCAGGGGCGCGATGCGCCTTAGTTCTTTGACTGTGAAATTTTGCGCGAACTTTAATTTTTTTTCCTTGTTTTGACCTAGGAATGGGTTTAGGACACTTTTGTACCATAGGGGAACAAGTGGACAACGTGAACTTGTCGCACACTCTTCTAATTTGCGTAATTTCATGCAAAAAATTATTTTTCAATTGGGTGACCTAAAAATCAAAGACGACTCTTTTCCTACACAACTTTACCTCCTTAAAAAGAATAAGAAGTTGGATTTGCGAAATAACACATGGATTTAAGATATTTAAGAAATACACATTGGAACTTTTCAAGTTGCATTGGGAGGTGTTATATTATCTCACCCTTTGAGAACATTCGTCCCCGAATGTTATGAAACTACACTTTAAAGGAAAGATAAGATACCTTTCAACTCTAAAATAAATTCATCAGTGCACCTTAAATATCATTTTCTTGAAAACTTCAAACTTATGCATCAAGATGCCATTAAAATACTATACCATGAGTATGAATGCATAAAACTTGACTCTATGTGCTGAAACTCATAACTGGTCACTCTAAACATGATTGTTTTATTATCTTAGGTTTGAGTAGAGTGGAAAAGGTAGGAATATATTTCATCATGTACGCTTCCGCTTCCCAAATCGCAATTTCAGCTTGTTGGTTCCTCCAAAGGACTTTGACGGATGCTACATCTTTGTTTCTCAATCTGTTTACTTGGCTATCTAATATTTCCATTGGAACTTCTTCATATGAAAAATTATAATTAACCTTCACATCTTCCAATGGAACTATGAAATTTGGATCCCCCAAGAACTCCCTCAACATTGACACATGGAACCCTGGATGAATTTCGTTCATTTTCAATGGAAACTCTAACTCATATGCCACCTTACCAACCCTTCTCACAATCTTATAAGGCCCTACATACCTAGGATCAACTTCCCCTTCTTGTCATATTGAACTACACCTTTCATGGTTTACACCTTCAAGTAAACTCAATCATCAACATTAAACTCAAGGTCCCTTCTCCTCACATCGTAGTAGGACTTTTATCTACTTTGGGTGGTCTTCAATCATTCTCTTATGAGCTTCACTTTTTCCAACATCCATAACCAAATCCAATCCAATCAAGGCAATTTCCCCAACTTCATACCATCCACCCGTGACCTACATCATTTATCATATAGAGCCACAACTAATGCTATCTCAATGCTTGAATGATAACTATTGTTGTAGGCAAACTTAAAGAGAGGTAGATGTTCATACCAACTTCCCTTGAATGCCAAGGCACAGGCCCTGAACATGTCTTCTAATGTTTGAATTATTTTTTTGGCTTGCCCATCAATTTGAGAATGAAATATGTTACTTAACTTCACTTTGGTACTAATGCCTCTTTCGAATGACTTCCAAAAGTGGAAGGTAAATTGTGTACCACAATCTGAAAGGATGGATAATGAAATCCTATGAAACTTCACCAAGTCCTAGATATATAACTTGGCATAATCCTTGGCACAAAAAGTTGTCTTAACTAGTAAGAAATAAGCCGATTTCGTTATCGGACGCACTATCACCCATATAGAATCTAAGTGCCTCTTGGTCATAGGTAATTCAACTACAAAATACATGTTAATATCTTACCATTTCCAAGTGGGGATATCAATATTCTAAGATAAGCCACTCGGCCTTTGGTGTTCCACCTTAACTTGTAGACAATTGGATCATTTGGCCACAAATTTTTAGCAATATCTTTCTTCCTTCTGTTCCACTAATATACCTCCCTCAAGTCTCTATACATCTTAGTGGAACCGAGGTGAATAAAATAGAAAGAATTGTGAGTCGCTTGCAACTTAAAATTTCTCAACCCATCAATATCTGGCGCACATAATCTCCCTAGATAATGAAGCACCCGATATCCCCCTTGTGAGAAGACCTCTATTTTTCCTTCCTTCACCAAGGTCTTCAATTCAACCAAAGAGGGATCAAGATCTTGCTTAGAGTTGACATCCTCAATCAATGATAACTCGAAGCTATTTACCACCATGACACCACCATTCTCAGCCTCACTCAATTTTAACCCAAATATAACCAACCTATGTACTTCCTTTTCTAGTTCCCTCTTCCATCATCTTCAAGTTGTGACACACTACCCATGAATATTTTACTAAGTGCATTGGCTACCCCATTTTTCACGCCCCAAAAAGAGGAGAGGCGCGACTAGCACCCGATATTGTTATTGGCCGGGTAAGCCACTGAACATGCTAGTTAACTAAACTAGGGACTAGAAAAAAATCGGGTAGCATAACGTCTAAAAGACTAAGCCTAGACATTTTAGGTCATCACCTAGTCAACAGTAAATCATGTACATCAAGATAGGTAAACCAAAATGATGGAGTACTAGTTAGCCGACAAGGCTGCAACAATGAAGGTATAGGCACACACTATATATACATGCCAATCTGATTACTGGAGACTGAAAGGCACAAAAGAACCGACCCACAATAACATGTCTACAATAGCCTCTAAGAGAATCACTAATACTCTGCCGGGACAGGGACCCGACTATACCCATTTGTATAACAAAAAGTAAGCATCCTCTGAAAGCTCCAGGAAGAGGCGAAGCTTACCAACTCACAACTGAACAGAGCTCCTAGTGGAGGGGTAAATCAGAACCCCTACCTGAACCTGCACACACAAAATAAAATGCAGCGTCCCCAGGCAAAGGGACGTCAGTACGAATAAATATGTACTGGTATGTAAGGCAAGAAGTAAAATCATAGATAACCGTAGTAAAAAGGTTAATTAGAAATACCACCTGTAACCAAAACTCAAGTAGCCTTAATGACTAATAAGCAACCTACTAGTGATCAAATATGCATCGTATGCTCGAGTATCGCATTTTGTGAATACATACATATAGATGCAAATACATGACATACCCAACCACATGCTAGCAATGGTGGTCCTTTCCGGTAGCTAACTGGCATCATATCTGCCAACCTGTGGCCATCTGTATCATATACATACATATATATATATATATATATATATATATATATATAATCATTTGGGAAAATAAGCCATAACCTCTGATTATAGCTCGAAATTCATGCATAACGTGCAATGTATAATATGAATATTGAATGCACATAGTAGGTCGTCGCAAGAACTTAGACAATCTTGGATTATTGGTACACTTATTCTCACATAATAATAATCACTGTCATTTAGTCAATCCTGGCTCATTGGAACACTTATTCTCATAACATCATAATCGTTGTCATAGCATATACACATAATTCATGGGATCTTATATGTCTTTTTAACAAGCTTGGGGACTTAACCCAACATTTAAAGTGAAGCATTAACTTTGAAAATGTTCATATAGGTGCTTTACATTATGCTTATACTTGGTCCCATGTCAATTAGTAAAAGAAAGTATTTAAAGAAGATCAAGTGCCTTAGTCGTTTAAATAGGAGCATCTCACTGGAGAATATTGGAAACCAACACGTTACTTGTTAAATGCTTCAATCATATTTTTGAATGGAAGAAGGACTGATTATGAATACTACATTCCTTTTGCATTCTACATTTATTTTAATGGCACTAAACCAAGAAGAGAAACACCTCAAACATATGAATAGGTAGCCAAAAAAACCAACAAAATGATATATAGATATTGAATGTCCAGCTTAAGCGAACGAATGGAATTTCAACTTAATACCATCATAAAAATAACTCACTTGTAATCCCAGTGCCTTTCACAGAAGATCTTTCTAGCAACAGAATAGTAAGATAATGCATTTGACGTTTTGGAAAATTTCTCGGATTTTATGCTAAAATGAGGGACAGAGCTTAGCCTTAACATACCTCCCAACGATCTCCCAATTGCTCAAAGTTCCTTCACGAAAGTTGTTCCTTATGTCCTAAGCTTCTCAACCACTATATATACACAACTTATACCCACCTATAAATAGTCCATAATTTAACATTAATCGCCAGATTTTCCATAGAGAATTTTGCAAGTAGACATTCATAAAACTTCATAAAAATGATCGTAAACGAGCCCAAGGATTATTACCTGAACACACCAGCTGCAAACCTAGAATAACCAGCAAGAACATCATTTTTTACAGTCCAAAAACGGCTCCAAACACAGCTAATAGGAGGGGAAAACAATTGTAAAGCGTAAGGCACACATTTCTAGGCACACAGACAAATTTTAACGGTAAAAATGAGAAAAACGTACTCAAATTCCTTTGGTACCTTGAGGGAACTTTTCCTTTAGTTTATAAACTATTTGGGGACGAAATAGCACTAGTTTAAACTTTAAAAAGCTCAAATTAGCCGACATTAATGTGGGTCGACCCGACCCGACCCGATTTCCTGCTCGAGCAGTCACAGTAAAATTGTCATAACGTTTTATTCTGAGGTCGGTTTGCTACGCGGTTTTGTGCGTTGAAAACTAGACCCATAGATCTTCAATCTGATAGGTTATGGAACTTATAACTCTTTATATTTGTGGAGATATGGCCTGATACATTTGACCCAAATTTAAGAAGGATTTCTTAAAAAAACTTATGGTAACCTTGGCCAACCTTTATCTTGCAACTTTCTTGATTCCAAAACATAATGTATGACTTTTGTGTTATTAAAATAACTTTTTAAAAATCCTTTATTAGAAAATTATACACTTTTAGTCCCATTTGAAATATGAAACCTAATTTAAACCTTCCAAAAAGGGCGAGGTGCCACTCGAACCATTTCTTTAATCACGAATGTGTAATTTGGGGATTCCTTTGACTTGAAATATTATGTCCTTGATATTACCTCTTATTGTCAGCCTTATTATCCCCAGGTGCTAGCAAAAATCACATATGCCTTATATAATGTCACACTACTTATATAATGGAAGACGAGAAACACGGGGTCTCATATCATTAGCTTTACTTGAGTGATATTTCATTCATGTCATAATCTTTGAAGAGTTCCAACCATCTCCCTTTCCTTAAATTGAGATCTCTTTATGTAAACACATGTTGGTGACTCTCATGATGGGTGAACACATAAATATGGATCCCATATAAGTAATGACGCTTAATTTTCAATGCAAATGCCAGGCTGCTAGCTCGATCATATGTTGGATAGTTCATCTCATGCACCTTTAGTTTCCTTGAAGCATAGGAAATCACCTTACATTTTGTATTAACACACCACCCAAGCCAATTTTTGAGGCATCACAATAAATAACAAATTCATCGTTACCCTCCGGGAAAGTCAAGATTTGAGCCAAAGTCATCCTATCCTTTAATGTTTGGAAGCTCTTCTCAGACTCATCCGCTAATAAAAACTTCACCTTTTTTTGGGTCAACTTAGCCAATAGGGATGAAGTAGAAGAGAATCCTTGAATAAATCTTCTAGTATAACTAGTTAGGCTAAAAAAACTTCTAATATCCGTAGGAGTCAATGATCTTGGACAATTTCTCACCGCTTCTGTCATTTTGGGGTCAACTATTATCCCATCACCGGACACAACATTCCCAAGAATATTTCCTCCTTCAACCAAAACTCACATTTGTTTAATTTGGCATGTAACTTCTCATCCCTTAGAGTTTGTAAGATCACTCTCAAATTCTCCTTGTGATCTTTTCCATCTAGTGAATAGATCAAAATGTAATCAATGAATATCACCATGAATATATCAAGGTAGGATTTCAACACCCTACTCAAAAGGTCCATAAAGATAGCCAATGCATTAGTTAACCTAATGGACATCACCATAAATTTAAAAAGTCCATACCTTGTCCAATGCCATTTTGGGAATATCACATTCCCTCACCCTCAATTGATGATATCTGAATCTCAAATCAATTTCAAAAAAGTGTTTATCCCTTTGTAATTAATCAAACAGGTCATCATCCGTGGGAGTGGATATTTGTTCTTGATGGTAACTTTCTTGAGTTGGCCATAATCTACACAAATTCGGAGTGACCCATCGTTCTTCTTTACAAATAATACTGGGGTACCCAACAGGGATCTACTACGTCTAATAAATCCCTACTCTAGAAAATCCTTCAATTGCTCATTTAGTACCTTTAACTCTACCAGGGTCATTCTATAAGGAGAGATTGATATAGGTTGGGTGTCGGTGATGTCCCCCAAGCTACACCTCATTTTTGAAGGTTTAAGCGGTTGTGGTCAAGATATATAACCTAACTAAAGTTAGGGTCAAACCCAGAGGGAATATGGTCAGACTCGGAGTAATTGCAAGCAAGTTGAATGAATTAATCTACTTACCTCACAAAAGAAGGGGTTTTATAATTGCAAAAAAATAAACCTAAGCTAGAACAAGTGTTGTGAAACCAATGAGAGAAATAACTAGGGTATTGTATCCCTAATGAATTCTTAATTTGGTATTACCAGAGAATCATCATCTTTTTTAGTGTGTAGCATGCAGAACGGTAAGTTATGTTTACCAGACCCTTTGATCCAGGCGACAGGTAAATTTCATTAAGTGATTTGATCCATCCCCGCAGTGTGTCATTACTACCCTTACCTATTCTTCCAGTACAACCTCCCCTTTATCCAATTTAGTTGATTAGATGAGAAGGATCATATTAAATCCTGTTAATTAATCTCTTTTTTTTTTACTATTCATTACTACCTTGGTCCAGTCAATAAGAGTTAGGTGGGTTCTAACGTTGGACACCATTAAAAAGAAATCAAAACGAAGAGAATTAATTAATACATGCATATACACTTTCCAAGAATTACAGATTATCAATTTTACCTTGTTAGTTCTTCATGGTTCCCACAACCCTAGTTGTGAATTTAGCTATGCATATTCAAACTCAAGCTCTTCTCCTCTTTCCTCAAGTCCTAGCCTTATTAGGATATTGTAATAGGACTTAGAATGGGGGTTTTAGACCCTTTGTCGTCAAAACAACCTTATTATATTACGTATGGAGTTTCGGAGGGGCTGGAAATTGACTGGAATGCCCCTCGTAATGATTTAAAAAAATTCAACTCAGAGAAGACCTAGTCCGCGACGCGGACTGGTCGCGCACTGTGTATTTTCAGAAAACGTTTTTGAATGAGTTTTCTCAATCCCATAAAAAATTTCAAAAAAATATAAGTGCTTGTCTGTGATGGAGGCGCAACACACTCCTGTCGCATACTAACACTGTTTTGCGCTTCGAATTGAAAAATTTATCTTTTGATTGAGTCGCTCTAAAAATTGATCGAGACTATTTTTCCACTCAATTTTTCGTGTTAATCACAAACCCGACTTTGGATTTGCCATACGAGCATGGGAATATGTTTTACGCGCACACCCTCCTTCTAAAGGTATTTTGGTAATTTTATCGAGCTTTACATTATCTCCTCCTTGGGATCATTTGTCCTTGAATAGTGTGTATAGGTGGATATCAAGGCATGAATAGACTCGAAACTCATCTCAGCACTCAACTCAATCGATTAACTCTCGACTCAAGAATAGAAAGTCACATTAGGAATAGATACATCAATTTAGTAAAAGGTAAGAAATTTACCTTCAACACTCTCATAATTTGGCACGAATAGGTGCGGATATTTGGCCTTCATCTCTTCCTCAGCTTCCCATAAGGCTTCCTTAATGAATTGATTATTCCACAGGACGTTGACCGAGGCTATCTCTTTGTTCCACAACTTATGAATCTGACGATCAAGGATTTGAACCGGGACCTCTTCATGAAATAGGCTATCATTCACTCCAATGCTATCAACAGGGATCACTAAGGTAGGATCTCCTAAGCATTTCTTCAACATCAAAACATGGAATACTAGATGGACTCCATCTAACTCGGAAGGCAACTCTAACTCATAAACGACCTTTCCAATCCTCTTTACAATCTAATATGGTCCAACATAGCGTGGACTCAACTTTCCTTTCTTCGAAAATCTTAGGATACCCTTCATAGGTGACACTTTCAAATACACTCAATCATCTACCTCGAACTCCAAGTCTCTTCTCCTCGCATCAGTATAAGATTTTTGACGACTTTGGGCAGTCCTTAACCTCTCTCTAATGACCTTGAGCTTCTCTATTGATTGGTGGACAATATCAGGCCCAATCAACTCCGCTTCTCTAACCTCAAACAACCCACTGGTGATCTACATCTCATCCCATACAAGGCTTCATAGGGAGCCATTTGAATGCTTGCATGATAACTATTGTTATATGCGAATTCAATCAGTGGTAGGTGATCATCCCAGTTCCCCTTGAATCAAGAACACAAGCTCTCAACATCCTCTGATGTTTGAATTGTATGCTATGCCTAACCATCTGTCTGTGGATGAAAGGTTGTGCTCAGGTTTACCTTAGTACCCAATCCTTTTTGGAACGATCTCTAAAATTAGGAGGTAAATTGAGCTCCTTTGTCTGAGATGATGGACAAGGGAACCCCATGTAACCTCACAATCTCCTCGATGAACAACTTGGTGTACTCTTCTGTAGTGTTTGTTGTCTTAACTGCCAAGAAGTCAGCCGATTTAGTCATCCTATCCATAATCACCCATATCGAATCATGTTGCTGTCGAGACCTTGGTAAACTAGTAATAAAGGCCATATTAATCATCTCCAACTTCAACTTCAGAATCTCAAAGTTTTGAGCCAATCCACATGGCCTTTGATGCTCAACCTTCACTTGTTTGCAATTCGGGCATTTAGAAATAAACTCAGTAATATTCCTCTTCATTCCACTCCACCAATAGACTTCTCTTAAGTCGTGGTACATCTTGGTAGAGCCAGGATGCATGGAATATCTAGTGCTATGGGCTTCCGCCATGATTCTGTCTCAAATGCCATTAACATCTGGAACACACAACCTACTTTGGCATCTCAACACTCCATCTCCCCCTTGGAGAAAACCATCACTTTTTGTTTGTGGACAGCCTCCTTCAATTAGAGTATGACAGGATCTTGGTCTTGCTTTCCTTTCACCTCTGCCACTAAGGATAAAACAGATCTATTCTAAACATTAACTCCTCCTTCATCATTCTTCTCAAGTTGAACTCCCAATCGAGCCAATCGATGCACTCCCTTGGCTAATTACTTTCCTTTCTTCACATGGGTTGTGCTACTTATTGACAACCTGCTAAGAGCGTCAGCAACAACGTTAGCTTTACCTGGATGGTAGTGAATGCTCATGTCATAATCCTTAAGCAACTCCAACCATCTCCTCTATCTCAGGTTGAGCTCTTTCTAACTAAAGACATATTGCAAGGTCTTGTGGTTAGTGAACACATCCGTATGCACTCCATATTAGTAGTGGCGCCAGATTTTAAGTGCAAACACCACTGCTGCCAACTCAAGATCATGGGTTGGATAATTCCTCTCATGAACCTTGAGTTGTCTGGAAGCATAGGCTATCACTTTCCCTCTCTACATTAGTACACATCCCAACCCAACCCTCGAAGCATCACAGTAAATTACCAAGTCCTCCATCCCATCGGGTAAGGTTAGGACTGGTGTAGTAGTCAACCTCATTTTCAACTCTTGGAAATTCTTCTCACGTTCCTCGAACTAGTGAAACTTGACCTTTTTCTGAGTCAATTTAGTTAATGGCGCGGATTGGGAAGAAACTCCCACCACAAATCTACGGTAGTAGCCTACCGACCCCAAGAAACATCTAATGTCAGTCAGAGTGGTCGGTCGGAGATAGTTCTTAACCGCTTTAATCTTTTGGGCATCCACTCGAATACCATCACCAGAAACAACATGGCCTAGAAAAGCAACTGACTTAAGCCAGACTCACACTTTGAGAATTTTGCATACAACTCATGGTCCTTAAGAGTTTGGAGGACAACTCTGAGAAGATTAGCATGCTCCTCCTCACTTCTCGAATATACCAAAATGTCATCGATGAAAACAATCACAAACATGTCAAGATATTGTCTAAATACTCTATTCATCAAGTCTATAAAGGCTATAGGTGCCTTCGTCAACCCAAAGGACATGACCAAGAACTCAAAATGGTCATATCTAGTCCTAAAGGTTGTCTTTGGAATATCACATTCCCTCACCTTCAACTGGTGGTAGCCAGATCTAAGGTCTATCTTGGAGAAACAAGAGGCGCTCTGAAGTTGGTCAAACAAATCATCTATCCTTGGGAGGGGATATTTATTCTTTATTGTGGCCTTGTTCAGTTGCCTGTAGTCAATACACATTCTGAGGGAGCCATTTTCTTTTGCACGAATAGGACAAGAGCACACCAAGGTGAAACACTGGGCCTAATGAAGCCCTTCTCTAGAAAATCTTTCAGTTGCTCTTTCAACTCTTTCAACTCAGCGGGGGCCATCCTATAAGCTGGAATTGAAATAGGCTGGGATCGGGAAGAATGTCAATCCCAAAGTCAATCTCCTATCAGGAGGGACTCTAGGCAGATCATCAAGAAATACTTCCAGAAACTCCATTAACAATCGGGACTGACTCAAGAGTTGGGGACTCAACATCATCAGATTTAACTCGCACGAGGTGATAGATACAACCTTTGGAAATTAACTTTCTGGCTCTAAGATATGAGATAAACTTTCCTCTAGGTGCAACAGAATCACCCTTCCACTCAAGAACCGGTTCTTTAGGAAATTGGAACTTAACGGTTCGGGATCTTCAATCAATAGAGGCATAACATGCGTAAAGCCAATCCATGCCAAAAATCAAATCAAAATCAACCATCTCCAACTCAACCAAATCCACAAGAGTATCCCTATGATGGATGGACACTACACACGCTCTATAGATTCTCTCAGCTCGAATAGATCACCCACTAGAGTAGAAATATCAAAGGATTCAAGTAAACACTCATGGGTTCTGTTAAATCTATTGGCCACAAAAGGAGATATAAACGACAATGTGGCTCCCAGATCCATCAAAACATAACAATCAAAAGTGAAGACTTAAATCATACCCACGGCACACAAGAAGTTTGTTGCCTCGCCTGCGCCTGACATAGTGGCCCTCTGGTTTCCTCTAACTGGTGGGGCTGGTGTAGTAGACTGAGTCTGGTCAGCCCACCTTGGATAATCTCTCCTATAGTGACCCGCTTGGCCACATCTATAACACACATCATTCTCATTATGACGTCTCCCTAAGTGTAATTTTCTATACTTATCACATGGTGGCTTACCCTGCGAACCTTGAGGCACGCTAGCTTATGACTGGGATCCATGGGTCCCAACATTCTGAAACCTTTGATCATACCTGCCTCTAGGCACAAGGGCACTAGCAGATGATGGTGCTGGAAATCGATTGCCATTACCTTTCCTTCCAACCTCATGGTTGGATGTAGTAGTAGTGGTGGTGGTGCCATAGATAGGTCGACCTGAACTCCCCTCACCCTAGTGAGTATCAGATGGGGCAAAGAAAGCAGTCTATTCCCCTTAGGCCTTTATTCCATATTGGTGGTAGCGTATGACACATAGAACTCTGTGACCATCACTGGGGAGTACTTCCCCGACAGAGCTACCAACCACTATAAGCTATAATAGACTATGGTGTCTTGGAGTTCGGGGATACTGTCTAGCCCAGAATTGATGATTTGAGGCTCCTCAAATATATTTCGAGCCTGTCAGCCCCGCTTATCATGCTGGAGGTTGTCCCGATATATCTACTACATACCCCGTACATACCACAAATTAAGCAATGCATCTTGAGGTGAGGGTGGTGCTAGGGGTGCTGACAAAGACTCAAACTCAGACTCCTCTCCATATTTGGACACTAATTAGCCCTACAAGTATAGGAAAGAAAAGCAAGAAGTTACAAGAAAAGGTGGCAGCAGAACTTATGAAGGCTCATCTATAAGCCATAAGAAAAACTACGGGCCATAGAAGGTCTTCGTAGGTGGCAGGGTACACTGAAATAGGTTACTAGAAATACACCTATGAGACCAGGTACGGCTTGTAGAAAAACTACAGGCCATAGACTCAGTCGTAGGTATAATTCCAGAATTAACATTTACAGGTATGAACCCTAAGAAACCAATCTACGAGCCGTAGTCTTAACTACGGCCAGTAAATGGTCTCATCTAATGGAATTTTAGAAATCCCCAAGTTACTAGTTTTACTCATAAGGGGCAACAATGGCTCGTGGATTAATCCATGGGCCATAGAAGACCCTCGTGTTGTAGAAATATAGCAACTTGGGCTTTTCCAAATCCACCAAACGGGTTCCATTACGAGCTTCTCAACAAGGAAAAGCAACCATCGCTAAATTTAAAGCTACAATTTTAGGCACTCAAATGATTTCACCAAGTTACCCAATACCCCACATATGTGAATTTAAAACTATCCCATCAATTATCAATTTGCATATTCATATAACATTCCGACCACCATTTGTCAATTAAAATTCATGCTATCATTCACACACACACATTCGCATGCCATTTTTCAGACAAATAGTTCAATTTACTTTCGATGACATGCGATTGTGTGATTTCAAGCAACTACATACACGCACGTCGTGGCCAATTTGAATAAACACTTTAAATACATTTTTCGGTATATACAGGTTTAATTTAATGGCGACTTCTCAATTAGTTTCAAGCAAGTATTATTTCTCATGAGTGGGCTACACAAATTTTGAGCACATCAACCTCGGAATACCATACCCAACAGCAATCTAACCTAATGATACAAATTTCGGTGATATATGAAAATTAAAGTTAAGAACATACTGAATTTTGATAAATTAGTGGAGAAATTGAAGGAGGAAGCCGAGATAGGTGAAATCTTAGGTGGCCGAAGCTCGTCGAAAAGTTGCCGGAAAGTATGGGGGTTAGCCAGACGGTGGTTGGAGACATGGGGGAGAAGGATGTGTTAGGTTAATTTGGGAAATTTAGGCAAGAATGAGGGATAAATTATTTTCCCCCTCTTTTATAACATTGACCGGGTCAGGTGAAAATTGGGTTCAAGCCCTACGAAACCCCGAGTACGGGCTGTAGAAGATTCTATGATCCACCAAATATGGTTTTGTAGTATGCCCAAACCCTAATTTGGGATATTGGCCTCAAGGATTAATCTATGAGTTATGGATATATGGCTCATAGATTGGGTCATAGAAGCCCCCAACACTTGGAAAGTTTTAGGAATCTTACCTAGGGTCCATGAGCCCCATTTACGACCCATAGTTTTATATACGGGCCATAAAGTTGGCTCATAGACTGGAGTGCACAAATATTTGCTTACTAGAAGTGTTCTGTGAGTCAATGTATGAATCGTTATGTGAACCACAAGTCGTAGAACTGGTCATAGAACCACTTTTCATCTCTTTCTAGCCCTGATTGGCTGACTTACCCTTGTTCCTGCATATCCTTCATAGCACAAACTACTACCCTATATGCCACCAGTCCTAAAAGTTCGAAAATCCTAAAAGTTCGAAAAGACAATCATAATAAGAAAATTAAACTACCTACAAGTCCAAAAAGTTAAAACTAAAGCAAAAACACTACTGTTACATCAGATATCTTAGGTTGCCTTCCAAGTAGCCCCTGATTATTATTGCGGTACGACTTCAAAAACTTAGTTACTTAGGCTTTACCAAATTCCCAAACTTCCATATTTAATCATCGGGCCTCTTTATAGACTGACAAATATTAAAGATGACCTCTTCATCATTTAATCAGAACTTTAGTTGGCCTCATTCTATATCTACCAATGATGGCCCAGTGGCTAGGAAGGGCCTTCCTAAGATGATTGGGACTTCGAAGTCAACTTCACAATTCAGGATCACAAAGTCTACGTGGAATATGAATTTTTCCACTTTGACAAACACGTCATACAATATCCTATAGGCTTCTTCACCCAACTGTCAACCATCAGCAATCGCATATTTGTTGGAGTAGAGGCTCGCAAGGCTAACCTTTTGAATACTGCAAGAGGCAATAGATTGATGATAGCGCCTAAATCACATAATGCCTTTGCAAATTCATCTCCAATGGTGCAGGTTATGGTAAATGCTACGGGATCTTATCGCTTCTGCAATAAGGACCTTGTTGCTATCGCACTGAAATGTCGAAGCTCTTGACAGAGCTCTTGGCTCAAAGTTTGTTTTTTTGTGACCAAGTCATTCATGAACTTCGCATACCCAGGCATCTTCACCAATTCCTCAATGAGAGGGATGTTGATGCAGAGTTGCTTCAGTATGGAGATGAAGTGTTGGAATTTACCTTCCTCTTTCTTCTTTTTGAGTCTCTGAGGGAAAGGAAGGGGAGGCATAGGAATGGGTTTCAACTTCTATGGCATCACTACTACATCATTCACCTCATCCTTGGTGCTAATATCTCTAGTCTCTACATCCTTGCTCTCAACTATCTTCTCACGAACCTCATCATCATTTACTTGCATCGGCGGGTCAATGGTCTATATCCCACCATATTTCATCACTGCCATACACTACCATTCATTCTTTGGGTTTGATTGATGTTGCTGGGCAATATGTGTTTCTGATGCTGGTTCAATTGAGTCGACATCTGACCATATTGTTGCTCCAGCTGATTCATAGCAACAGAATGAGACTTAATTTTCTAATTAATGTTGGAAATATCAGATTTCATCCCTTTCAAGGTCTCATCCTGAGTGTTAACCTTCTTCAACAGTCGGTCGAACATCTCCTCAATTCAAGAGCTGCCAGCACTAGAGTTTTGATTATGTGGTGGCACATATGGACCATTTTTGTAACCATCTCTGTGTCCCCAATCTGAATCTCTATCCTGGCGCCTAATCCTGTCATAGTAGCCTCCTCGATTATTGTCTCTGAAAGCACCATCCTTGTTAAAGTTCCAACTTTGGTTTCCTTGACCCTTGGCACCAATAGTCCTAATTGAACCCTTAGGCATTGGACCAGAAACCCACCATCTGATCAGTGACAAAGAAAGTGTCCTCCTCATAGTAAGTGTCCTCGTACATCAGTGCTCGTGGAGGCCAACGAGCTACTGTATTCACATGTTCATGTCTCTGCTTCATCAACAACCCCATATTAGTACTAATCCGAGAAAGCTCTTGCATCATCTCCTCATTTATCTTTGCTTGCGGTGAATTAGTACTGACTCAGAATGATCTTTTAGTTGTTGACTTGTCTCTCGACCCCATGCATGATTCATCTTGACAACTCTCTCCAACCTTTTAGCTATCGCCATAAATGGACAATTTAAAAATGAGCCTCCCATAATAGTGTCAACAATAGCTTGGCTATTTTCATCTAGGGCTCGATAGAAGATTTTCACCAAGGCATCATCAACGATCTTGTGGTCAGGGACACTCCTCAGGCACTTTATGAACCTCTCCCGTGTAGTGTTGATTGAATCACCAGGCAATTGCTCAAAGTTGTTGATTTGGTCATTCAACTTCAACTTCTTTGACCTAGGAAAGAACCTTTCCAAAAAGGCCTTCTACATTTCTGCCTAGCTGGTGATTGAACTCTATGGGAGCTTGGATAACCATAGCATTGCTTTACCCTTTAGAGGCAATAGGAAGACATAAAGCCCAACGGTATCCATGGACAGATTTTGACTTCCCATAATACTCTTGCAGACGAAGACAACATTGTGTAGATGGTTATGAGGATCCTCCAAAGGTAAGCCCGCGAACAACCCGTTATTTCATAGCATTTGAAGTAACCCACTCAAAATGATGAACTTTGTGTCATCCGATAATGGAGGTAACATAATAACTCTAGTGGCACCCATCGCCATAGGATTAAGCATGAATTGATTCCATGTGTTAGCTGCAGCTTGAAGACCCTATGGTGGTAGATTAGCAACCTCAAGTAGTGGTGGGTTATTATTGTTATTGTTCTGGTTCAGTGCTACAATAATTGCATCATTCACAACGTTGTTTGCATTGTTCTAGGCCATTCTTCTTAGTGTCTTCGGGATCTTAGGGTCAAATGGAGTCAAGGGTTTACCTCGACTATAAGTGTTGGGTATACACTACACTTGCATGTTGTAACAAAACAAAATCAACAATAAATGGAAAATGAGGGAAATAAGGATTAATTCCTGAATTACTCAAATTAAACTAGTATAAAGTCATATTCTCTAGCAACAACACAAAAATCTTGATGCCTCTCAAGCTACACCTCTTTTTTTATGGTTTAAGTTATCGTCAAGATACATAACCTAACAAAGGTTAGGGTCGAACCCACAAAAAATATGGTCTAGACCTGGAATAATTGCAATTAAGTCAAATGAACTAACCTACTTATCTCTTGAAAGAGGGGAATTTGTACTTGCAAGAAGGTAAACCTAAACTAGAAGCAAGTGTTGTGAAACCAGTGAAAGAAGTAACTAGGGTATTGTGTTCCCCATAAATTCCTAACTTAGTATCACCAAATAATCGTAATCTTTTCTAGTGTGTAGCATGCCGAACGGTAAGCTAAGTTTACCAAACCTTTTGATCCAGGCGAGAGGTGAATTTCACTATGTGATTTGATCCAGCCCCGCAGTGTGAAATTACTAACCCTTACCTATTGTTCTAGTACAAGCTCCCCTTGATCTAGTTCAGTTGATTAGATAAAAAGGATAACATCGAATCATGTTAATTAATCTTTTTTTCTATTCATTACTACCTTGATCAAGTAAGTAAGTATTAGGCGAGTTCTAACGTTGGCAATCATTAAAAAGCAATCAAAACAAAGAGAATTAATTAATACATGCATGCTCACTTTCCAGGAATTATGAATTATCCAGTTTTACCTTGTTAGTTTTTTATGGTTTCAGCAACCCTAGTTGTGGATTTAGCTATACATAATCATTGTAGATGAAAGAATCATGATATAGAATAGCTTAATTAAGCATTTACAATGAAGAAATTATGAAAAAGAAATCCCAAATTCTTTACTAGAAATCACAATGTAATTATTTTGATAGAAAAATCACAAAGTATGAAGTCACAAATGTGTTTCGCAGTTCTCTCGTGTGTCTGTCTGTCAAAAAGAACTAAAAACCTATTTATAATAATTAAATACAAACCCAAAATAGAATAGAAAAATTGGATCCAGCAGCTTATATGGACTGGGTTACGGGCCATATAAAGTTCCATAGCCCATACAAGGCTTTACACTCTGCATTTTTCAAAAACTAATGTCCAATCTAAGAGACCTTTTTACAGGCCGTATTAAAAAACTGCAAATAGATCCTTCACTAGATGTAACTTCAGAAAATAGATCCTTCATTGGATCTCACCATGAAACCTCTATACGATTTGTGGAAGTATCCACAACCCATAGAGTGTCTCGTAAGTCCTTGAAAACTACAATTTTGCAGAACTATTCCTAAAATCATGCCAAATCCTATAATCCTGAAAACAAATATAAATATCCATCAAACCCACTAACATCGCTTCTGGAAGACACAAAATTCCAAGTTTTAATAACCAAAAGTACTGTATTTTGATAGCACATCACTCGCCACTAAAACCTATAGTAGTAGTCTACTGAACCTGAGTCTAATGTCGACCACCACCACCGCCGCTAAAATCCTTAGCTTGATAACCCATTTTACCATATCTAAATTATGCATCCAATTCGGCTAAGCACTTCAGTGATTTTTCATACATTTCTTACATGCCAGAGTAGCTTGACCAACCGAACCTCCTCCTTAGACCTTAGGGTTAGACACCCTATCCTTATCAAAACGTTAATGTCAGATTGTTAGAAGAATTTGGAATGGATTTATCTTGGCAAAATTATAAACGTCCACCATTTTTGGGCCTAGCATGAGAAAATTCCCCACCAGCAACACGAGCCCTCTAGGAATCCCTTACCCTCTCTCTTAGATATTCATCCTCAATTTTCTTAGCATAGGTCATAATCCTTAAAATGTCTCTCTTTTATTAGCATAGCCATCTTGCATTCCTTGAACACTGAGCCTAAAACACCAAACAAAAATTTTCTCATTTCAACTCTAGGGTCGGCAACCATGAAAGAAGAATACTTAGGCAATTGATAGAACTTGAGGGAATCCTCTCTCACATTGTTGTGACCCGGACCTAGGGTCTAGGAGTGGCATGGAAAATGGAAATCCGAGAGTCCCCTAACAAGCCTCAAAGTATCCATATTCACATCATCGATTCGAAAGCGTATTAAAGATAGTAAACACATAGTTCTAAAGGATGGAAAAGTAGGACTCACACTATGGGGATGGCATAGGGATAAGGATAAACATGGATTCACACAACACGTAGCATACAAAGGCTAAGGGGCGGGTATGTATACTCACTCTTTGTGAAAAACTGCAACTTAGGATCTTAGAAAAAATCAATATCATAATACTCATAATCAATCCATAATAACCATATCCAATAGGTAGCCATAACCATAATCTCTGAATACAACACATAGAATATACTTTTACAAGAGTCTACAAGATGTCCAATAATGCCTCTAGTCATAAGATAGGATGGGGGCCAAGATATGTCCCAGGCTCACCCTCAAAGTAAAGATAACAGAAGCAAAATAAACATGCGGTATAGGAATGGTGGCTTGTCCTTAGAAGATAGGACTTACAACAACAAGCATCTCAAATAAAATTTAGTTGTCCAACGGTCAATGAAGGTAGTCTCCGGTCCCTACATGGTTAGATAATGTAGGCAAAAAGTATGTGTTAGTATGTTTGAATGTACAAAGTATACGAGCATGCAATGCATATGAACTTGTTAAACCTGCATTCAATGTTAGATGACAAGGGCACATTTTATAGAAACATATATACATACATACGTACGTACATATATATATATATATATATATATATATGTACGTACGTATGTATGTATGTATCAAAGAGAAGTAGTATAATAATATGCCAAGAAATCCATGATGCATGAAATGCTATAACGCTCATATATAGTGGGGATGTGACCTCAACCAACATATAAGACCAAGCGAGCTATTACTTGGAATCCCAATGTTATCCCTACACCAAAAAAGGTGGTATACTTGCCAAAGGTAAACCATACTTATCCTTATGGGCCACCCATTTCGGATAGGATTTTCATAATATTTCTAGCGGGTCATGCCTCAACTAATAGGATGAGCCTCAGATATCAATGTATTGTAACCGCACCTCCCATTTCGATGAGGGTTACCATATACATATACCTATGTTGGCACATAGTTCAAGTCAGCATCCCACAAGAATACTTATACATATACATGCTTTCAAAAGAGGCACAAGTCATTTTAAATCATTTCAATGCATACTTGGGCTTAAAAGCCAAACATATTTCATAAATATTCATACTTGGGCTAAAAAGTCAAATCCCAATTCAATCCATAGGTTTCATGCATAGGAATAGCTCATTCACTTAACAATATGGTGCAAGCACCTAATAAGCTCAAAGAGATAATAATTATTGACATTTATGTGATCACATTCTTGCCACATCCATACTTTTATCAAAATCATATACATAAACATAATTGGGTGTAACTCACTTCATAATCTTTATAAAATCAAATGCTCATGAATACATATGCTATGAGTGATGTGAGCCCAGCATGGGTATACAGATTCAATCTAAAATCAACAATACAATACGAAATTGAAGAGAATCCATTAGTAAAATCCACATTCAAATCATAATAATGATTACCCATGCTTAAATCAAACTTTAAAGAGACAATGCATATTCAAATATTCATAATAATCATGTATTTTGACATATTAGGGCTTAAATCAACTTATAATCAACAATAAATCATAGCTCATACTTCAATTGAATTTAATAATAAATAATATTCAAAACCCATATTTAAAGTAAACAAAATTTCATGAAAGAATTTAGGTCTTCTTGGTTGAAAGGGACCAAGAATCAATCCCACATACCTAAGTTCACCAAGAAGAAACAAGAAGAATTTGATGAAAATTGAAGTACTTCCTTGAATCCTAAGCTAATTCACTAGTCTTTGAGAGGACTTCTTAAGAGTGAGTTGAAATAATTCTAAGTTTAAGAGTGAATTTGAATGAGGGAAATAGAGTATAGGTCATTTGGAGGTCTTAGGATAGCATAAGAAGTCACAAAAGCCCCTTAAGAGTAGCCATAATTACAAAAAAAAACCATTAATAAAGTGGAATAAAATTTCTTCCCAGGGGTCCCGTGAGAAGGTCTTACGGTCCATACAAGGTCACACAGACCGTGAACCCTCCCATGAAGCCACACTTAGCCAAATCATAGGAAACTCTGAATAGACGGACTTTACGAAAATAAGCATAACTTCTTTCTCCAAACTTGGAATTAGGTGAAACCAAATGATTTGCTAAGCTAATTCAAAGATCTTCAATTTGATAGGTCACGGGACACCTAGTTCATTTTTTGCTAAGAGATATGATAATTTAAAGTTGATCCTTCTACCGGTTCTTATCAAAAGCTTCGCCAAGGGAATTCCGTACTTCAAAAATTGCACACCAACACCCATATGGAGGGATTCGTGGCCCGTGATAGGGTATATGATCCATATACTCACCTTGATCTGAAACTTAGAAGAATTTCCACTGATGAAGGTCCGAGACGGTAATTCCATACTCAGAAAAAAATCAGCGTAGGCACCCATATGGACAACTTCACGGTCCATGATAGGTCACACGGACCGTGTGGCCTCCCATGAAGCTTCACTTAGAAAAATTCTTGTTGAAAAGCTTCCGAGACAATGATCCCATACTTAAGAAAATTTTCACTCCGACGCCCATACGGAAGGCCTCATGGACCGTGAAAAGGTATACGGTCCGTGAAGGGTCCATATTTGAAATGCCTTGGCCAAAATGTGGATTGTAAAGGCAACAGCTACCTATACAGTCCACCACATGGACCATGAAGTCTCACATGCGTGTGGGGTCCATGTGTGGTATGCCTTGGTCTCAAACTCCACATTAAAGCCAATACACTACACACAAGGCCAAAGGCCACTTCTAGGTACCTCTACACGGTCCGTATACTTTCACATGAGCCGTAGAGGTCTCCCCGAAGCATCACGTTTGTCCAAAACCTTCCAGAACCAATTTTCCAAGCTCCATTAAGATCATACAAAGTCCGGGTCCTTACGTCATCTCCCCCTTGGGAACATTTGTCCTCGAATGTGCTATAACAAGGCTTGAAAGGCTTGACATAGAACATGAAACATCAAAACAGAAGATACAATGCACATTTCATCATTTGAAAAAAATCATAAAGTCATTAAAACGTGTATCAAAACATCTTTAAATCATTTGAAACATCTTAAATCATTTTCGTGGACATGTATGTATGTCATTTCATGAAACTCAAAAGTGAAAGAATTAGGACCACTTGGAATAGGAAGAACCTTATACCTTAGGCTTGAGTAGATTGGAAAATATGGGGATATCATTGCATCATGCTCTATTCCACTTTCCATGTAGCACTTTCAACATGTTGATTTCTCAAAGCACTTAAACCAAAGTAATATCCTCATTACGAAGTCCTTTTTTCGTTTGCCTAACCAAGATTTCAACTGGAACCTCTTCATAAGACAAGTTCTCTTTGACCTCCACACCTTCCAAGGATACTATTAAACTAGGATCACCAATCAACTTCCTCAACATAGACACATGAAAAATTAGGTGAATAGAACTCATCTCTAAGGACAAATCCACCCTATAAGCCATATTTTCAATCTGCTCAACAATCTCATAAGGACCTCCATACGGGGACTTAATTTGCCTTTCTTACCAAAACGCATTACACCATTCGTGGGTGAGGCCTTCACATACACCCAATATCCAACATGGAACTCAAGATCCCTCTTCCTAACATCCGAATAAAACTTTTGGCGACTTTGAGCCATCATCCACCTCTCCCTAATCAACTTCACCTTCTCCATGGCCTCCAACACCAAATTCAAGCCAATCAAAGCCATCTTTCCCAACTCAAACCACCCCACTGGAGATCTATATTTCCTGTTATAGAAAGCTTTAGACAGTTCCATACCAATGCTAGCATGGAAAATATTGTTATAAGCAAACTCGATGAGCGGCAAGTGATCATCCCAATTACCCTTGAACTCCAACACACAAGCCCTCAAACAAAGTTTGAATTGTCTTTTTGGCTTGACCATCATTTTGAGGAAGAAAAATGGTACTTAACTTCACCTTAATACCAAGCCCCTTTTTGACATGATCTCCAAAAGTGAAAAGTAAATTGGGTACCACAACCCAATATAATAAAAAGTAGGCACACCATCTAGTCCAACCAAATTCCAAATACATAACTTGGCATTGTCCTCAACATTAAAAGTAGTCCCAATTGATAAGAAGTGAGCCGATTTGGTCATTCTTCCAACAATTACTCACATGGAGTAATTGTTTTCGATATAGGAAACCTAATCACAAAGTCCACATTCTTATTCTCTCATTTCAAGTAGGGGTTTCAATGTTTTGGGCCAAACAATTGAGCCTTTGATATTCCACCTTCACTTGTTGACGATTAGAGAATTCGGATACAAATCTAGCTATGACCTTCGTAATACCATGCCACCAGTACCTTTCCCTCAAGTCCTAATACATTTTGGTAAATCCTGGATATATGGAATAATGAGAGTTATGGGCTTCACTCATGATCATCTCTCCAAGACCAGCAATGCTTGGAACACATTATCAATCTTGGTACCAAGTTACACCATCTCCCCCTTGGGAGAAAACCTTTATCTTATTTTTGGAAACTAACCTCTTCAACACAACCAATGACACGTCTAAGTCTTGCTTTGTCTTGACATCAATAACCAAAGAAGATTCAGCTCCATTCTAAACAACCATCATTAGATTCACTCAACCAAATTCTCCAATCTTGTCAAATGATGCACGTCCTTCACTAACTCCCCTTTGACCTCATCTATAAGATCAACTACAACATCTTCCTTGCCTGGACTGCATTACGGACCCAAAGTAACTCTCCTTATTCGGTAAGGAGGGTTAAAGATAAGAAATCTTAAGACACGCTCCATAACACGATATGAATCATGAAAAAGTGAAACATTTCCTAAAACGCCTTGTAGCCTCTTACCCATAGGTGTGGCACGCTTCACACCTATGAATAAGACTCTACTTGACCTGGCATGTTAAACTCCAATGACCATTTATAAACCTAATACTCTGATACCATCTCAGCCATGACCCAAACCTAGGGTATAGGAGTGACATGGCAAATGAGAACCCAAGAGTCCCCAAACAAGCCTTAAAGTATCCATATTCACATCATCAGTTTGGAAGCATATTAAAGATAGTAAAGACATAGTTCGAAGGGACAGAAAATTAGGACTCACATAATGGGGATGTCATAGGGATAGAATGAATATGGATTCACATAACACGTAGCACAGAAAGACTAAGGGGCGAGTATGTATGACTCACTCTATGGGGGCAAGACAAGACTTAGGATCTTCCACATCATAGCATAAATTCATATGATAATACTCATAATCAATTATTCAATAGGTAGTCATAATCAAAATCTCTGAATACAACACATAGCATAAATTTGTACAAGAGTCTACAAGATGTCCAACAATGCCTCTAGTCATAAGATAGGACGGGGCCAAGACATGTCCCAGGCTCGCCCTCAAAAGTAAAGATAACATAAGCAAAAGAAACGTAAGGTAGAGGAATCGTGGCTTGCCCTTGGAAGATGGGACTCACCACAACAAGCATCTTAAGTCAAATCTAGCCATCCAACAATGGATGAAGGTAGCCTCTGGTCCCTACATGGTAAGATCATGTAGGAAAAACGTATGTGTTAGTACGTTTAGATGTACCAAGTATGAAGGTATGCAATGCATATGAACTTGTTAAACCTACATTCAATGTTAGATGACAAGGGCACATAATATAGAAAGAGATATATATATCAAATAGAAGCAGTATAACAAAATGCCATGAAATTCATGATGCATGAAATGCCATTATACTTATATATAGTGGGGATGTGACCTCAACCAACATATAAGACCAAGCAAACCATTACTTGGAATCCCGATGTTATCCCAAGACCGAAAAAGAGGTGGTATACTTGCCAAAGGTAAATCATATTTCTCCTTATAGGCCTCCCATTTCGGATAGGATTTTCACAACATTTCTAATGGGTCATGCCTCAACTAACGAGATGAGCCTCAGATCTTTCTAATAGGTCATGCCTAAACTAACGGGATGAGCCTCGAATCTCAATCTCTTGTAACCACACCTTACAGGACTCCCATTTTGGTAAGGGTTACCATATACATAGACCTATGTTGGCACATAATTCAAGAGAAAGAAAGAGGACCCTTGGGGATAGCCCTGACACCTCCAATCTCATCAGCGCTAAGCCAACATCCCACAAGAATACTTATACATATACATACTTTCAAAAGAGGCACAAGTCATTTCAAAACATATCAATGCATACTTGGGCTTAAAAGCCAAACATAATTCATAAACATTCATACTTGGGCTAAAACGTCAAATCACAATTCAATCCATACTATCATGCATAGGAATAGCTCATTCACTTAACAATATGGTGTAAGTACCAAATATGCTAAAAGAGCCAATACCAATAGACATTTATGTGATCATGTTCTTGCTGTAACCATACTTTTATAAAAACCATATACATAAACATAATTGGCCTTAATCCACTTCATAATCTTCGTAAAATCAAATGCTCACCAATGAATATGCTAGGAATGATGTGAGGTTAGCATGGGTAATATAGATTCAATTTAAAATCAACAATACAATCTGAAATTCAAGTAAATCCATAAGTAAAATCCATATTCAAATCATAATATTGATTACACATGCTTAAATCAAACTTTTAAAGGCACGATGCATATTCAAATATTCATAATAATCATGTATTTCAACATATTAGGGCTTAAATCAATTTACAATTAACAATAAAGCATAGACAATACTTCAATTGAATTTAATAATAAATAATATTCAAAACTCATATTTAAAGTAAGCAAAATTTTATGAAATTCAAGTGAAAAGTGTTTGGTCTTCTTGGCTGAAAGGGACCAAGAATCAATCCCACATACCTAAGTTCACCAAGAAGAATTTGATGAAGATTGAAGTCTTTCCTTGAATCCCAAGGTAATCCTCCACTAGTCTTTGAGAGGAGTTCTTAAGAGTGAGTTGAAATAATTCTAAGTATAAGAGCTAATTTGAATGAGGGAAATAGAGTCTAGGTCATTTGGACGTCTTAGGATAGCATAGGAAATCACAAACGCCTCTTCGGAATAGCCATAATTACAAAAAAATAAAAACCATTAATGAAGCAGAATAAAATTTCTTGCCAGGGGTCCCATGAGAAGGCCTTACAATCCGTACAAGGTCATACGAACCGTGAACCCTCCCGTGAAGCCACATTTAGCCAAATCACAGGAAACTTTGCATGAACGGGCTTTACAAAAACTGTCATAACTTCTTGCTCTAAACTCAAAATTAGGTGAAACCAGATACATTAGAAAGCTAATTCAAAGATCTTCAATTTGATAGGTCATGGAACATCAGTTCATTTTGTGGTAAGAGATATGACCATTTAAAGTTGACCTTTCTATCGGTTCTTATGAAAAGCTTAGCCAAAGGAATTCCATACTTAGAAAATTGCACACCAACACCCATATGAAGGGCTTCACAACCCGTAATAGTGTATATGGTCCATATATGTATCCATGATCTGACACTTATAAAAATTTCCACTAAAAAAAGGTCTAAGACGGTAATTCCATACTTAGAAGAAAATTGGCATAGGCACCCTATACGGACGGCTTCACGTTCTGTGAGAGGTCACACGGACCGTGTCGCCTCTCGTGAAACTTCACTTAGAAAATTTTTTGTTGAGAAAGTTTTGTGACGGTAATCCTATATATAGAAAGTTTTCACTTCGACGCCCATATGGAAGGCCTCATGAACCGTGAAAGGCTATACGATCTGTGAGAGGGTCCATGTATGAAATGCCTTGGCCAAAATATGAGTTTTCAAGGCCAAGGCTACCCATATGGTCCACCACACGGACCGTGAATCCTCACATCGACTGTGGGGGTCCATATGTGGTATGCCATGGTCTCAAACTCCACATTAAAGTCAATACACTACACACAAGGCCAAGGTCCACTTCAAGGCACCTCTACACAGTCTATAGACCCCCACACGGGTCATGTAGGTCTCCATGATGTGTCACCTTGGTCCAAAATTTTTCGGAACCAAATTTCCAAGATTTATTAAGGTCATACAAAGTCCAGATTCTTACGCACACTTATCCCACCTCGCTTGAGATTAATAATCTCTTGAATTTTAGGTTTCCGTAAACCAAAGGTAAAATTATTCAAGAAAAGCACCCTTAAATTCCTCTCATACGACGGGACCGGCTTTCCTAGTCCTCTCACTCTTCCATTGCTCAAACCATAACCTAGAATCACTCTTGAGTTGATAAGTTGCCAACTCCACTTTCCCTTCCAATGACATCCCCATGATTGACAAAATTTTATAGACACATTGTTAAATTCTTAGGGATCCTCATTTACCATAAAGCCATAAAATTCGGACAGGTTTATTCTTTTGAAATCTCAAACTCTTACCACCGCTATCCCTTCATTAGGAGGATCTATACATCCTTGGTTCATTTGAATTGTCATGGTTGTGCTAGAATTTGAATGGTAGTGCAAACTTTGGCAGTAGTAACTGGCTCAGCTAATTGGTCATTTGGAGCTTGGTCCTCATTGACATTCATTCCTTTATGAATTGGTGATCTTCGTGAAGGCATCTTCTAAAATCGCAAAACGGAATCATCGGAGGAGGAGAAACCTTAGAGTACATTCTATAGCACTACATAGATCATAAAGGAAGTGAAGTTTCCTAAAATGACTCATATCCTCCTAGTAATAGATGTAGTGCACTTCACACCCACGAATAACACTGTACTAGATGACTATGTTAGATTCCTTAAGACAATTTATACCTTGTGTTCTAATACCAAATTTGTCACAATCCAAGCTAGGACCTAGTTATGACACGATGATTGAAATTTTGAAAGACCCCCACAAATCCTCTTTGTACATAAGCATTCATAAGATAATCAGCATCGGTAACAATCAAAGATAAAGTGGAAATAAGGTCTTAAAGTTAAGATATGTTATGAAACAAAGAAAAGTCAAAATATTTCCCAATTAAATAGGATTACACCTCAATCATTAGTCTAATCATGCCTCTACTAGTATCAATGGGGGCATAGGATAAGCCCTAGCTCACCCGAAATGTGAAATAGTGAAATAGTCCAAAACATAACAAGGAAACATGATAGGCTTGCCCTCAAAACATGAGGAATCAACAATTAATCTTCAAGAAAGAACCCAAGCTAATGATGGGTGGAGTGAGAAGGTGTATCTGATCCTACATTCTAATATAATGTAGGCCAAAGAAAGTATGTGTTAGTACTTTAAATATATCTAAATATACTAAGTATGTGAGTAATATGCATAATATAAAAAGTAGTGATATAGGACATTAACCATGAGATGCAAGACCAATAGTCAATGGAATTTGTGCCTTAGTCCTTTTGTAGGATACTAACCTTAACCGATAATAAGATCATGCGAGCTATAATATGGAATTCGATGTAACTCCCATATCAAGAGGAGATAGGCTACTTTCCATGTTAGAACCATTGATGCTATAATTTCAAGCTATATGTGGACCCACTATCAACACCTAAATAGGCCCCTACAATGGCACATAGTTTTAGACTAGAAATTGCTACTAGGATTCTCTTACTCTTTTGACTTTCAAACAGAATTCCACCTTAAGCCATCTTGGTGCTAAATCAAATCTAAATGGCATAGCAAATATTTAGTTGCAATATCTAATCACCAATTTAATTCATAAATCATCAATTCATCAAAATAGTATATCTCAGTAAAAATCATTGATTCAAATAATTTGAGTATTTCAACATAATGAATTTGTAAGCAAGTGGGTATAACTTTAAAACTTTGATTCAAGTAATGTGAGAATTGTCTTTATCATACTTTGAATCTACGAATAATTTCTCACCATCATTCATTCTTTCATAAAGCTTTATCATCATAATCCATTATCTTTTATAAAACTTATTTTAAAATTTAACCAATTTATGATCACAATTTTTAATGAAACTAGAGTAAAACCATGAGTTCACGTGTAATCAACTCAAATCATGTAATTTGAATGAACTCTTGCATAATAATGTAGCATAACATCAATTGGACTATAATTGAAAGAACCCATAATTAATTTCATTACCTTAGATCATTTTGAGAAAACATTGACGAAAAATCATGGAAATAATGCAATTGAAGTCAATTTATATATAATTTGATTAATAATTCATGAAATAAGTCATATTTATATAACTCAATAGTAGATTTAAAAAACATAAATCTTCATGATAAAAAATTTATAGAAAAAGATAATTCTTAGGTTTCATGGATGAAAGTGGTCTATGAATGAATATTCACATATCTCAAATGAGAACTTCGAAGAAAACTTTGTAATTGGTGGAGAAATAGAAAGAACTATAGCTTGATGTTCAATGGAGCCTTAAAGAAGCTTCTAGAGAGAACATTTCTAAATTTGAAGTGAGAATTTAGAGAATGAAACATTTAGTCGATAGGAAAACCTACACGCCACTTAAAATTATCCAAATGATGTAGTATAGGAGATAAAAGTGTAGGAAAAGTCTAAAATAATCATCATTAAAAGGAACTGAGTTGGACAAATTTTAGCTCTTAGGTATGGGACCTGGTCCTCAATTTCAATTTTTGAAAAACCTGGCCCTTCTATGATGCACCATTTCTGCAAACTCCACTGCCTTAAAAATATTTTGGAAAAAAATTTATCGCCCAAGTCTGTGATACATATTTGTTTCCTCACTTTATTAATTATAAAATTTCTTCTTAGTTCATACCAATTTAAGTTAGAATAGTATAAGGTGTTACATGTACGGTATATAAAATTGTTGAAAGAAAACAAACTTGAGATATGCTCAATAATATAAATACTCAACTCAAAGTAAAGCAGGCAAGTTTAAGAACAAAACAATATTTCTTAAATGTACTTAACTGGATGTAATGTCAGTAAAATAATACAATTTATTCATACGACATTTCGCTAATCCACAACTATCGCTTATGAGCTAGTGATGATACAATGATTGCACTACCATTGCCACAGCCATCCATACATCACCAAAGTAAAGAATGATCACTTTAATAGATCCATATTAAAAGTCTTCTTTTGAGATTAGTAAGGAGTCGCCCGAACCAATAGTACGATTCCTCCTACATTAGTTACATAGTTTATGGGGTTTGAGTTGTCTCTACTCTTATCTAAATTGATGCTCAAAACTACTCCCAAAATAACTCATTATGCTCATATGCTCAAGTAAATAAAATACTCAAAAACTATATCCTCTAGTCTCATTGGACTTCTACTCAAACCTCAAACTTATCTCATCTCATCTTGCTCATTTATTAAAATATATTTTCAAGGAACCTCATATATCTTCAGAACTCTTTTCTAAAAACATCACATAAACTCAATGATCATACTCATTTATACAAAACAAAGGATACACAAAATAAATTTAAAATTATACTTTGTTCAAGCATGAAAACCATCCCTATTAGCTCAAAATAGGTGCATAGTAAAGCAATGATCCTACCCACGATAACATTGTTAAATGACTTAGCCTGGACTAAAGTTGCTTAAAATTGGCCTTGATGATCCCTTCTAGGACTGCCTCTACCATTTGGTTTATCTTCTCTCAGGCCACACTGATCATCTCTGGGGCCTGTCATATTTTCTCCTAAAGATGAACCATTCTCTGCTAAAGCTACCCTCAAGGCGAGCCGGCTTATGCCGCCCCCTTGGGCCTTACGGCATAACTTCTCAGTTCTACGAGTATGATCAATAATATCTAGAAAGGATCGATATGTTATCACTTAGTGATTGTGTCTCAATCTATAACTAATCCCACTGACCTCTGGCAAAACATGTTATCTACTCATTTTCTATAGGCAGAATAGTAGTAGCATACCTAGAGAGCTTATGAATCTAGTCTCATACTCTGATACAATCATCAGTCCCTGCTCTAGCCTAAAAATCTGAAGACGAAACCTATCTTTCAGACTCTAAAGGACAAACCTAGGAAAGAAGGCATCAAAAAACTATTTCAATGAAACTAGTGGAGATCCCACTGGTCTAGTACCCAAATATGCATGTCACCATTACCTGACAAGCCCATCTAACTAATAAGCGATGAAATCTACATCTCTAGTCTCCAGCGATCTCAAGGTTTGTAGCCTCTCCTGATAGGTCATTAGGAACTCGTGGGCATCCACCCTTATCGCTCTAAAAATCTTGGGGGTCCCAACCTGAGAAAATAATTGAGTGCTCATTGATCCTCATAAGATTGGATGCCCTCTACAATATCTAGCTAAGGGGCAGGGGCTACATGCTCAGCTAGAGTAGGTGCGGGAGGTTGTACAGGCTGTATTGGTAGCACTAAAGCTAGCTCTGGGGCTGCTTTTAGTTGTGCACCCCCTAAGGTGGCTAGTAACAGTACAATGGCTTCCTAAACTACAGGTGTCATAATAGAGTGGCTAGGGGATGTGCAACCTCTGTCCCAACTGGCTGAGAAGGAATAGGGGCATCCAAGTGTTTCTCTACCAGCTCTTAGGTTATATCTTTGCTTAGAGTTAGTGTTATGCCCCTGCCTTTACCCTGAGGTTGACCTCTGTAACTATTTCTGCGAAAGAATGATAAGATTCCATAAGACCAAAAACATGACTGCACAAAGTGACACAATAAAGAGGAGATTCTTGGTACATCTCATAGCCTCACAAATATAAGTCACAAATGTCTTCACACTCATCTGCAAGACTCTACAAGATAGTAGCTCTATACAGATGAGACCAGCGAACTTAAGGCTCTGATACCAACTTTTCATTACTCGACCATACAGGTCATGATGGTGCCTATCTTACCCTATATAGGCAAGAGTAACCTATCATGCCCCAAAAGGAGGAGAGGTGTGACTGGTATTCGATACCGTCATTAGTCAAGTAAGCTGCTGGACATGCTAGCTAACTAGACTAGGGTTCAAAAGATCAAGCAACATAACGTCGGAAACACAAAGCCTTGACCATTTAAATCATGACCTGGTCAACAATAAGTTATATACACCAAGGTATATATGCCAAAAATGATAAAGTACTAGCTAGCCAACAAGGCTGCAACTAGAAAGGTACATGCACACCCTCATATATACATGCCAAGTGTCACTATTTGAGCCTAGGGCCTAGTCATAACATGACAAATGAGACACCTGTAGATACCTCAACTATGACATTTTAATATATCAAGCATTCATAGGTAAAGCATGTACATAGTGTGTAACTTAAAATGGGAAAGCGACCAAGGCATTCATTTGAGTTAAAAGAAACAATCCAAACATACATCATTTTTCAAAACATACCATCTAAAGATTAGTCAACGAGAATCGATGCACAGTTCATTTTCCCTCAAATAGAAAAGACGTTGAAATAAATTAGAAAGTTAAAGTCTCCAATTCTTAATAGGCCAAAAATATATATCATTTTAATAGTACAAAGCATGAAGGAAATTAGTGAAGACCCTAACAAAGGACTCACCAATATCACTAGTCTTTAATGTCGATAACTAACCATATGCCGGATGAGGAGGAGCGTCGGTCCCTAAATGGTGACATCATGTAGCCAAAATATGCATTAGTACATTACTTAGATGCAAATGTAAACATGGAATTATAATGCCATTATTCATAAATTAGAAGACTTCAATGCATGAAATGATAAATTCATCACTTATATGAGATTAAACATGCACAAGAAATAGTGTTCAATATGAAGTAAAAGCAATGCAACATATAAAACACACGTGATGGAACAAAAACATCAGCTCTCATACTTTGTGGAAATGAATTATAACCAACATATAAGACCATGTGCGCTACTACATGGAATCCAACATAACCCCATACGTTGGCACGGGGAGTCCACTTGCCAATTGAAACTCTATCACATAGCATGCATCATAATATAACATAAATGGCCTACATGAATCGACTAGCCTAGCCTACAAGAGCTCCTATGGTAGCACATAGTTAATGGGACAAAAGGTTGCTTCTATGGTTCCCTTTTCAAACACCACCTCAATGCCTCATTCGGTGCTAAGTCATCATACGGAATACTTTAAGACATATATTTAGCCAAGTAGTGTCAAAATCATAAGTAGCAATTTCAAAGAGTAGTTATAAACTTAGAACCACCAAGTGAGAATTGTCCTTTCACTTTGGGGACCATCATAAACATCTTTTAAGGGCATCATTTACATGTTTATACCTTTGATGAAGCCGTTAACATTAAAATATTTCTTTTACACCCTCATCATCATCACTATGTCATGCAAAAATCATGTTAAACATAGTAGGCTTGTACATTGACTAGAAAAACTCATGATCATGTGGGTGATGCATGAACATGGGAAAAATATGCCTTTTTAAATCATATACTAATGGTCCACATATCATCAAGCTAAACCCTAACATGGGGTCATTATCATCAACTTAAAACTCATGGAAAAGCACAGTAAAACATTGCATTATATCATTGGAGACAAAATATATAGTAATACATCATAAAATTATCATTTAAATCATTTTACGCATAGTGGTATTTAAAGAATCTTAAAGAAAAGGTAAAAATATTTAACGAAGGAATTTAATGGGTGAAAGGAAACCCACAAATCAAATCATATACCATAATTGAAACCTAGAAAGAAAGAACTAAAAGTTTGGGGAAAGAATCTTTGAAACCCTAGCCTTTTGCCTTGCTTCCTTGGGAGAGTTTTTGCCTTAGAAATATTTGGGAAGATGGAAGAATGAAAGAAATGAGAATCCTCAAGGGTTTTAGTCTGATTAGGGGCTTGGAGAACCATAGAAATGATGTAGTTTAAGTCTAGGATACGCGGAAAGGATAAAAATGCCCTTTATTAAAACTATCAGACTGAATCCACAAGACTCGGATTACAAGTCATAGACTCAACCATGAGTCATGGTTCAAGTCATCATATTCTCCTTATCCAATCTTCAGTGTCTGGTTGTCGACCTTCCAAACCATGAAACTGACCTACAGGTTCTAGATCAATCCATGGGTTATGGGTCACCTCATAGTACTCTTCCATACTTGGCCGATTTCCATTTCCCAAGGCCCCATCCATGAACACAGAACACGGACCATAAATAGGACCATGGGCCATCCTATTTGTCGTGGTTTCCTTTCTAGAAACACCAAATTTTCTTCAACTCTTGGAAGTCATCCTATGACTCATTCCATAGTATGTTTTTCCTCCGTGGGTAGTAAATCGTCCTCGTGGATCCTTTGTCACTTAGAAATTTTTTCTTTCTTGTGGCTTCTATCTATGAGCCTGGTCTACTATTTGTGCATTGAACTATGGGCTATGAATTGGGCTCGTGAGTTGGCTTTGAACTTTTTCAGTCCAACATTTTCTGCACAATTAAGGCTTCCAACTTGAGGGTCTTTACATTATCTCCCCCTTAGGAACATTCGTACTTGAATGTACCTAAGTGTAGGATCTAAGGAGTTGAATAAATAGCTAACAACCCAGTATACACATGTGAAAATGCAGTCTAAACATCTTTTTATGAAAATATTGAAATCCATACTCAAAACATGTCTAAAACAGCCCATAAACATGTAAATAGGTCTATGCATCATGCAAAAATTGAAATGCAAGAAATGTGAGGCTTTGGAAAAGAATAACTTAATAACTTAGTCTTGATTAAAGTAGAAAAGTTAGGGATAACACTTAATCATGTCTGTTTCTGCTTCCCATGTTGCACCTTTAACTTGTTGATTCCTCTAAAGCACTTTAATGGATGTAACCTCTTTATTCCTTCAACTCTTTATTTGCCAATCTAGGATTTAAATTGAAACTTCTTCATAACTCAAATTTACTTCAAATCATCCAATGGGACTATAGAATTTGGATCACCTACGAATTTCCTCAACATTAATACATGGAAAACCGGATGAATCATGTTCCTTTCCATAGGTAACTCTAACTCATTTGCCATTTTGCCAACTCTCCTCACCACTTTTTAAGGCCCTACATATCTAGGGCTCAATTTTCCCCTTTTTGCCAAACCAAATCACTCCTTTTATGGGAGACACCTTCAAATAGACCCAGTTGCCAACATTGAACTCAAGAGCCTTTCTCTTGACATTGAAGTGGGACTTTTGACAACTTTGAGTTATTTTCAACTTTTTCCTTATGAGCCTCACCTTTTCCATAGCATCCATGAATAAGTCCATCCCTATCAAGGCCATCTCATCCACTTCAAACCACCTAATAGCTGATCTACACCATCTACCATATAGAGCCTCAAATAGTGTCATCTCAATGCTTGCATGGTAACTATTGTTGTAGGCTAATTAAATGAGATGTAAGTTTTCATCCCAACTTCCCTTAAACTCCAATATGCAAGCTTTTAATATACCCTCCAAGGTTTGAATTATTCTTTCGGCTTGCCCATCAGTTTGAGGATAGAAGGTGGTACTCAACTTTATCTTAGTACCGAGACCTCTTTGAAAAGATTTCCAGAAGTGAGAGGTAAATTGGACTCCACGATCTGATATGATGGACAATGGAATCCTATCCAACATCATTAACTCTTGGATGTACAACTAAGTATACTCTTCGGCACTAAATGTTGTTCTGATCAGTAAGAAATGAGCCGACTTTGTCATTCTATCTACTACCACCCATATGGAGTCAAAGTGTTTCTTATTCTTACAAAATCCCACTATAATATCTATATTAATTTCTTCCCACTTCCAACTAGGCCACAAAGATTTTGATGTTCAACCTTGGCTTGTTGGCGATTAGATCATTCGAACACAAACTTTGCAATATCCTTATTCATCTCGTTCAACCAATAAACTTATCTCAAGTCTATACATCTTTATGGAATCGAGATTAATGGAATAGGAAGAGTTATGAGCCTCTTGCAATATCAACCTCTTCAATTCACTATTGTTTAGCATACACAACCTCCCTTGATGGTAAAGTACCCTATCTCCCTCTTGTGATAAGACCTCTATTTTTCCTTCTTTAAGCCAGCCTTTCAATTCAACCAAGGTAGGATCAAGATCTTGCTTAGAATTAATATCCTCAATCAATGAAGATTCCGAGCTATGTAGCACCATCAGAACCCCACTAATGGTATCATTCAACTTCACCCCAAATTTAGCCAACCTATGGACTTCCTTGGCTAAATCTATTTTTCTTTCATCCTCTAAGTGAGACACACTACCCATGGACACTCTACTAAGAGTGTCGGCCACCATATTAGCCTTACCCAAGTGATACTTCACACTCATATCAGTCTTTGAGAAGCTATAATCAGCTTCGTTATCTTAGGTTGAGGTCCCTTTGAGTGAACACATGTTGAAGGCTTTTGTGATCGATAAAGACATCCATATGAACCCCATACAAGTGATGCCAATTTTTTTATGCAAACACCAAGACCGCAAGCTCAAGATCAATTGTTGCGTAGTTCTTCTTATGCACCTTAAATTGCCTTGAGGCATAGGCGATAACCTTACCATGTTGCATCAACACACAGCCTAAACCAATTCTAGAGGCATTGCGATAGACAACAAACCCATTGGTTTCCTCCGGCAAGGTCAAAATTAGAGCCGAAGTCAATCTATCCTTCAAAATTTGAAAATACTTTTCACCCTCATCCATATACATGAACTTCACTTTCTTTTGGGTTAACTTAGTTAATAGAGATGAAATGGAGGACAAACTTTCAACAAATCTTCTATAATACCCTGCTAGGCCCAAGAAACTCCTAATATTCATAGGAGTCAATCGCCTTGTTTGATTTCTCACCGCATCCATCTTCGTAGGATCCACCTTGATCCCATCACCCGATACCACATGCCCAAGGAAAGAAACCTCTTTCAACCAAAATTCACACTTGTCAAATTTTACGAACAGTCTTTCTTCCTTTAGCTTTTGCAACACTACCCCCAAATGTTCCATGTGTTCTTCCTCACTTCGAGAGTAGATCAGGATATCATCAATAAACACCACAATGATCAAATTGAGATAGGGTTTGAACACCCTATTCATAAGATACATGAAAATTACTGGTCCATTAGTAAGGACGAAAGACATCACCACAAATTTAAAATGACCATATCTAGTTCGAAAAGTCGTTTGAGGAATATCATTCTCCCTTACCCTTAATTGGTGGTATCCAGATCGCAAATTAATCTTTGAAAAGTGTTTCGCTCCTTGTAGTTGATCAAACAGGTCATCTATCCTTGAGAGTGGATACTTGTCCTTAATGGTGACCTTGTTGAGTTTATAATAATCTATGCACATTTTGGAGAATACCGGGGCACTCCATAGAGACCTACTAGGTCTAATGAAACCCTTTTCCAACAAATCCCTCAATTGTTCCTTTAACTCCTTCAACTCCACTAGAGCTATACTATAAGGATAAATGGAGAGAGAGTAAGTATCGAGCACGAGGTCTATGCGAAAATCTATTTCTCTTTTAGGAGGAACTCTGGGTAACTTATCTGAAAAGTCATCGAGGAACTCGCTTATGATAGGAAACAACTCAAGAGAGGGAACTTTAAAAGTAACATCTCTAACCCTCACTAGATGATATATGCACCCCTTAGAGATTATTTTTATGTTTTCAGATATGAGACAAACTGATCTCTACATGAGGAACTACTACCCTCCCACTCAAGAATAGACTCATTTGGGAATCGAAACTTTACTAGTTTGACAATCTTTAGAAGCACAAGAAGCACAAACCAATCCATCTTAAGTATGCTATCAAAATCAACCATAGGGAGTTCTACCGAGTCACAAGGGATAATTTATGCAAGATAGACACGAGATGATTTCTATAGACCTTTTGTGCAACTATAAACTCTTCTACGGGTGTACGTACTTCAAAGGGCTCATTAAGGACTTTGGGACATACATGAAATCTATTATCAAGGAAAGAGTTACAAAAGACAAATTTGCTCCTAGATCTAATAATGCATATGCATCAAAATCATAAACTTTTAACATACCGGTAACCACATCCGGAGCCACTTCTACTTCTTGGTGGCCATGAAGAGCATAGAACCGAATGGTACTTGGGGATTGGGCTTGTACACCCCTTGTCCTTGGGGACTTGTACCACCACTCCCACAATCTTTTGCATGGTTTCCGAGCTTGCTGCAATTGAAACACACATTAGAGTTGGTCAAGCACTCCCCTTTGTGGGGCCTCCTAAATTTAGGACAATTTGGAGTTTATGGCTTTAGAGTTCCCCTTTTTCCTTGATGAACTGAGGAGGGGGAGTGTTGGTACACCCTTGGCCTGCTTGCTTTTGGCCACCTTGAAATTTGTTGTGGCCTCCACTCTTTTGGTGGAAATATTCTCCACAATCCACCCGAGCCCTCTTGGACTCTCTATCTCGCTCCCTTAGCTTTTCCTTCTTAATTTGTTCCACATAAGCCATCAAAGGGGAGATTCCCACCTCTTTCACAAGTAATGCGATTTTGCACTCTTTTGACACGAAATCTGACAGACAGGATATGAACTCTCTCATCCTAGCTCTTGGATCTTCTACCATAAATGGGGCATATTTGGAGAGTTTGGTGAACTTGAGAGATTACTCTATCACACTCATGTGGCCTTACTTGAGATTCATGAATTCTTGCACTTAAGACTCCCTTAGCTCTAGCAGGAAGAACTGGTCCAAGAAAGTACCCTTGAACTCCTCCCATTCAATTTGGCCCGCTCCGTAGCCCCTCTCCTCTACCTATTGCTCATACTGTACTTTTTCCATGCCTTTGAGTTGGTAAGAAACCAACTTGGCCTTCTTCCCCAATGGTACTCACATCACGGAAATAGTCCAGTAAGCCTCATCAATGAAATCTATGGGATCCTCATCCACCTTAGAGCCATAAATTCTGGTGGATTCATCCTCAAGAAGTATCGGACCCTTGTAGCCGGTATGGGCACTTGAGGAGGGATAGAAATCTCTCTATTTTCTAGGTTAGCCAAAGCTTGGGTTAACATAGTAAAGGAGGCTTTGAATTCAGCATGTGACACCCCATTATCTTGTTGCAAAGGAGGGGTTTGTTGTTCGGGCGTGTTCCTTGGTTGAGGTGCTCTTCTTGGTGGCATGATCTAGCAAAGAGAATGTTGTTAGTTAAGGGAGAACCTTAGGTAACTTTTAATAGTTAAGGGAGAACCTTAGGTAACTTTTAAGGCACGATATAAGTTATAAAAAAGGAAAACTTTTCCTAAACGCCTCATAGCCTCTCATTCATGGTTGTGATGTTCCTACAACCTTAGACAAGACTCTACTTGATGCAGCATGTTTGGACATCCAAGGAACATTTTAAAACCTCGTGATCTGATACCAAGTTTGTCACGGCTCGAGTCAGGGCTTAGTCGTAACACCGCGAATGATAGACCCATAGCCATCTCATCCAAGCCATCTTAGCATATCAAGCATTCATAGATAAAAACATGTAGATAGTGTAGAATTTAAAATGGGAAAGGGACTAAGGGAATTATTTGAGTTAAAAGAAATAGCCCAAACATATATCATTGTCCAAAACATACCATCTAATCATGAGTCAATGAGAATGGGTGCACAGTCTTGGTTTCCCTCAAATAGAAAAGACCTTGAAATAAATTAGAAATTAAAAGCCTCCAGTCCTTAAAAATCCAAAAATATACATTGCTTGAATAGTACAAGAAGGAAGGAAAATTGGTGGATACCCAAACTAAAGGCTCGCCATTATCACTAGCCTTGAATGCCGATAACTAACTAACTACATACACGAGGAGGAGCGTCGGTCCCTACATGATGACATCATGTAGGAAAAATATGCATTAATGTGTTGGAATGTACTAAGTATATGAGATGCAAATGTAAACATGGAATTGTAATGCCATCATTCATAAATTGGATTAATTCAATGCATGAGATGGTAAAGTAACCATTTATATGAGCTTAAGCATGCACAAGGAATAGCATTCAATATGAAGTAAACGCAATACAATATATGAAAAACATGTGATGGAACAAAGGCATCAACTCTCACACTTTGTGGGAGTGGACCGTAACCGACATATAAGACCATGTGAGCTACTATATGGAATCCCACATAACCCTCGATGTTGGCATGGGGAGTCCACTTGCCAGGTGGCACTCCATCACATAGCATGCATCATCATCTAACTTAAATGGCCTATGTGGATCTGCTAGCGTAGCCTACAAGGGTGTCATCACCCGAGACTATGGTCTAGATGTGACACAGCGAATGGGAACCTGAGAGTTACCAAACAAGCCTGGAAGTATCCAAATCCACATCATTAGTTCGGAAGCACAATAAAAAATAAACACATAATACTAGGGATGGGTAAGTAGGACTCACGCTATGGGGACATCAAGGAGAAAGGGATTTACATGAATTTACATGCACATAGCATACAAGAACAAAGGGCGGGTAAGTAGGACTCACGGTATGAGGGAAACGGGACTTAGGACCTTCCACATTTCCACACCAAACATGCAAACATGACATATGTCTGTAATCGATCCATAATAGCCATTTCAAAAAAATGACCAATAACATAAGCTATGAATACATCACATAGCATACATATATAAAATCTACGGGGGTCTACCAGAGATCAAACAATGCCTCTAGTCACAAGATGGAACGGGGGCTAAGACATGTCCTGGGCTCACCCTCAAATAAGAAAGTAGACATAGGATTTTATAGATAGAGGAGGGTGGCTTGTGCTTGGAAGATGGGACTCACCACTACCTACTCATCAAACGGTGGATGGTAGTAGCGCTCGTCCCCTACATGGTAAAATCATGTAGGCATAGAGTATGCATTAGTGCGTTTGAATGTATTAAGCATGCGGGCATGCAATGCATGTGAATTATCAAACCTGCATTTCAATGTTAGATGACAAAGACACATAATATAGGAAGAATTAAATATCCAAGGAAGAAATATATAATATGCCATGTAATTTGTGATGCATGAATGCAATAATGTTCATACTTAGAGTAGATGTGACCTCTATCAACAAGAGTAAGACCAAGTGAACTAGTACTTGAAATCCCGATGAAATCCCCACACCAGAATAAAGGTGGTCTACTTGAAAAAGGTAAACCATACTTCATCTTATGGGAACATATCCCATTTCGTATGAAGCAACCCCCTTACGGGAACATATCCTATTTCAAAAAGGATTTTCACATCATATCATAATACTTCACCTTATGGGAACATATCCCATTTCGTATGAAGCAACCTTCCTTATGGGAATATATCCTATTTCAGATAGGATTCTCATAACGTATGCTAGGCACATAATTCGAGGAAAGGGAGAGGACCCTAGGGATAGCCCTGATGCACCCAATCCATCGGTGCTAAGTCAACATCCTATGAGAATACATATAGTATATTTATACATACTTTCAAAAGGCAATAGTCATTTCAAATCCGATCAATGCATATTTTGGCTCAAATGCTAAATCATAGCTCATAGTTATAATATTCATGTGTAGGACTAGCTCGATTACAATTACGGGATGGTGCAAGCATCCAAAATGCTCAAAATCCACAATCATTAACATATATCTGATCACATTCTTGTCATAACCAATATCTTATCAAAATCATTTCATAAAAAATAATTGGGCTTAACCCACTTCATAATTTCCAGAAAGACCAATGTTCATGAATGCAAATGCAATACATAATGTGAGAATAGTGTGGGTAATATAGATTCAATCTAAATTCAACAATCTGATATGAAATTGAAGTAAATTCGTAATCAAATCCACATTTAAAATCATAATATGAATCATCCATGCATAATTCAAGCTTTAAAGGGGACATGCATCTTCATAACTTCATAACCTCAATGTAAATCATCGTAATAGGGCTTAAAATAACTTAAAATCATGAATAAAGTGTAGCCCATACATCAATTGAATTTAATAGAATTAAATAATGAAAACCCATATTTAAAGTAAGTTAATTTCATGTAAATCAATTGAAAAGAGTTTGGGTCTTCTTGGTTGAAAGGGACCAAGAATCAATCCCACATACCTTGATTAGGAAGATGAATTTGAGAAGAATTTAGCTTGAAGTTAAATCTCCCAATTGAACCCTAGCTTGAGTCTTGAGAGAAGGACTTAGAGAGTATTTTGGGAGTTGATCTTAGTATGAAAGTATTTCCAATGAGAATGAATTAGAATAAATGGGTATCAGCTGATTTAGGGGTCTAGGTTAGGCCAAAAGGTCATAAAACATAATTAAAATAAGTCGTAATTACATAAAAGCCACTAATGAAATGGATGGAAAACGGACTGTCACTAGCACCTACACGGTCTGTGAGTCACTTCATGGCCCATGAACAGTGCCCGTGAGGTGACACTTCAACAAATTTTGTGATGCTCAACACTTAGAATTTTTCTGAAACAAAAGGGTGCCATATGGACGGCTACACAGCCAGTGAGATGTTACATGGGTCATGTCAATAGTCGTCTGACGACACTTAGAAAAATCTTGCACGAAAAAGTTACGAGACGATAATTTCATACTTAGAAAAAATTCACATTACGAGCTATACGGTGGGCCACGCGGCCCGTATCACACCACACAGACCGTGTGGGTGGCTGTGTGCCCTCACTTAATCTGAAACTCTCTTTCGAATTCTTCTAATCAAAATTATGGCCAAGTACCTCTCCATTGAAGGCCACACGGTTTGTGTGGCTTCACACTGGCCGTGTGGGCCTCCCATAGAGCGACACTTGGTCAAATTTTCTCCCGGGCCAATATTATGAGATCCGATAAAGTCGCTCAAAAACTCGAGTCCTTACATCATCTACCCTTGGGAACATCCGTCCCCGAATGTGCAACGACAAGGCTTGAGAGCTTGACTTGGAACATGAAACGTCTAAACACAAGGAACAATGCATAATTCATCATTTGAAAATCATAAAGCCTTTAAAAACCCATATCAAATGTATTCAAATCATTCAAAAATCATAAAAAAATCATGCACATGTATGCATGTCATGTCATGAGACTCCATAATGAAAGAATTAGGACTATTTAGAAGAGGGTTAACCTAGTACCTTAGGCTTGAGTAGATTGGAAAAGATCGGATATCGCTTCATCATGTCCAATTCTGCCTCCCACGTAGCACTCTCCACGTGATGATTTCTCCAAAGCACCTTCACCGAAGCCACATCCTTGTTACGAAGCTGCTTCACTTGCCTATCCAAAATCTCTATGGAGACTTCCTCATAAGATAGGTTCTCCTGAACTTCGTTTCCTTCTAATAGCATAATGGTGCTAGGATCACCAACTAACTTCCTCAACATAGACACATAGAAGACCGGTGAATGGAACTCAAATCTGGAGGCAACTCTAGCCTATGCGCCACGTTACCGATCCGCTCAACGATCTCATAAGGGCCAACATATCGGGGACTTAGCTTGCCCTTCTTACCAAAACGCATCAAACCCTTTATAGGCAAAACCTTCATATACACCCAATCACCAACATGAAATTTAAGATCCCTCCTTCTAACATCCAAATAGGACTTTTGGCGACTTTGTGTCATCTTCAACCTTTCTCTAATTACCTTCATTTTTCCATAGCCTTTAACACCGAATTCGGGCCAATCAATGCCATCTCTCCCAACTAAAACTACCCCACTGGTGACCTACACCTTCTTCCATATAAGGCCTCAAATGGTGCCATATCTATGCTATCATGGAAGCTATTATTATAGGCAAACTCAATGAGGGGAAGGTGATCATCCCAGTTACCCTTAAACTCTAACACACAAGCCCTTAACATATCCTCCAAGGTTTGAATAGTCCTCTCAGCTTGCCCATCGGTTTGAGGAAGAAAAGCGGTGCTCAACTAAATCTTAGTTCCAAGTCCCTTCTGAAATAACCTCCAAAAGTGGGAAGTGAATTGGATGCCAAGATCCGATATAATAGATCTAGGCACACCATGCAGTCTCACCAATTCCTGGATGTACAACCTCGGATTCTCCTCGGTGCTATAGGTAGTCTTGACAAGAAGGAAGTGAGCTGACTTGGTCATTCGGTCAATGATGATCCAAATAGAGTCAAATTTCCTTCGGGTCCGAGGCAAACCAACCACAAAGTCCATATTCACATCTTCCCACTTCCATGTGAGAATCTCAATATCTTTAGCCAAGCCACAGGCCTTTGGTGCTATACCTTCACTTGTTGACAACTTGGACATTCTAATACGAACTTAGCTATGTCCTTCTTTATACCATGCCACCAATACACTTCCTTTAAATCCCAACACATTTTAGTAGACCCCAGGTGAATAGAATAATGAGAATTGTGAGCCTCACTCATGATTACCCTTCTATGATCATCCACATCCGGAACACAAAGTCGGTCTTGGTACTGTAGCACACCATCTTCCCCTTGGAAGAACACCTCAATCTCCTTTTGGCAACCAACTTCTTCAGTTCAAGCAACGATGGGTCTAAATCTTGCTTAGCTTTTACATCAATCACCACGGAAGATTCTGCCCCGCTTTGAACATGGATACCACCATCGCTCGAATCGGCCAACCTGACACCCAATCTAGCCAACTGGTGAACAACCTTTGCTAACTCCCTCATTTCCTCTTCAACATATGTCACACTTCCCATAGATAGCCTACTGAGAGCATCAGTTACAACATTGGCCTTGCCGGGATGATATTGAACACTCATGTCATAATCCTTTAAGAGTTCTAACCATCTCCTTTGCCTCAAGTTGAAATCCCTTTTAGTGAATACATATTGAAAACTCTTGTGATTGGTGAAAAGATCGACATGAACCCTATACAAATAGTGTGTCCAAATCTTCAAGGCAAAGACTACCGCTACCAACTCAAGATCATGTGTTGGGTAATTACGTTCATGCACCTTCAACTGCCTTGATGCATACACTATTACCTTACCATGTTGCATAAGCACACGGCCAAACCCAATCCGTGAGGCATCATAATACACCATAAATCCCTCCAAGCCATTTGGTAAAGTCGAAGACGGGAGCCAACGTCAACCGATCCTTCAAGGTTCGGAAACTTTGTTAGCATTCATCTAACCACACAAACTTAGCCTTCTTTTAGATCAATTTAGTCAACGGAGATGCAATAGATGAGAACCCCTCAATGAACCTTTTAGAATATCTAGCCAACCCCAAAAAGCTTCGAATATCTGAAGGAGTCCACAGTCTAGGCCAATTCTTCACGGCCTTGATCTTTTTCGAATCCACCTTGATACCACCACCGGACACCACATGACCAAGGAAAGCCACTTCACCCAACCAAAATTCACATTTGTTAAACTTGGCATACAACTTCTTCTCTCTCAAGGTTTGTAGAACTATTCTCAAGTGATCCCCTGCTCACTTCGGGAGTAAATGAGAATGTCATCAATGCAGACCATTACAAAATAGTCAAGAAATGGCTTAAGCAACCGATTTATCAGATCCATGAACACGGCCGGAGCATTGGTTAAGCTGAACGACTTCACAACAAACTCAAAGTGCCCATACCTTATTCGAAAGGTTGTCTTCGAAATGTCACACTCCCTAACCTTCAACTGATGATACCCGGAGCGAAGATAAATCTTTGAGAAATGAGTAGCCCCTTGAAGCTGGTCGAACAAGTCATCAATCTTGGGCAACAGATACTTATTCTTAACAGTCACCTTATTCAGCTGCCTATAATCAATACACATTCAAAGAGATCTATCCTTCTTTCTTACAAACAACACTGGAGCACCCCCACGGTGATATACTAGGCCTAATGAAGCCTTTCTCCAACAAATCCTTCAATTGCTCTTCTAAATCCTTCAACTCCGCCAACACCATTCGATAAGGAGGAATAAAGATAGGTTGAGTATCCAGAAGAAGATCTATGCCTAAGTCTACCTCCCTTTCAGGAGGAACACAGGCAACTCTTCGGGGAACACGTCCGAAAACTCATTCACAATAGGAACCAACTCTAGAGTAGGTGTTTTAGATGCCATATCCTTGACCCTCACAATATGATAAATGCACCCCTTGGAAATCATTTTCTGGGCCTTGAGGTAGGAAATAAACCGACCTTTAATAGAGGAGTCACTACCCTTACATCCAAGAACGGGCTCACCAGGGGGTTGGAACTTAACCTTCTGGGTTCCACAATCTATAGAGGCATATGATGCATGCAACCAATAATCCCAAGGATCATATCAAAATCGAATATCTCAAGTTCCACAAGGTCACATGGGAAAACTTTGTGCAATACAGAATCCGAACAACCATGATAGACTCTATGTGCAATAATAGATTCACCCACGGAAGTATAAACTGAGAAAGATTCTTCAAAATCTTGGGACTCAAACCAAATTTAAAAGCCAACAAAGAAGTCACAAAAGACAAATTTGCACCCGGGTCAAGCAAAACATAAGCATCAAAATCAAAGACTTTTAACATACTAGTCACGACATCCGAAGCTTCCTCAACATCCTAACGGGCATGGAGTGCATATAACCTGTTGTTCCTTGGGGCAACACCTTGGGTATCTCTTTGCTGGCCTTGACCGCCTTGAGCTACCTAACCTTGGCCTCTATGGGCATTCTTAGGATAATCAGCAACCTTGTGGTTTTTATCACCACACCCATAGCAAACACCCTAATCCCTCCAACAAACACCCGGTAGGGCTTCCCACACTTGTGACACAGAGGATACCCTTGTTCGCCACCAACCGGTGCCCTAGGAGTAGGTACCCAAGCACTAGAACCTTGGACCTATTGGAAGCGACTAAATCCACCACTCCGAGAACCAGAGAATCCACCATTAAAATAGGTCCTCTTAGGATCGTGTACTCTTCTCTCCTTGAGTTTCTCCCCTTCGATCTGTTCAGCATACACCATGAGTCTAGAAATATCCATATCCCGTATGAGCATAGCATTACCACATTCTTTTACCACCAGATCAAAGATGCCAGAAATGAACTTGTTCATCCTTGCACGAGGGTCAACCACAAGTGACGGAGCATAATTGGAGAGCTTTGTGAATTAAAGGTTGTAGTCTCTCACACTCATACCTCCATGCTTGAGGTTGATAAATTCAGTCATCTTGGCCTCCCTAAGCTCGAGTGGAAAGAAGCGATCCAAGAATGCAAGTCTGAACTCTTCCCAATTGACATCACCACCGAAAACCCTCCCCACAGACCATTGGGTGTACCACACCTGAGCCACATCTTTAAGTTGGTAGGCAGCCAATTAAGCCTTCTCCTCAGAAATGAAACCCATAAGGTTCAATATCTTGGTGAGCTCATCAATGAACTCTTGAGCATCCTCATCAAGCTTCGACCCATAGACCTCCAAAGAATTCATCCAAGTGAAATCTCTCACCCTAGAAGCTGGTGTAGCATCCCGGGGTAGATTATCCTGCTTTGTCTGAGATGTCACTACCTGGGCAAGCACGACAAAGGTTGTACGGAATTCTCCGTTTAAGGTGGGTTCATCCATAGGTTCTTGGGGTGCCTGATCCTCATCAGCCGGAGCCATCCTTGGTGGGTGGGGTCTTCCTCGAGGCATCTTCTAAAATGGAGCAACGACACCGTCAAGATAGGGACACCAAATATATGAGCTATAGCATAACGAAAGACATGAGGAAGTGAGGAAATTCCTAGAACGTCTTTGTAGCCTCCACTCATAGGCATGGCGCACTTCACACCCATGAATAGGACTCTACTTGACATGGCATGTTGGACTTTGAGGACCATTTATAAACCTAGGTCTCTGATACCATCTTTTGTCACGACCCGAGACTAGGGTCTAGATGTGATACGGAAAATGGGAACCCAAGAGTCCCTAAACAAGTCTTGAAGTATCCAAATCCACGTCTTTAGTTTGAAAGCGCAAATAAAAATAAACACATAATACTAGGGATGGGTAAGTAGGACTCACGCTATGGGGACATCAAGGAGAAAGGCATTTACATGGATTCACATAACACATAGCATACAAGAACTAAGGGGCGGGTAAGTTGGACTCATGCTATAGGGGTAAACGGGACTTAGGACCTTTTATATTTCCACACCGAACATGCAAACATGACATATGTCTGTAATCGATCCATAATAGCTATTTCAAAAAAAGTAACCAATAACATAAGCTTCGAATATATATATTCTACGAGGGTGTACAAGATGTCCAACAATGCCTCTAGTCACAAGATGGAATGAGGGTCAAAACATGTCCTGGGCTCGCCCTCAAATAAGAAAGTAGACATAGGATATTATAGATAGAGGAGGGAGGCTTGCCCTTGGAAGATGGGACTCGCCACAAGTTCAACCTTCGGAATTTGAGCTAGTCGGCAAACGGTGGACGGTCGTAGCGCTCGGCCCCTACATGGTAAATCATGTAGGTATAGAGTATGCATTAGTACGTTTGAATGTACTAAGTATGCGGGCATGCAATGCATGTGACTTATCAAACTTGCATTTCAATGTTAGATGACAAGGGCACATAATATTGGAAGAATTATATATCCAAGGAAAAAATATACAATATGCCATGAAATTTGTGATGCATGAATGCAATAATGTTCATACTTAGCAGGGATGTGACTCAACTGATAAGAGTAAGACCAAGTGAGCTAGTACTTAGAATCCCGATGAAATCCTCTCACTAATATAGAGGTAGTCTACTTGCCAAAGGTAAACCATACTTCACCTTACACGAACATATCCCATTTCGTATGAAGCAACCCTCTTAGGGGAACATATCTCATTTTGGAAAGGATTTTCACATCATATCATAATACTTCACCTTACGTGAACATATCCGATTTCGTATGAAGAAACCTTCCTTACGGGAACATATCCCATTTTTTATAGGATTTTCATAACATATGCTAGGCACATAGTTTGAGAAAAGAGAGAGGACCCTTGGGGATAGCCCTGACGCCCCATATCCATTAGTGCTAAGTCAACATCCCACGAGAATACATATATTATATTTATACATACTTTCAACAGGCAATAGTCATTTCAAATCCAATCAATGCACATTTAGGCTCAAATACCAAATCATAGCTCATAGTTATAATATGCATACGTAGGACTAGCTCAATTACAATTATGGCATGGTGCAAGCACCCAAAATGCTCAAACGCCACAATCATTGACGTATATGTGATCATATTCTTGTCATAACCAATATCTTATCACAACCATTTCATAAAACATAATTGGGCTTAACCTACTTCATAATTTCCATAAAGACCAATGTTCATGAATGCAAATGCAATGCATGGTGCGAGAATAGCATGGATAATATAGATTCAATCTAAATTCAATAATTTAATATGAAATTGAAATAAATCCATAATCAAATCCATATTTAAATCATAATGTAAATCACCCATGCATAATTCTAGCTTTAAAGAAGACATGCATCTTCATAACTTCATAACCTCAATGTAAACCATCATAATAGGGCTTAAAATAACTTAAAATCATGAATAAAGTATAGTCCATACATCAATTGAATTTAATAGAATCAAATAATGAAAACCCACATTTAAAGTAAGCTTAATTTCATGTGAATTAATTGAAAAGAGTTTGGGTCTTCTTGGTTGAAAGGGACCAAAAATCAATCCCACATACCTTGATTAGAAAGACAAATTTGAGAAGAATTTAGCTTGAAGTTGAATCCCCCAATTGCACCCCAGCTTGAGTCTTGAGAGAAGGACTTAGAGAGTATTTTGGGAGTTGATCTTAGTGTGAAAGTGTTTCCAATGAGAATGAATTAGAATAAAAGGGTATCAGCTGATTTAGGGGTCTAGGTTAAGCCAAAAGGTCATAAAATACAATTAAAATAAGTTGTAATTACGTAAACTCCATTAATGAAAAGGATGGAAAATGGACCGTCACGGCTTAACTGACACCTATACGGTCCATGAGTCATTTCACGGCCCGTGACAGTGCTTGTGAGGTGACACTTAAACAAATTTTGTGATTCTCAACACTTAGAATTTTTCCAGACAAAGGGGTGCCATACGTACGACTACACAGCCCGTGTGACGCTACACGAGTCATGTCAATAGCCATGTGATGACACGTAAGAAAATCTTGCACGAAAAAGTAACGGGACGGTAATTTCATACTTAGAAAAATTCCACGTTACGAGCTATACGGTGGGCCACACGGCCCATATCACACCACACGGACCATATGGGTGGTTGTGTGCCCTCACTTAGTCCAAAACTCTTTGTCGAATTCTTGTAATCGAAATTATGGCCAAGTACCTCTCCACTGAAGGTCACATGGTCCGTGTGGCTTCACACTGGCCATGTGGGCCTCCCATGGAGCGACACTTGGTCAAATTTTCTCCTGGGCTAACATTATGAGATTCGATAAAGACGTTCAAAAACTCAGGTCTTTACAAAGGGCTCCTATAGTGGCACATAGTTAATGAGGAAAAAGGTTGCTTTTAGGGTTTCATTACCAAACCCCACCTCAATGCCTCATTCGATGCTAAGTCATCCCACGAAATACTTTTACACATATATTTAGTCAAGTTATGACACGTAGAATCATAAATAGCAATTTCAAAGAGTAGCTCGAAAACTTAGGAACCACCAAGTGAGAATTATCCTTTCACTTTGGGAACCAACATAAACATCTTTTCAGGGCATCATTTACATGCTTATACCTTTGACAAAGTTTTTAACATTAAAACCTTTCTTTAACACCCTCATCATCATCACTATGTAATGCTAAAATCATGTTAAACAAAGTGGGCTTGTACATCGACTAGAAAAACTCATGATCAAGAGGGTAATGCAAGAATGGGAAACATATGTCTCTTTACATCATTTGCTAACAGCCCACACATCATCAAGCTAAACCCTAACATTGGGGTCATTGTCATCAACTCAAACATCATGGAAAATCATAGTAAAACATCGCATGAAAACTTTGGGGACAAAATGAGTAGTAATACATCCTGAAATTGTCATTTTAATCATTAACATACATGGTAGTATTTTAAGGAACTTAAGGAAAAGGTAAAAAGGCTTAAGTAAGGAATTTGTGGGTGAAAGGAACCCACTAGTTAACTCTCATACCTTGATTGGATCCTAGGAAGAAAGAACTTGAAGTTTGGGGAAAGAATCTTTGAAACCCTAGCCTTTTGCCTTGCTTCTTGGGAGACTATTTGACTTAGAAATATTTTTAAAGATGGAAGAATGAAATGAATGAGAATCCTTAAGGGTTTTAGGTCTGAATAGGGCCTTGGAGAACCATAAAAATGATGTAGTTTAAGTCTAGGATACGCGAAAAGGACAAAAATGCCCTTTATTAAAATTGCTAGGCCGAACCTATGTGACCCTGATTATGGGTCGTGCACTAAACCACGAGTGATGTTTCAAGTCATCCTGTTCTCCTTTTCCAATCTTCAAAGTGTAGTTGTCGACCTTCCAAACAACAAAACCCACCTATGGGACATGGATCGATCCATAGGTCATGGATCACTTTGAGTTACTTTACATACTTGGCCAATTCTCCATTTCCCAGGGCCCCATCAATGAACACAGACCACGAACCATAAACAGGACCGCGGGCCATCCTATTGGCCGTGGTTTCCTTTCCAGAAACTCCAAATTTCCTTCAACCCCTGGAACTTATCCTATGACTCATTCTACAGTCTGTGTTTCCTTCCATAGGCCGTAAATGTTCCTCATGGATCCTTTCTCTCTTAGAAAATTTTGCTTTCCTGTGGCCCCTATCCATGAGCCTAGTCTACGGCTTGTGGATTGAACCATGGGCCATTAACTAGGCTCGTGAGTTGGCCCTAAGCGTTTCCGGTCCAACTCTTTTTGCACTATTAAGGATTCCAATTTGAAGGTCCTTAATCAAGAACTATGGCTGGAGACTAAAAGTTGCAAAGGAACCAACCCAAAATACCATGTCCATAATAGACTCTAAGAGTGCCACTAGCACTGCTAGGATAGGGCCCAAACCATACCAACTTTACAACAACAAGAAGACATCCTATCAAAGCTCCAAGAAGAGGTGGAGCTTACCAACTCACGGCTGAATTGGAATCTTAGCAGAGTGGTTGAACAGAATCACTACTTGAATGTGCATGCACGTAACAAAATAAAGCGTCCCTAGGCAATGGGACGTCAGTATGATTAAAACTATATTGGTATGTAAGGCAGCAAGTAAAATTATAATTAATTATAGTAAAAAAGGGCAATAGAGATACCGACTTTAATCAAAACTCAAATAACCTTCATGGCCAATATTCGACCTCCTAGTGATCAAATATGCATGTATGCTCAAGTAATCGCATGTCATGAATTCATATATATAGATGCAAATACATGGCATAGCCAACCAAATCCTACCAATGGTGGTCCTTTCTGGTAGCTAAGTAGAATCATATTTGCCAACCTGTGACCATCTATATATATATATATATATAGTCATTTGGGAAAATAGGCCCCTTACCTATGATTATAGCTCAAAATCCATGCATAACATGCCATGTATGATATTAATTTTGAATGCACATAATAGGCCATAGCAAGAATTTAGACAATCTTGGCTCATTGGTACTCTTATTCTCATAATGTCATAATCACCATCATAGCATATACACATAACTCATGGAATCTTACGAATAAGTTTGAAAACTTAACTCAACATTTAGAATGATGTCTTAACTCTGAAAATATTCATAAGGAGCTTAAGCTACTTCACATAATACTTAAACTGGTTCCTTGCTAATTAGTAAAAGAAAGTATAAAAAAATCAAATGCCTTAGTAGTTTAAATAAGAGCATTATAATTGAAATTAATGGAAATCAACATGTTACTTTTTAAGTTGTACAAATACTATTTTAGCGAGGAAAGAGAATTGATTATGACTACTAAATTTTCTTCATAATCTTTTTTCGCTTTAGTGACACAACCCGACAAAGAGTAACATCTCACACACTGGGAAATATAGTCTGGAAAGCCAACAAAATGAGATTTAGATACAAAATATCCAATTTAATCGAACGAACGGAATATCAATCTAATATCATCATGAAAAAAATTCAATTGCAATCCCAATGCCTTTTATAGAAGGTCATTCTAGCAATAGAATAGTTCATTATCACATTTGACGTTTTTGGAATTTCTCAAATTTTGTACTAAAAGAAGCAGCAGAGCTTAGCCTTAACATAACTCTTCAACGAACGTCTGAATGCCTAAAGTTTCTTCATAGAATTTGATTCTTACATCCTAAACTTCACAAACACTATATATATGAAGCTTATATACACCTATAAACAGTTCATAAATGAGCATGAATTGGCATATTTTTCATATAGCCTTTACGTGATGAAACATTCATAAAACTTTGTAAAAACGACCATATAAGAGCCCCAAGATTATTACCTGAATAGACCAGCAGTAAATCCAAAAGAATCAGCAAGAACCACAATTTAATACCTTCCAAATATAACTTGAAACATAGCTAATAGGAGTGGAAAATAATTGCATGGTGTAAAAAACACATTTCTAGGCACAGGGGTGAACTTTAATGGTAGTAATCACGAAAAACTTACCTAAATCTCTCAAGAACCTCATGGGAACAATCTGTTTAGTTTCCTCACTTTTTTGGAACAGGAATAAAATGTTTGGGGCTCTTAAAATGTTATATTTTCTAACTTATAAGTTTCCTTGACCCTACCCGGTTCGCGATTCGGTTTCCTACTCAGACAGTCCATGGTGAAATAGTCATAATTTATTCCAAACTCGATTTGATGCTCGATTTTATGCGTAGAAAAATAGACTCGTAGACCTTCAATTTGATAATTTATGGACCCTTTAACTCCTTACATTTTTGTAGATATGGTTTGAGATGTTTGACCCAAAGTTAAGAAAGATTTCTTAGAGAAGCTTACGGTAACTTTGGTCAACCTTTGTCTCATGCCTTTCTTGACTCAAAACTTAACATATGATCATTGTGATATTAAAATACCTCTTCACACTCCATTACTAGCAAATTATAGACTCTTAGTCCCTTACAAAAGATGAAACTTAATATAAACCTTCCAAAAGAGCGGGTTGCTACTCAAACTACTTCTTTAACCCCGAATATGTGTTTAAGGGATTTCTTTAACCCCTAACTTTAACTTTAACCCCAAATATGTGTTTAAGGGATTTCTTTGACCCTAACCCCTTGATTGTTATAGTCTTTTTGTCCTTAGGTACTATAAAAAATCCTATATGACTTATCTAACATGTCACACAATGTATATTATGGAAGACATGAAATATGGGGTCTCACAGTCTCCCCCCCCCCCCTCCCCCTTCATAAGAACATTTATCTGCGAATGGATTAAGACAATCCCTTGGTTGCAACCCTATCTACCAAAATATTATTTTTGAGGATATACCTATTACCTTTGCAAACCATAAATCAACTTCTAAAAACTCCGACTACTAAGCTTCGTATAACTATCATGCGACATGACACACAAATTACACTTCCAAATCATTTAAAATCTTACTAAATTATTGTTAAAAGACAAATGCCAATTTTTTTAAATATGAATCACCTTTAGTTGTAAATAGATAGGGGTACTTCTTCATCATTTCATGTTTTTCTTCCCAAGTTACTTCCACAATATTCCTGTTTCGCCACAACACTTTCACAAAGGAAACTTCTTTATTTTGAAGCTTTCTTATTTGTCGACCCAAATTAGCCACTGGTACCTCATTATAAGATAAGTCTTTAGAAATTTAAATATTCTCAATGTGAGTAATGCGTAAAGAACCTCCAATGCACTTCCGCAACATTGATACATGAAACACTGGATGGACTGCTCTCAATTTTGAAGGCAAATCAAGCTCGTATGCCACATTGCCAATTTTTCAAATAATCTTATACGGTCCAGCATACCTAGGATTGAGCTTCCTTTTCTTTCTAAATTGCATGATAACCTTCATAGGTGATACTTTCAAGAAATCAAATATTCTATATCAAACTCGAAGTCTCATCGTCTAATATCTTTGTAAGACTTTTGTCTACTCTGGTTATTTCCAATTGGTCTCTAATAAGTTTTACTTTTTTCATCACTTTCTGGACTAGATTAGGTCCTAGCAACTTTGCCTCCCCAACCTCAAACCTACCGATTGATGACCTACACCTTTCCCCGTATAATGCTTTATAAGGAGCCATTTGAATACTATCTTGGAACTTGAAATTATAAGCGAACTCGATAAGAGGTAGATGATCATCTCAGCTTCGTTTAAAGTCCAGCATACAAGCATGTAACATATCCTCAATCGTCTGAATGGTACGCTCTTACTATCCATTAGTTTGTGTATGAAAAGTGGTGTTAAGATTTATTTGAGCGCCTAGACCCTTCTAAAAAGATTTCCAAGAATATGATATAAATTGAGCCCATCTATCCTAGATAATAGATAATGGAACTCTATAAAGGCGAATAATCTCCTGAATGTAAAGTCTAGTGTAATCTTCCGCTGAATATGTCATTCTTATAGGCAAGAAATGAGAAAATTTTGTCAACCTAGCAATGATTACCCAAATAGAATAATATTTGCGTAGAGTATGAGGCAACCCAGTAATGAAGTTCATATTTATCATGTCCCATTACCATAACGGAAGCTCAATATACTGAACTAGGCCTCTAGGTCTCTGATGTTCTGCTTTAACTTGCAGGTGGTTGGGACATTAGGTTGCTATCTCTACAATATTTTTTTCATGTCATGCCACCAATAGATCTGTCAAAGGTTCTGATATATTTTTGTCTCTCTAGGGTAAGTTGAATATCTAGAATAATAGGCCTCAAAAAGAATCTAGGCGCAGAGCTCTTCGATGGTCCGCACACATAAGAGGCCCTAGTACCTAAGGATTCCATCTCCAATTATCTCAAATAAAGGATGATATTGTTATGGAATACTTTCCCTTAGTGTCAAAAACTCAGGATCTCGTGTTGTCACTCTTTTACTTCATTTATAACGAAAGATTCTTCTATATTCTAAATAATTATACCTCCACCCTCCGCGTCTACTAGTCGCACCTGCAAACTAGCTAACTTATACAGATCTTTTGTCATTTTAGCCTTATCAGCTTCAACATAGCTTAGACTTCGTATAGACTTCCCACTAAGCGCATCAGCAACAACATAAGTTTTGTCGGGATGATATAAAATGACAACATCATAGTCCTTTAATAATTTTACTCATTTCCTTTGTGGTGATGTTGACATCCCAAAAGTGCAACGTCGTGGAAACTCGTAAAACATAATTAAACAAAAGAAATAGTTTTAGGAAAAATAATTTAATTTTGAATCACCACATAATTTTAAGAATAATTAGAAAACCAGTTAATTATTTACAAAATAATCTGCGAATCAAAAAATCCAAGGTAAGGGTTCAAGTTGTTCCAAAGGGGAGGTATTAGCACCCTTCAGAATCCACAACTGTGAGTCCCGACTGAACTCATTTTTTTCAAATTCAGGAGGAGATAGACAATATAATACAAGTATAAATAATCATGGAATATACACGAAGAATAAAATAGATAATAATAGGGTCACGGCCTAGTATTTGCCTAACATCAGTAATATACATAATAATGATAAATAAATAAATAAACTATTTCCGTCTTTTTAATTAGGAAAGCCTTGAAATTCGACAGATAGATTTTTCATCGGTCATGATTAACAAACAATGTATATACGAACTTAAACTAATATTTTTGAATTTTTAAAATGTAACAAATATCAATTTAAACTAATTTTTCCGTCTTTTCAAATAGGAATGCCTCGAAATCCAACGGATAGATTTTTCATCAGCCAATTTGACAAATAATATGTGAAAGTTAAATTAAAAATTGTTTGAATTTTAAAATATAACAAATATCAATCTAAACTAAGATTTTTCCGTCTTTTCTAATTGGGAGGCCTCGAAATTCGACGAATAGATTTTTCATAGGCCAATTATAACATCTAATGTGTACGTGAATTTAAACTAAACTTTCTCGAATTTTACATGCGATGAATATAAACATAAATTAACTTTTTCCATTTCTTTTAAATGGGGAGACCTCAAAATCCGACGGATAGATTCATCATTGGCCAATTATAACAAAGGATATGCACATGAATTTAAACTAATTTTTGACTTTTAACATACGATAAATATGAATATAAACCAACTTTTTTCATCGGCTAATTTTAACATTTCATATATTAAAGAAACAAAAATGATAAAATAAAATGACAAGTAATAAATAGTCACAAAATTATATCAAACTACCATACGGATGTTGCCAAATAAATAAATCATAAATATCACCTTCTAATAAGTAGTAATAACCAAGTTATAAAATAAATATTTTAAAATTCCATTGGATCAAGGAATCAAGAAACAATACTCATACTAAGCAAAAACTATCAAACTAAACATAAACTTCACTGACGGTGACAATGATTTACTCAAATTGACTGTACAACGCAACCAATATACCAAAATCACAATAAATTAAAACAAAAGTGAACTCTATCACTCCAAATATAAGCACAAGCAAAATGGAGAAGAAAATTCAACAGTGAGTCAACAAAATAGAGCAATAAAGGTATGATTCACCAAAAATATAATACTACTAATTAACTCAATTCGAAGAAGAAAAAGTCAACCAAATCAAGAAAAACAGCATAAATAAAATCATGATATTAAAACAAATAAAATTCACCAGATTTTGCACTTTTCTGTATGGATATGAAAGTGTTGCGGTTGCTCATTTGTTATACCTTGCCAGAGATGAAGTGTGGTTGGTCGTTGCTGCAGTCTGTCGAGGGTTCGTTGAGTTGTTAATGTTGTTGTCGTTGTGGTGCTCCGGTTCGCCGAAATTCAGTTGTTGTTGGCAATGTTGCTCTGTCGGGACAATGACGAAAACATAGGGGGTTTTGGGTTGGTTTTCGATGGGGAAATGGGTTGTTTAGGGGATGCTTCAGGGATGGTGTTTTTGGTCGATTTTTGAGGTGTTTTGGGTGTTTTCGGGATGGGTTTTGGGCAGTTGTTCGACGGAAGTTTGGGGCTGAATTTTTGGGTGTATTTTGGTAGTTGTTTGGTTGTTTCTCGCCAAGTTTTGGTGAGAGATTTCATGTGGATAAAAGGTGATTTTCAATGGTTGATTTTGGAGGCTGTCGTGGTGGTTGTACGGTGGGTTTGGGATTGTTAGTGGTGTTATGGGTGGCTGGAAAAGGCCATTTGGTCATGGGGTTTACTGGTGGGAAATGGGTGGCAGAAATGGAGGTTTTTCCAACGGGGTTTTGGTGAGGAAGAAAGCGGGATTTGCAAACTGATTTTGGGGGTTTTAGCTGGGGTTCCGTGGTTGTTTTGGGGTTGGACAGTGGTAGAAGAAAGGTGGAGGGGAGAGGGTCGCCAGAATTTTCCCTGGATTCAGGCGAGGAGTGCTGGAAAAATAAGAAAGAAAGAAAGAATGAGAAGATATTTTTTTGTATTTTCTAAAATTAAAATGCTTACTCTATTCAATTATTTGTAGCAATGTGAAGATTATATACACATTTCATTTCAAATCCTAATGGGTTAGAAAGATATGGACTCAAATTGTGGGTCAATTGAATATACGTATATAATTGTATCTGAACAAGAAACAAATGAATTATTGCACTGCATTAACATTTAAAATTAAACTAATTGAAATTCTAATATTTTAAAAACAAGAGTAATTATCAAAAATTATCTAAAATTGTCCAAAATGAATTTTAAACTATTTTAAAATATCAACATAAAAACTAAAAAAAAAATTAAAGTGTTGGGCCAAAATTGGGTGTCAACAACTATCCTTTCTTTGGATATGATTGATGGAAGTGATCATGGATAAAGAAACTTGACAAACTCAATTTTGGCCAAACATATGACCTTCAATATGACCATTGTTGACTGCGGTGGAAGTTGCTCCTTAATTTCAAAAGTTCCACATTGTTGCAACTTGGTTGATCTGATTTGTACTTGTGGCTTAATTGACAATGCATCTATTTGGATGTTCTCGAAAACACTAAGACAAAAATTTACTAGTAGAGACAAAATTAAAGAAAAAAAGTAACATCACCTTCAATACTTTTGTCATGCTCTTTCAATGCATGTCGACAACCTTCATCTAATTTTTGAAGCAAGGCGTGAGTCCTGTAAGAATACAAATAAGATTCATTGATAGGATATGAATGCATGACCATTGGCAGGACGAATGAAGAATAATCCATTGGTAGGATATGAAGGCATGTCCATCAGTAGGACGAATGAAAAATGATCCATCGGTAGGATATAAATGCATGTCCATTAGTAAGACGAATGAAAAATGATGCATATAGGATAAAAATGCATGTCCGTTGATAGGACGAATGAAGATGATTCCTTGAATGCAATATGAATGCACATCCTTCGGTAGGACGAATGAAGAATGGATTATATAGGATAAAATGCATGCCCATTGGTAGGACAAATGAAAATGATTTACTGAATGCAATATGAATGGCCCTCTCCGCAATGCAAAATGAATGAATGCAATACGAATGAATGGCCCTCTCGATGATACAAAATGAATGAATGGCCCTCTCAGTGATGCAAATGAATGAATGACCCTCTCGGCAATGCAATATGAATGAATATATAAAATGAAATGAATGGCCCTCTTGAAAATGCAAAATAAATGAATGTGCAAAATAAAGTGAATGGCCCTCTTGGCAATGCAATGTGAATATATATGAAAAATAAAATGAATGGCCCTCTTGGCAATGCAATGTGAAGGAATATGCAAAATAAAATAAATGGACCTCTTGGCAATGCAAAATGAATGAATTGCCCTCTCGGCAATGTAAAGTGGATGAATATGCAAAATGAATACATTAATGTGACACTACCACCTTCAATAGTGCAATATGAATGCAATGAAATAAAGAAACACTACTATCTCCGGTAGTGCAATGTAGAATGAATGCATGTGATACTATCACCTCCGACAGTGCAATGTAGGATGAATGCGGATAACCCTACCACCTTTGGCAGTGCAATATGAATGCAATTAAAATGATGAAACATTACCACCTTCGGTAATGCAATGTAAAATGAATGCATGTGACACTACCACCTCCGACAGTGCAATGTAGAATGAATGCAGACGACACTACCACCTCCAGTAGTGCAATGTAAATACAATGAGTGAAGGAACACTACAACCTTCGATAATGCCTACCACCTCCTTCGGCAGTGCAACATGAATGCAATAAAAATGAAGAAAATGTATCACCTCCAGAAGTGCAATGTAAAATGAATGCATGTGACACTACCATCTCCAATAGTGCAATGTAGAATGAATGCAGATCATACTATCACCTCCGGCAATGCAATGTAAAATGAATGCAAATGATGCTACCACCTCTGGTAGTGCAACGTGAATGCAATAAAAATGAAGAATCACTACCACCTCCGATAGTGCAATGTAAAATGAATGCAAATGACACTACCACATCTGGCAGAGCAATGTAAAATGAATACAAATGACACTGCCACCTTCGATATTGCAATGTAAAATGAATGCAAATGACACTACCACCTCTGATAGTGCGATTTAAAAATGCATGCAATGATACTAAAAAATTAATGGATGAAATATGAATGAGCACTACTGTCTGTTGTAATGCAATATGAAAATGATATCCTTTCATTGGTAGGATGACACTGCTTTCTTTCAACGATGCTAGAGATTTTGAAGTTAGTTTTGAACTTCTGGCCATGGTGAAGACCATTTGAAGCTAACTATCAAGTTTCTGACAATACTTGATTGAATTTTCGATATCTTCCTCAAAAATTCTGTTCCAGTTAGAATTTGGCAGATCCCAAATCGTCGATGGAAGAATCATACATTCTTGTAGAAATTTTTTAGATTTTCTCAAAAATTTTGTCCTAGTTGCACATACTGTCATGATCTCCAATCTTCACTTACTAAGAACGGCATCTTTCTTGTGCATTTTCCAATTTTTTCAAGATTCCACCCCAATTTTCATTGTAAAGAGGAATGAAAATCCCATCAAGTACATGCCCCAACCAAAATGATGCTTAATTTTCTCTTTTCCTTTTTTTCTTTTTTTTCAAAAATTAAATAATGTAAAGAAAATACTCAAATTTTGACCACAATTGATACCAACAATTAGGAACGCATATTTTTTTAAGAAAAGAATGATTTAGTGAAATAAGATAAACATCTCACACTTATAGGATTTCAAAAAAAAAATCTAAAATCTATTTGAAAGGTATTATTAAAGAAAATGTTGCTTGCTTGGGCGAGAGTAGTGCTAGGATGGATGGCTCCTGGGAAGACCTCGTGTTGCATCCCTCCTTTTGGCATTCATTGGAAATTAGTTGGACATTTTGACAATGTAGAACAAGTCACTCGAAGACATTTTTTCTTGCTTTCTTTCCCGACTCTATCTCTGGCATCTCCCGTAGAAAGTTCGATTGAACAACTACTCCGATGAACTGTGTCGATAATTGCTGGACACCGGTTAACTTCTTCTCTTTGTCCTTCCGATTTGTCAAGATCTGACATAGATCTACCAATTTTTGACAGCTTCCAGCACTTTCCGGCAATGCCCAGTCATTTCCGCTAGCGATTTCTCTTGAGATATCGATCTGCTTCAACTCTTTTCGAAAATCATTTGGTCTAAACCAGACCTTGAAGGCATCTCAACATCGGCAAGTTTCCAGATTTTAAGATTTCGGCAACCTCCGGCTTTGGCGAAGACAGATAGCACTCCAGAACTAGTTTCTGGTCAGGCAACTTCATTGTTCACTGTTCAATCATTAGTTTTTGGGTCAGAGTACTTAGGTGATATCCTCCACTTTCCCCCTCTCTTTTTGTTCAAATTATCCTTTTTGGTATTACTTCTGGTCTACATACCTGACATTGCTCTCTGCTTCTCTTTTTCTTGTCATCTTATATTTCGTGCTTAATATTTCTGGTCTAATACAAATTTGTGCAAAAATTCTTACATGTTGTTACATTTTTGAATATTTATTTTGCTATACTTCTTACTTCATTTGACTATTCCTTGACCTGTTTATATAAGTGTAGAAGTTATTTGTTAGGAAGTCTGTTTAGGGTGCTCGTTGTTTTCCTTGATTGTTTTTCTATAGAGTTGGTTATTCGATTAGTATACCTTATTTGTATTGTTTTATATCATTGGGTTGCGGTGTGTGTGGCCTTTTATTCTTACTTAGCATTGTGGGTAACTTTCTCTTGTTTTTCATATTGTGTTTAGTTAGTAGTTTACCGCATATTGTGTATACTTCTTCACTAGAGCGCTTCCTGGTCTTGGTAACTGAGTAGTCTATTACTTTAAGTTTAGTGGCGTCAGGATTGAATGATAGACTAGGGCCATGTCGTCGATTAGGGATGGGGGCGGGGGTAAGGGTTAGGGATGGTGAGAGGGTCACGGGCTTATGAAAGTTAAGGATAGCATCGTGGAATATAGGATCACTACTAGGGAAATCCATAGAGCTAGTAAAATGTCTTTAGATGAGACATATTAATACAGCGTGTGTCTAGGAGACCAGATGGATTAGTACCAAAGCTTGGGACGTGGATGGGTTTAAGTTGTGGTACTCAGCTGGTTCTAGGGATAGAAATGGTGTAGGCATCCTAGTAGATGAGGACCTTAGGGATTATGTGGTTGAGGTTAGGAGGGTAATGATAGGATAATGTTCATCAAACTCGTGGTTGGTAGGCACGTGTGAACGTAGTTTGTGTTTATGCGCCCCAAGTAGGCCCAGATGAGGAAGTCAAAAGGCTCTTTTAGGAAGATTTGGATGAGGTTGTCTGAGGCATACCGGAGATAGAAAAAATCTTCATTGGGGGCGACTTCAATGGGCATATCGGGGAAACCACTAGTAGGTTTGAAGATGTTCATGGAGGCTTTGGTTTTGGGAATAGGAATGGAGGCGGGACATCTCTCTTGGATTTTGCTAAAGCCTTTGAGTTATTTATTGCTAACTCGTGTTTTTCGAAAAGGGAAAATTAGCTAAGACTCATATAGATTACTTGCTTCTCCGGAAGGACAATAGAAGTCTATGTAAGGATTGCAAGGTCATTCCGAAGGAAAATATTTCCACTCAACATAGTCTTCTAGTGATGGATTTGGAGATCAAGAGAGATAAGAAGAAGAAGGTTATTTATGCCCAACTGAGGATTAGATGGGGATTCGTTACTCCCGCCTTTTCCCAATAGATGGAAGAAAAGTTGAGAGACCTAGAGGCTTGGAGTAGTGGCGGAAATGTGAACAATATGTGGGACACTACTGTGGTTGCATTAGAAAGATAGCTACCGAGGTACTAGGGGTTTCAGGAGGGGCCTTTGGTGGACGGAAAGGCGACTGGTGGTGGAATGAGGAAGTTTAGGCTAAAGTGAAAGATAAGAAGGTTGCTTACATGAAGTGGTTGGAGTGTAGGGATGACGATGAAAAGCGAAAGCTTAAGGAGACATATAAGACAAATAAGTCAGAAGCAAAGATAGTGGTGACGAGTGCTAAGACAATAGCATTTGAGTGCCTGTATGTGGATCTAAGTGATAAAGGCGGAGACAAGAGATTGTATAGGCTCGCTAAAGAGAGAGAAAAGAAAGCTCGCGACTTAGACCAAGTGAAGTGCATCAAGGATGAGGGGGGTGAGGTGTTGGTGGATGACACCTCCATTAAATTAAGGTGGCAAGCTTACTTTTATAAACTCTTAAATGAAAAAAGAGATATAAATATTGAGCTGGGTGAGTTGGCACGCTTTGAAAATCATTGTGACTTTGGTTATTACAGGAAGTTTAGAGTTGAGGAGGTTAGAAGGGCTATTAGTAGGATAAAGAGAGGGAGGGCAGTTGGACCAGATGAGATTTCGGTAGATTTTTGGAAGAACATGGTCAAGGATGGCATAGAGTGGTTGACTAGACTGTTCAATATTATTATGAAGACTGCCATGATGCCTGATGAATGGAGGAGGAGTACGATGGTGCCATCGTACAAGAACAAAGGGGATATTCAAAACTTTAACAATTACAGGGGTATCAAGTTGTTAAGTCACACTATGAAGGTTTGAGAGAGAGTGGTGGAGATGAGGGTGAGAAAAGTAGTGTCTATTTCAGAAAATCAATTTGGATTCATGCTGGGGAGGTTGACTACTGAAGTAATTCATCTTGTCCGGAGATTAGTGGAAAATTATAGGGAAAGAAAGAAGGACCTTCATATGGTGTTCATTGATCTCGAGAAGGCCTATGACAAAGTTTCAAGGGATATCCTATGGAGGTGTCTAGAGGTGAAAGGTGTCCCAATGGCATATATAAGGGTGATTAAGGATATGTACGACGGAGCCAAAACTCCGGTAAGAACGGTGGGAGGAGACTCAGAGTATTTTCCTGTTGAGATGGGACTCCATCAAGGATCTGGTTTGAGCCCTTTCTTGTTTGCCCTAGTGGTGGATGAGCTAACGCGATCTATCCAGGAGGAGGTTCCATGGTGTATGCTATTTGTAGATGACATAGTACTGATTGATGAGACTCAGACTACAGTTAATGATAGGTTGGAGGCATGGAGACATGCCTTGGAGTCCAAAGGATTCAAACTGAGCAGGACCAAAACAGAATGCATGGAGTGCAAATTTAGTGTTGCGAGGGATGAAGCAGACATTGATGTGAAGCTATTCACTCAACCTATCACCATATGGGAAAACTTTAAATATCTAGGGTCCATCATCCAGAGTAGTGGTGATATTGACAACGATGCCACACATTGTATTGGGGCAGCTTGGACTAAATGGAGGTTTACCTCGGGAGTGTTGTGTGACAAGAAGATACGACCTAAATTCAAAGGTAAGTTTTACGGAATGGTGGTTAGACCATCTTTGCTGTATAGGTTGGAGTGTTGGCCAATAAAGAATGCACATGTTCAGAAGATGCATATCGTAGAGATAAAGATGTTTAGGTGGATGTGTGGCCACACAAGGAGGGATAAGATTAAGAATGAGATCATTTAGGAGAAGCTAAAGGTGGCACCGGTGGCTGATAAGATGAGGGAAATGAGACTGCGATGGTTTGGACATATGCAGAGATGGAGTACCGATGCGCTTGTTAGAAGGTGCGAGAGGTTGGTTTTGGGAGCTACACGGAGAGGTAGAGGTTAACCAAAGAAGTTTTGGGGGGAGGTGATTAGATAAGATATGGCAAATCTGGATCTCACCGAGGACATGACCTTAGATAGAAAGGAGTGGAGGTCGCGAATTAGAGTAGCAGGTTGATTGGTTGGTAGGCTTAGGTAGATGGGTGACCTCAATTTTTTAGTGACGTAGCGGGGGTAGGCGTGATTAATGTCACTATCTGTCATATGGGTGTTGATTTTATCGTATTTACATATTGACATGTGCTTTTCGTAAATAGTCGCTCTTTTTATTTCTATTTCTCCTTTTGTTCCCTTCCTTCCCTTTGTCATGTCTAGTTTATTCTGCTTGTGGGTATTTGAGTCGAGGGTTCCCAGGAAACAGCCTCTCTACTTCTATGTAAATACGAGGTAGTGGTAAGGTCTGCATACATCCTATCCTCCCCAAACCCCACTTGTGGGATTTAACTAGGTATGTTGTTGTTGTTGTTTTGAAAGAATAAAGAATGTGAATTTTTTTTTCAAGAATGAATCGGTGAAATAGGATAAGCATCTCATACTTATATGGTTTCAGAAAATGAAAAAATGATCCAAAATCTCTTTGAAAGGTATTATTAATGAAAATGCTCCTTGCTTCTCTCCCTTTTTTATTAATTAAGAAAAAAAGAATGTAAAGAAAATAGTCAAATCTTGACCACAATTGATACCAACAGTTAGGAATGCATAAAACTTTCTTTCATTTCTTCTTCTTCTTCTTCTTTCAATTGAAATTGAATTTGAAGTAATTCCTACGGATTTAAGTGATACCTCAAACATACTTAAGTATCAACAAGATTTTTTATCTTAATTCAAACAAAGGTTTTGAATTATACCAAGTCTCATGCATCAAGTGCCCTCACAACAAAGAAAGTCCTATCTCACACATGCATGAAATATTTAATTTAAGGACATTCAGCAAAATATGCTCACACTCAGGAAGATATTCAATCATGCAATTGTGATGACATATGCTTGGACGTCATATAAATCTCCACTAATGTGAGAATGTGTAGAATGAGATCATGTAGGACTTGTTATTGGCTTGTAATGTAGGCTTAAGGGATGGGTAAGATATTTATTTGGGATAATAGTGACTTAATCCTTCCTTGAGCATCACACTGAATTTGTGCTTTTGACAACTGATGCACATTTGACGCTTGATCCTCTTTGTTATTCCTTTATTATTGTTTCGACTTCATAGAGACGTTACTTGCTAAGAATTTTCTCATTTTACCCCCCCCCCCCCCTCCCGGGAAGTTTTTATCTTTTGTTAAAGCTATTTTTTTTCTTTTCTTTGATCTTGTAGGGGTATTTTTATTCTTTTTTTAAATTCTTCCAACATTTCTTCTCTTTTTTTGTTTTTTGTTTTTTTTTTTTTTTTGTCTCTAGAAGTCATCCTTGCATTCTTGATTCTGAGATTTTGTGTCTTTCGCCTTTAACAATTTCAAACTTGAACCTTCATCTTATCATTTGCACATTTTTTTATGTGCTCAATGAAGATGGGTCAAGAGAGGGATAGTGCATGTAAGCACTCAGAAGGGTAATGACTAAGATGTGGTTGTCTAAAGAAAAGGCTTCAAGCTCAAAGTGGAGGAAATTAGGGATTAATGTCGTTTAGTAGGCTTTAAAAGGCACAAACAGGTCAAAGAAGGCTTATGATCCTTTCTTAAACCAAACACTACTCAAGATTTCGCCTCAACAAAAATTCAGGCCAAGTTCTAGATCAACAATGCGATGCAATTGAATTTTAATCTAATGCTCACCATACAATGCACTTGAAACTATGAAGTTGGTTTATTCTTTTCTTGAATATGTACTAGAGAATTTTCAAGCATCACAAAAATATTTTCAGAGGTATCAAAAGAATCTATTATGGTTTACCACAAAATTAATTTTTTTTCATCCTGTCAAATATTTACATGTTTCGAACTATAATGGCCCCAATTGAGTCAAAGATATGACTCTTATAATATGTACACAATTATATTCTAACATTTTGAAAAATGAATATCGAACCCAAGAAGGGTTGCCTACGTATCTCAAAGAATTAAGAATAGTATGCGTAGTTTGTGAAGATATAGTATAAAATATATACACAATTTTTTTTTTGAAAATTGAAAAAGGAGCACCGAACCCAAGAAGGACTACCTATGTATCCCATGAAAATGAGAATCAGGTATACCTAGTTCGTGAAAATATGGTATAAAATATGTACACATTTGAATCTTTTTTTCTCTTTTTTTTTAAAGAAAAACTGAAAAAGGAGTACCGAATCCAAGAAGGGTTGTCTATATATCTCATGAATTGAGAATGAAGTACGTAGTTCATGAAGCTATAGTATAAGAGATGTCTTTGAAAAGATAGAACAATTTATTTCTAAAAGAAAGGGTCACAAAAATAAAAAAGCAATTTATTGCATGAAAAGATAAACTATTCACAAAATCAAATATTACATGTATTTTTGTGGAGTCGAACTCGAGAAAGGCTACCTACGTAGCACACCAAATGGTGAGAGTCATACTCGCGTATTTCTGGTGGATATTGTATAAAATGCAGTTTTGAAAAAGTTAAAGTATATTTTGAAAAAAAAATAATATGAATGAAAAAATCAATGAGTATATTTAAGAACAAACTATACACATTAATAAAAAATACCAAACAGAGATCTCCTTTTTTTTTATAGAATGTAAAATAAATAAACTGAAAGACATTTATTGAATATAAAATCATACACAAAAATTAAACTATACAAAAAACGTGCCTACAGTAAAATTCCAAAACAAATCCCATATAGTAATCTCCATACTTCCCTAAGCTCGTACTTCAAATTCGTGTTCAATCCAAAGTCTAAAAAGATATAAAATAGCCTAAAAACGAAAAACATTTCTTTACGTAAAAACAATAATGAGGTAGCATGTTTACAAGCATTTTTGCCTAAATAGAGCTTAATCACTAGATTGTGACATTACCACAGCGTGAACCTTGCGTAAACACACAGAATAGGCCCAAAATTCACCAAAATTTGACTCAAACCGGATAAAAAAATCCCATGTCAAAATTTTTGAAAAATCACTTTCAATATACAGCAATCACCGCGAATTTCATCTCAAAATGCAGCAATTCTAGAGAATCCGATGATACTATGATATTTGCCTCGGAAAGCTCATCGATTTAGACTAAAATTTCACTAATTTCTGATTTTGAATGACAAAGATATCAATATTTGAAGTTTTCGACAAACAATATTAATAGACAACAACAAAAATAGCAAATTTATCTCAAATGACGTGCCGAAAGCAAATATCTGATACTTTCATGATGTTCTTCTCGAAAATACTCAAGTTAGCCTATTGAATCACCCAAATTAGATTAATAATGAGTAATTTATGGTCGGGGAAAGTTTTCCGTTTGTTTTGACAAAGTTCTGGAAAATTTTCAGAATATATACCTCGTTTTCCTTTATTCCCACTACTTGACACGTGGCAGCCTCCCATTCAACCACGTCACCTATCGCTTTAACTTTTCAGCAACCACTCAAACTTAATTTCAATACTCTAGCCTCATCTGGAGTCAGAAAAACACAAGTAATATATGAAATTTGATTGGAATGGCATTTCCAACTCAACAATGTTGTCGAAATTCCCATTGGAGTCATTATGATCAGGTGTAAGTCCCACTCCCCGATATCGAAATCTACCAAGAGGGTCAAAGCGCACCCAGAAGCCTCGGGAACCAAACAAAAGGTCATTCTAGACCAAAATCAGCGTTCTGGAGCTAACTGCGCTGTTAGAATTTCATTCGGGCATGTTTACCAAGGGTTGGCTTGTTGTAGAGGCTAAATTGCAAATCTCGGTGTAAACTAACACCATTCATACTCTAATTGAGCATGCTTCTAGCCTAATTTGACCATTTACTCTGACTGCTAAACTCATTTTCAACCTTAAGCTGGCGTATAATACAGAAACTGCAATTCTTACAAAACGAGCAATCAAGCAATTAAACTGTCAGCGCCAGCGAGTCACAAATGACTTGGGGTTACTATAGATAAGCTCTAGCCGATGCAAAATACTTAGAAAGCAGAAATGACCTTAGGGATCATTACACTTTTTCGTCAATTCAAATTATCGATTTCGATTTGATTTTAAACCGCCTGGAGTCAAAGGTGATGGTTTGGGGTTTGGAGTCATGAGACTACTAGCTTAGTGGATTCATGGGCTTCAGTCCAAATTTATCCTAGAACTGCCATTGTATAGGCCCGAAATATGCCACGATTGTGGAAGACTTGAGTCACATAAATATAGGAAGCTGACAGAAGAAGGACCACCACATTCACAAGCAAAGAGAGAATGGGAGCTCTCTGGAACTCGACCTGCTTCTCTCCACTTCAAAATGATTCATTGTTATTCTCTTCTTTAACCAAGAAAAGTGCAAATTCCTTTTGCAATTTCACCAACAAGTCCTTCCAGATTTCTTGCAAAGGAAGACTTCCTGAAAGTGAAGTTGAAAAAAATCATGCTAGCTCCAGTAAGAAGATGGAGGAATATAACTTAGCTATGAAGAGAATGATGAGGAACCCTTATGAATATCACCATGAACTTGGTATTTACCAATCTAATAAGTAGTTACTTTTGAATTATGTTTTTCATTTCCTTTTCCATGGTCACTTCTCTTAACTTGTTTACTTTTGAGATCTGGGATTTAGCATCTTAATTTTCGCAAGGGATTGGAATTGGGTTTTGGTATTTAACTGTATTATTCTATGCTTTTTGTTGACTTTCCAGTACTGGCTATATGTGTCATAAGTTGTTGGATCACCTTTTCCCTCTTTTGTACATGACTTTTATGGACATGTAGCTTTAAACTAGTGTTTACTGTTTACTATACTTGAAAGCTTGATCAATTTGAAATAGTAGACTAGCCAAAATAAGCTCCTTGCTTAATAGATCTAGGTAATGGTCTGGGAGGAGCATCTGCACAGTGGACAATTTGTGATGTTATTGCTGCTCTATATTGAATTAATCAATTTCTTAATAAATTGAATGATCTGGATCTTCCATGTGTAGTATTTTGGTGTTTCTCAGGAAGAGATGATAGCGAATACAAAGAAGTTTCTATAGGCAGCTTAAAAGTATATTTTTTATCTGCAGGAATGAACTACACATTGATAACAGAAGATCTTATCGTTGGCGCGCAGCCCCAGAAAATTGAGGATATTGATCATTTGAAGGAAGAGGAGAAGGTTGCTTTTATACTTAACTTGCAGCAGGACAAAGATATTGAGTTTTGGGGAATAGACTTCCAGTCTATTGTTAGAAGATGTTCAGAGCTCGGAATTCATCACATGAGAAGGCCTGTATGTAAATCTACTTACTGTTTCTCAACTCTCAAGTAGGTCACATAAAATAAAATACTGTTACACCTTAAATCATTAGTCCACACTAGTATTCAGCTTTTGTGAAAATGAAGGTAACATGTATTCCCTTCAACAGTCGATAACTTTGATGTAAATTGAGGTAGTTTGCCTTTTGTTAATCCTATACTTCACTATTTTGGCTGTTGGTATGAATACTAGCTGAGGCGCTAATATCAAACATGTAGGCATATGTATTATATATTTCTCTAGCACTGTTGACTGGTTGGGAAAATCGGTGACCACCCATATTCTGAACCTGGCAGACTTGTTTTTAGCGTACAGATAATGCTCTGGCTCCATGTCCACAAGTACTTGGTTTTAGTATATAACTAGGCTTCAATGTTTTGAACATTGTGGATATAGTTTGTAGATGTGTGGTAGGAGAAGTTCACCATTTGCTTGTTTTTATTTTCTTTCAGTTGCAAATTCTTTAGTTCAAAACTATTTTTTCCTGGTTTTTAGCCTAATAAAAATGTTTAGGTTTTGGGATAGATTTTTTTTCCCTGAAGACTACCACTCGTTTTGTGTATTTTGATCATCACAGATAATTCTATTTCAGGCAAGAGATTTTGATCCAGATTCCTTGAGGGGTGTATTACCTAAAGCAGTTTCATCACTAGAGTGGGCGATTTCAGAAGGAAAAGGAAGAGTCTATGTACATTGCACTGCTGGATTGGGAAGGGCCCCTGCTGTTTCAATTGCTTACATGTTCTGGTTCTGTGGAATGGATGTAAGATTTCACTTTTTATATGATCATTAATTTGTGACATTCAGAAACATTATGTATGAATCAATAGTCCATTCTTGGTCTAACAGTAAAAGCCCATAAGCAGCTGTTAAATGGCTGTACGTTCTGAGATCTTGATGTGCTTGTTGAGCAGCTAAATACAGCCTATGATACACTTGTTTCAAAGAGACCCTGTGGTCCCAACAAAAGGTCAATACGAGGAGCTACTTATGATTTGGCTAAAACTGATCAGTGGAAAGAGCCGTTCGAGAATCTGCCAGATTATGCCTTCGCAGATGTAGCAGATTGGGAAAGGAAACTGATTCAAGATCGTGTGCGGACCCTTCGTGACACTTGAGAATGCTGGTAAGGTTATTTCTCTGACTCATTCTCTTTTTTGTGCATTACGTATTCCTTAGTTCATTATTTGACTATTGTCTTGGATTTTCTCAAATTTCTAGGAATTATTGTGCTTCACGTTTACATTCTTGAGTCTCCTGGGTGAAATAAGCTTACCCTGATATAGATATTACCATTCTACATTCACTTTTCTGTTTACAGTTGAAAGTTTGATATAGAAAAATAAAGCTGTCATTCATTGCTCGTGTAGCCTTGATTTTAAAAGATGTGTATTCAAAATATTATGATGTCTTTGATCACTAGAAATAAACTACAGTCCCGCATTTGGACATTTTTCTTATTCCTCCTTGAATAGAGGAAACTTTGTTTCACAAAAGCAAACAAACTTGGTGATTTGATAAGAAGCAGAGAGGGTAACTAAAGGATATGGAAAACCATAATGAAAAAGGAAAGAAAAGTTTTTCTCTAAGAATAAAATGCCTGCTTTAGGCCTTGTGGCATTCATTTGATATGTGAATTTCTGTCTTTAATTTGTAGTTTCTATGTGCAAACAGAACTCAGTGAACTGCATCTTTCAGAGTGTGCTTCTAGTCAGTTGAGTCATCTTGAGTTACATCTTAACACAGCTGGCAATGATAATAGTAATAGTGATCTTGCTTAGTGATTCGCTGTAAAGTTGATGCGTCAGGCAAAACCAATTTTACTCTCTTATGTGTAGACTGATACAATGAATATAAACTCACGTATCTTATATTATTTGGTACCTACAGCATGAAAGTATCCAGAGAACGAGAAGCTGCTCCTTGAATTGAAGTCCCATGATAGTATGTTGCAAATTTGGCATATGAATTAGGTGCTCCTGTAACATATTAGGTCAGTAGCTTCCTTATAGTTGTATACCATTGTTATAAAGTGAGCTCATCAACTGAAAGTTCAGGGGAGAACCTTGTTTTGTCAGGTTATGAAGAACAATAGCTTGAGGGGATCTATATTCTCTTCCAGTACAACAACTACAAGGAGGTGTTCTATAGAATAATAGGTTGATACAAATGACATAACTCATTGGTTCACCTAACCCTGTCACGCAATTCACATACAAACCACCTAGAACAACTTGTCACTCTAATGAAGTTGTTCCAGGTTGCTTGTAAGTAAATTATGTGAAAGGTTTTAGGTAAATCAATGAGTCTCATCTCTTTTCTAATCAACCTAGTGCTCTACATAACACCTCCTTGTAAGCCATTTTGTCTTTACCACAACATGTGTACTCCATAAGAGTAACATGCCTGATATAGAGGCTAATAATGCTTTAATTCATATATTAGGAATGACAATGGGATAGGGCACATGATTTTGCTGCTTGATGATAAAAAATTTGCAAAGTGTGTTTCCTTTTTTATTGGATTATTAGTGGGCGTTTGGCCAGGATAAAAAAAAAACTATTTGAAAATTTTTAAAGTTGGAGTTTTGTCTGGTCATATTTTTTGGCCACAGATATTTATATTTAGAATTTGAATGTATTTTTTAAAAAAAAACACGAATATAATTTAAATGTAATTATTTATAAAAATAGAAAAATCTTAGGGTAAATTTGAAATAAAGAATAAAAATGAAAATAGAGTTGTGGGTGTTTTTCAAATACAATTTTTAATTGTATTTGAAATTTTTATGGCCAAACACTGATTTTCAAATAATGGTGAAAAAAATGAAGAATCCTTGTAGTAAAACTGCAATCTAAAGATTAGCATAGTATATTACATTCTTAGTATGTTGAATGAAAGTATGAGATGTCAGATAAACTAAGAATTACCAATAACTATTGTGCTCCAATTCCATATTAAGTCAGTTATATGCTATATTATTATGTTCAGTTTTGAAACTTCTTATTTCATTCTTCAATAATATGTAGTGTAGAATAATTAGGGATTTCTAAAACTATGCATTCTTTAAAGTGTAATTTTTATAAACAACCATTTAGTGAAATATAATAGGCTAAAATAGTCACAATTTTGAAAAGGACATTTTATAGCCTTTTGAACGTGTACTCTGCTTTGTATAAAATGAGTATGCACTGATATTTTATACAAAAAAAAATAGCTGGCATTTAATGTTGATTAATTACTGATTAGATACAATAAAGGAAATGTTCCCTTAAATAATGGAAGGACAATGTAATCAATATTTATTACCTAATATGAATCTGTAAACATAGATCCGTAAAAAAATACTGTAGCAACTAGTAAGGCTGGAAAAAAATCACGTTAATCTATACGAATTCTGCTGAGGTAAAATTAATTTTTGATTTTGTTTTTTATACGTTGATTGTGTGAGTTCATGGTATTATACGAATTACCAAAATCATGATGAACAAATACTGTAGCTTATTTGAATTTGAAATTGTTGGCGCATTTATTCGAAAAAGCTTTTTAATTCTGTATATTTGTTGATTCGTATCGTAGGAACATGGAGAATTGGTGGTTTTGTTGCACGGACGTGGGTATAAAAATGTTAATTTTACTTTTATAAACTGCTACGACTTGATGTTGTCTTGATTCAATTATTCGTGATTGCGCATATATGTGTTTATACTATTGATTAATATCTAACATTACAATAGATAAATGATGAATAATTTATACATCAGTTATGATGTGTAAGTATATATTGTTTTGCGAGTTGAAGGAAATCGCATGCAAACTGTTGAATATGTATGCACACACCCAACTGTTTTGTATATAAGAATATTTTTTGTGTATATGTATATGTAAATGTATATGTTTGTGAATTAAATATTTTGTGTATATGTATATGTATATGTATATAGATGAGTATGCAAATCAGTTTCTTATATGTATTTAAGAAATATTTTTTTTGAATGCTATAAAAATAGTGGACGGTATATGTTTGTGAATTAAATATTTTGTGTATATGTATATGTATATGTATATGTATATAGATGAGTACGCAAATCAGTTTCGTATATTATTTTTGTTGTATAAAGTTGTTTATTATTTTTGTTGTATATACAAATATGTATATTGGACTGTATATGTTTGTAATTTCTTGTATAAATTTGTAATGTGTTGTTTACATAAATAACTTCAATAGCTCTTTTGGTAATGCATTCGGGACGGTGGGACGATGAAAATTGTTACGTTGACTATATGTTGGAGGGCATTGTTTTCAGAGAGCAAGCAACCTACCTGGAATTATATACGCTGGTTGCAAACTAAATTGGTGTTGATCTTACTAAGAATGTAATCAGAATGGAATATAAGTTCGAATCTGTAGATATGCCAATTGTGATACACAATGATATGGGTGTGAGGGTTTATGTTATGTTGAGGAAATCTAGTAATGATTTCAATAAGTATCCAATTTGTGCAAGCATTTTTTATAAGCAGATGTGTGATACTCTTGTTGGTGGAAGTTCTTTGAAACAATCAGTTTCGGTGTTTGAGGCACATTCAATAGTTGGATTTGGTGATTTTGAAAATCGCGATCTATCTGTCGATGAGTTAGTTGAGCCCTTGCATGCTTTTGGTCCCGGAGGATAAATGGAGTCATATGTGATCCTTCGCATAAGTATGTGGAGGTAGACCAAGTATACATAAAACAAGGCTACGTTAAAAGTTGTTATGTCTCAATATGCAATTGCGGAGAGGTTCCAATTCAAGTCAACAAGGTCGAATGCAGGTATATGCACATTATACATATTTTTTTTTCGTGCTATCATTATTTTTGTTCGTACTATCAAATTTGTGTGATTTTTATTTGTTGGGTGCAAAACACAATTATTTGTGTATATGAATTATTTTTATGTATATGAGTGCAGTTATACTATTTTGTGTAAATTTGAGGAATGTGAATGGTTGATGAAAGCTTCTGCAATTAATAAAACTGTCATGTTTCGAATAAGAACATTCAACATGGTTCATACGTGTCAGTTGAAGGATAGAATATATTCGCAACGGCAGGCAACCAGTAATCTGATTGGTGGGCTTGTGATGCCTAGATTGGAAAATCACAAGCGAAAATACACGGCTTTAGATATTAAAAATGATGTCAAACAGGATCTTGGGGTTAATATTACGTACATGTTAGCATGGAGGGCAAAGGAGAAAGCATTGAATTGTTTGAGAGGAATTCCATCTAGATCGTATAACAAATTACCTGCTTATTTATACATGTTGGATAGTATGTATCCGGGCTCACATATACGTTTAAAGAAGACAAAAGAACGTGAGTTCCTTTACGTGTTCGTTGCTCTGCATGCTTTTATAAAAGGATTTGATCACTGTAGGCCTGTAATTGTTGTGGATGGGAGTCACCTTAGAGGTCCATTTAATGGCCAGTTCCTATCTGTAAGTACCATGGATGGGACAGGTATGGTGCCATGTTTTCATGTGTATAATCTGAATCTAATGCATATAATAGTTAATCTATATACAATTTAGTTAACTTGAAAAAAAAGGGTTTATTATATGCAAAGGACACATATTTCCACTAGCCTATAGAATTGTTGATTCAGAAAATGATGCTTCCTGGACGTGGTTTTTCCGGCAGTTTAAGGAAGCATATGGACAAAGGGATGGAATGTGCATAGTTTCTGATAGAAATGAGAGCATCATAAAGGTTGTTTTGACGATATATGATGGAATACCTCATTATGCTTGTATATGGCACTTATGGAATAATGTGCAGGCGAGGTACCGGAAGTCGCATGCAAAGTTGAACGAGGTATTTTATACGATGGCAAAGGCTTATACACAGGCTGATTTTGATAGGTTGATGAAAACAGTGGAAAGGTTGATATAAGAGTTAAAGAGTACTTGCAACTGGCTGGGTATGATAAATGGGCTAGGATTTATGCAACTGCTCATTGGGGGTGGTGTATGACTTCGAACATTACAGAAAGTATTAACTCAGCTTTGGTGTCGGCGCGCGAGTTGTCGATTTTTGACTTTCTGGAAGAAGTGCGACTGATGTTTGGCAGATGGAACTGCGAAAATCAAAAGCAGGCAACTTATATATTTACCCCCTTATGGGTAAATTCCAGGATATGCTTGTGAAAAACGAAATCAAGTGTACGAGGATGACGGTAATAAGTTTTTGTTGTATAACTATAAATAATTCATTTTTTTTATTGTATTCTTATTGTATATATCATTCTTGTCTTTTTTGTACTTTTTAATAAGTTGTATCGTCAAGTGTCCACGTGCACAATGTTAGTAATGAAGGGAGAACATATATAGTTTGTCTTGAAAATAAGACATGTAGTTGTGGTCGATTTCAGATTGATGAAATACCATGTGCACATGCTGGGCTATGTTAAAGTATAAACATGTAGAACCAGATGAGTATTGCTCCGATCTATATAAATCAAAAACAATGTTGAAAACTTATGAGATACCAATCTATCCTCTACCGGATCGAAAAGATTGGGTCATACCGGACCACATAAAGACCTCCGGGAAGGCCAAAGAAGAAGACTAGAGATAAGTCATTCTCAGAGCTGCTAGCAAGCAAGGGAAAAAATACATGTAGTGTATGTGGAAATCCAGGTCACAACAAGCGTTCGTGTAGGAATAGGCCCTGTAGTACTTAGTGTGGAACAAATTTTATGATTTATGGGAGTAGTTTATTGCTTGCATGTATTTGTATTCTGTGAGTTTGAGTTCTTGTTATTTGAATAAGTATTTTCAGCCGGTTTGAAATAAGAATGATGGTTATACACTTTGTGCACTTGTTTTTGTCTGTATATTTATACATTTTGTTTTCTATCTTTTGTTTGTATTTTGTATAATTATATTACTAAATTACAGACTGTAATATGTATAATGATAGATTTTACAACTATTGGATATACAATATGTCGTTATAATGTAAGTGCCAGTTCTTTTGTGAAAATAGATGATTTGTATTTAGTCATATAGTTTGGTATTTATATATATTCCTTATGTAGTTTGTGTAGTTAACTGACTGTATTACTCAGTATAATATGTATAATGATGGTGTCATCATCTATTGGGATATAAGAATTTTTTCTTTAATATAAGTATCATCTCTTTTACCAATCGTATAAAAAGTGTAATTTTTTCTTTATTGTACGTTGAAGCTTGAACATGATCGTGTATGTGATTTCACTTCTTACTGCACTGTAATATTATATAAACATTTGAATGATTCACTGTTTGTAAAAAAATTGTATATCAACTATTTGCATAGATAACTCACATCATTGACGAAAAACTACAACGTCCCCGAAAAAATGAGATCATGAAATACTTGGCAAAATATTATAGCTCCAAAACGCAATATCCAATGTAACACAAACCATGAAAAATGACATTAAAATTATTGTTTAAGCTACATAGAATATGAATATGTGTTAAGTTATTCTATGTTTCAAAAAGATGTGTTGCCCAGAAACTAAGTATCAGCTAGATTTCGATTCGTTCGCCGTCACTACCAACAGACGTCCTATTTTGCTTCGGCGGTGCCTCATTATCACTGATGGCGTCTTGTTGTGTCTTCCTCGTACCGTAGTCCCACAAAAGAGTTGCGTAGCGAGTGCGCATTTGTTCTGAATCAATGTTGGTTACTGGGATGTCGTTCCCATCGCTAAAAAATTTGACAAAAGCGGTCAAATATACTCCACATTCCCTGCTAGAAGACCCCAAAAATGAAAAAGGAAAAGCCATATATATAATCGTGTAAGTGTATAAAATAGAAAGCTGGATAAGGTCTTTAAGTAACATACAAGCTGCCTTCAAGCTGTATGGGTATGTTGTTCACATGAACTATGTCAAATGGATCGTATTCAGAGTGCAACTTATAACTTGGGTGCTCTTGAACGTCTAACCTCTTCTTTTAGTAAAAGTCCTCAGTCGCCAGGTACGTGGGTACAAGTTCCGCGTACTTGTTGACCTCTTTAGCTACGAATCCGTCATGGACAACGGATCTGGTTGAGTCGTATATGTATATAGTGCATTTGGTGAAGCATATGACAATGAGAAATCAATGGAATTTATCCTTCATGTTGACTGGATAAAAACGTTGTCAACTGTGTGCCACGGCACTGCGGCCTGCAACCTGAATCCATTTATGTATGCGCGTACTGTCTGTTCCGAGTTAGCATTACACGCACCATTTTCATAATCAGCATACGAAGCCCAGATGTCGTGTATCAGTGCATTAAAATTACAGTCCACAGTGGTGAATCGATATGTATTTCTCATGGAATACTTTAACTTTTTTCTGAGATAATACATGATCACATCTATGTGCTGGAAGAAAAATGTGTAAAAAAGAATACAGTAAATGTACGAAACTGATTTGCGTACTCGTCTATATACATATACATATACATATACATATACATATTTAATTCACAAACATATACAGTCCATTATTTTTACAGCATTCAAAAAGAACATTTCTTAAAAATACATATAAGAAACTGATTTGCATACTAATCTATATACATATACATATACACAAAATATTTAATTCACAAACATATACGTATACACAAAAAACATTTCTTATACACAAAACATTTCTTGAAAATTTCATTTTTTTCTTTGTGGATTAAATATTTAATCGATACATACCGAGTCATTGATGACCTGGCCCATGGTTGCCAGTTTATAAAATCAATTTTTGTTTGAAATTGTTGCTACACCAAAGTCAAGCAGTGGATGCAAGGCAGCCTTGTGTTTTCTGTAATGGTCTTCGCTGTGTTTCCTATTGTTTAGTATTAAATGAACATTTTTTAGATAACTGGTAGTATTTAAATAATAATATACAGACATGAATAGTAATGAAAACACTTACTTGTTCTGATGTCTGGCTAGAAGGCCAACTAACAACCAGTCCCATAAATTCTTATACAGAGAAGCATCATGTGTGTCATAAATTGAGTTGAATGGGTGCTTTTGATGAAAACTTTTGGGCCTATTTGATGAACTAGCACCTATAGAAAATTATAGTTTTGTTTTTAGTCATTGTTTGTGAATGATCTTTGTGTTGTATATTTTTTTCAACGAACACAAATATATGGTAAAAAAATGTATATGAGTTATGTTTTAGAGTGATTTTACCTGTTTCTGATCTGAATGTTGCAATATATGGTGAAACATTATATGGACCTGGGCGTCTGGACCTCCTGGCTGGTATAGGTATCCCGACTCTTTCAAGTGGAGGCGTGTTGATGTAGGCCAATGGATGTACCACAACACTCCTTTTGTTATTAATGTTCTCTGGATTAAGGCTTGGGAGAAGCTCGTCGGGCAGTTCAAATTGAGATTCAGAAAATTCTTGAGCCTGATTTGGATCTCCCTTTGACGGTTCTTTCTCCTCACCCAAATTGGAGTCGGCTGCTTCTGTATTTACGGCTATCTCCTGGAAAAGAATGTAAAAATGTGAGATACTCATGTGCGTTAAAATGTATGACTTTAGTACCCAACTAATTCTGCATATAGCTCTCGATTGTCAGAACCTGGTGCATGGCATCTATCTTTGACAGTTGGCTCTAGAGTGGCATCCATTACATTATTTTTTCGCTTGAGCCTCGTTGCCATGAAACTGCAATGAAGTATTATTTTATTAGATATTATTTCAAATAGATGGTATAGGCATGCATATACCTCTTTGTCATCCGTTTCTTTGCAAATAGTCTCCGCTTGTCCATTTGATTGATCTTTGTCAATTACGGGCGAGTCCACACGGCTTTCAACACCTTTTTTCTGTGTTGTAATTTAAAATATTTGTGTACAACATGTGTGTTTCGTATAAGTATAAAAACAATAACTTTTTAATAAATTAAAAAATATCTATGTTTAACTTATACAGCGTAACTGATAGTCACCAGGGTATTGATTTTTTAATAGAAGTGTTACCTCTGGCCCTCCAGAATCAACACAAATGCACTGTTGGATGCGAGACGTGTCGCTGAACAGAAACACAGATTTCACGGGTCCTCCGACCTTAACCTGAAATGTGACAACAGGTTATACAAAACATATTGTCCAATAGATGTATAAGGTTGTGGCAATAACCATGTTGTAACTATGTTATAATTGTATAATAAATCTGACAGGTGTGCATATATACTTTGCAGTGTATAAAACAACTTAAATGTATCCAGGTATGCATATATAATTGCTCAAAACATAAATCTGGCAGGTGTGCATATATACTATGTAGTGTATAACACAATTTAAATATATCCAAGTGTATGCATATATACTTGCATTGTATATGTACTTGCATTGTATAATTACTCATACAACAAGTGTGCATATATACTTATATTGTATACTTGCGCATGTTTATACAAAAATACTCACACTGTTGTTATGTTTTTTGAGAAGGTGAAATGTATAATATATATTTATGTGTGATAAATGTATAAATTTATGTGTATAAAAGATAAACCTGTGCATTTTTTTGTGTGTGGGACTTGTATAAAGTTATACAACAGAATAGATGGACATCAGCACAGTTAATACTTGAATGTATATTGATTGGATTAAAAGCACTATACATTCACAAAAAAGGTAAGGTAGCCTCATTTGTATACTGAGTTCTGGGATTTTGAAAATTATACACAGCAGGTCATTATGAAGTGTACATGTATAAATTTATATATAGTTAATACCATAATAAACAAAGCATGTGTATACAAACACAAGAAGACTGATGGTTGTGTGAATGCAAAGTTGACATGTATAATGTGTGTATTTATGGGTGATAAATGTATAAAGTTGTGTGTGTATGTGGGGGCACTAGTGCACTTTTTTTTTTTTTGATGTGTTGTCCATAAAAAATGAAGGATATCAAACAGGAAATGTTGTACCTCTTGGCTAGTGTAAGTACTTGTTACTTCATAGGGGGCTTGTTCTGTGTCATGCACTGGGGCATGTTCCATATCCTCATTGAGATTGTTTTTGTTGCTTCTCACTACTTTCAAAATCTCCTTGAAGTTCTCTTGAACCATCATCTTCAATTCTTTAAACTCTTCCCTTACCTACAGTTTATTTACAATTACAAACATAGGTTAGTGATAAAACGAAAACAGTAAGTGTGTGTTTTGAGTTTTGTACATACAAATTATTTGAATGATTCAAATTCATCACGCGAAATCGTTTGTTCATTTGTCCTGCTGCTTGAAGGCGTAGGAACTGTGTCCTTAGTTTTTTTACATTCCAATGGTCACCTTGTCTGTCTTTTTTGCAGCATTTACATTCTCTTTCACTGGGATTGTCTTGGCCTGGGGTGAACGGGACGCTTGATGATGAGGTGGTAGTCTCTTATCCGGTGTCTTTTGAGCAACTTTTGTTGCAGAAATCCTCAGTTTTTTCCTTGCGGGTGATGCACGAGGTATTACTTTTTCTTTTCCTTTGTTTTGTCTTGTAATGGGAGGCTCCTGAAAATCATCATCAGAGTGGATAACTTGATGACAGCCGGCCTGAGATGTGCGGGTTTGTACTGTATCTGATACAACATGCCCCGGCGGAAGTTCAATGCTTGAGAGCTCCTGTTCTGTTGCTGTTACGTTTTTTAGGACAACCAAAAAAATTCCAGGTAGGTATCATTAATATCAATTATTGTAAAATTTAAGACAATGATATTATAATGTTATACCTTTTTACGAGTGCCTTGGAACAATGAGTTGATTAAGAAATCACATCGGGGCTTTTTGGTCGTGGTTACCCAATTGCGTATCGTAGGAATGTAATCAGAAACTTTAACAACAATCTTTTCGATTGACATGCGAGCAACACTCATATATCCAAACCTGCATGGCTAGCGGAAACCCGTGAATCCTATAGTATTTTCCAGTCAAGGTGATCTTGGCATGCAGATTCTTTAGAAGCTCTTTGAATGCCTCGTTTCCCCATGGATATTCAACATGTCTGCTGGATTCGACTAGATCGAAATGTTTCCTTGATATTATTGTGGAGGATGGCTCTTCGGACATGATGAAGTTGTGTATAAAATACAACGTGGCAAACTTCAGAGCGTCCTCATCGTTGTCACCCCATACCCTGTTGATGCAACTGGCAACCAGTTGTTGCTTGGTAATTGATCTATTTGTATCTCCAAAGTATTGTCGTATTAGTCGGTTTTGCTCTTCGGTATTGAACACAAAATTGGATGACTCGTCGCCGCACTATAGTCCAGAAATGATGGCGAATTTCTTACGAGTGAATCGTGGTGTTGAACCATTCATATGGATGACGGATGCATCACTTGAACTGCCCTGCACCTCAAACATCATGAAAGCCCTGAATATCTGAGCTTGAACAGTGCATTGATTGATATCTAATAGGTGTGAGAAACACGTAGTTTTTCGAAACCTCCTCAATTGGCTTTCAGTCGACATATTTATCAAATCATCCATCACGTTTGTGTTTGTGTAACACTGCATGTGCTGAATGACAGTAGGGTTCCCTTCCATAATATATTGGACTACCTATTGTGAAACATAAGCAATAATATAGTCATTCCAGTGGATTGTTCAGGTGGATATGCATACACATTTTATACTCTTTTGTGTAAAAACATATGCCAGAGAATGAACCCCAGATAGGATCTGCATACATTTTTGCAGTGTGTAACAAATAGCTTAAAATGTATTATGTGCACATGCAGATGTATAATATTTAGGCAATAACCATGTTGTAATTATATAATTGCTCAGACAACAGAGGTGCATATACACCTATAGTGTATAAAAATTGCTTGAATTGTATAAATTATTTATGCAATTGTATACTGTGTTGGCAACAGCTATGTTGTAATTGTATAATTAATCAGGTGCGCATATATACTTTGCAGTGTATAGAACATCTTAAATGTATCCAGGTATGCATATATACTTGCATTATATAATTACTCAGACAACAGGTGTGCATATATACTTGCATTGTATAAAAATTGCTTTAACAGTATCCAGGTATGCAAATATATACTTGTAGTGTATAAAACATTGCTTGAATTGTATATGTGCTTATGCAGTTGTATAATGTGTTGGCAAAACTGTGTTGTAATTGTATAATTATTCAGACAGTGTGCATGTATAATTTATACATAAATAAGCTAATTTCTTTAGGCAATACTACTATATAACTTATACATAATAAATGGTATATATTTTAAAAGTGTATAATAATACCATTTATATAAATGGTATACATAATTGTATAACTTGTGCTTTTTAATGTGAGAATAAATTTTTTATACAAACAGAATAAATTTTTATACAAACATAAGTAATTAAATTCATATTTATATGCTTACCTATGTGACTAACAGTTTTTTTTCTAACAATTTTTTTTAAAAAAAAATTGAACCTGATTGTCCTCTTCGATTTCGTTTGGTTTGTCAAAATTAGAGCCATCGCCTTTTTTTTTTGCTTTACCACTGCTGGAATCCAGATCCACTTCTTTCCTATTCTTTTTGGAAGTGCTTGGCCGATGAACATTGTCATTCTGTTTCTTGGATCTAATTTCTGCACTAGTCCTATCTCTTGCAATGCTTCCTGCAATGGGCTCATCCTCTTGAGTTATACCCAACGAAAAAGAAGGCAAATCATCTATTAACTCATCATGCAAGTTTATACCTCTATTTATCCTCTTAGATGATGATTCATCGGCCATAATATATAGTGTATGCTTGTGATTTTTTCGGCTGTTGAAAGATTTAGGGTAAGCGGTGTATGTAAGAAATAAGGGAAAGTGAAAATTTCAAAATAAAATTTGAAAACCGTCAAAAATTAGAATGATATCTGAATGAAATCTGGAAGAATGGAGAGAGAAGATTAAGGAAATTCTTTTGAAAATCTTACCTGTGTAACTGCCGAGAATTGAAGGAGCAAAATATGGAAAGAAAATCTTTGAATTCTTGTATAGAAGAGAGAGAAGAAGAACGTTGGAAGTTTTTTGATTTTATACAAAATGTGTTGGGACACACGAATCTGGTAGCCACTTTTTTTAAAAGGTTGGTTACTTTGTGTAATTTTTAAAAAATGTAGTTAATTTATGTGATTTTGTATTGAATGTTTGCTCAGTTATTAAATTTTTTCTTCTTTAAATATCATAGGCTTCTTTAAGTTTTGACTTTGGATGTAATTCCAATATAATTAATAAAATGTACATTAAATTTTGCTCCCAACTGCACACCAAAGTATGACGTAAAAATATTTCTAATTTGATTTTCATTTTTATATGTTATTTTGAAGAAATCGAGATAGGACAATTTTTGGTCTTATCTTTTTTACCCCCAATTTGCTTGTAAAGTTAATGTTATTGAAAAATGTTGAACTTCCTGAAAATCTTCAATGATCAATTCATATTTAGATTACCTAGACAATATTTCTTGAAAAAATAAAAATATTATTTAATCAAGAAATACTTCCACTTGTCATTATATTGATAGTGTTAAATGTATTAGAATTTGAATTATATCGTTAATGGATATTTTTATCAATTAATAGGGGTAATATGGTCATTCACTATACTAACCATTATTTTCTTAATAGATGAGTCAATTTAAATTAACATCTTATAGTGAACAGAGGGAGTATATACAGTCAAGTAATAAAGCCACAAGATCTTTTCATTTTTGTAAGCTTGTTATCAACTATTATTAAAATTAATACTCCAATGAATTAAAATCAAGGTGATTTTTCCATAAGTTTGGGGGAAATAAAGGTGTCAAACATAGTTATCGGAAAGGATCATCTTTTGCTCGATATTAAAGGGGTATCTTAACTCCTCTTTAAAATGGAAGCGTAGACATTCCGGTGCAATTTGATTATTCGGTAGATCTAGCGCCATTTCCCAGGCTTGGAGAGGATGTAGACGCTCCCCCACCCAAATCTTTTCCTGCACAGTTTAAAACTATTGCAAGACTTGTAAATCAAATAACTAAAACAAGCAATTGATGGCTAGAAAAGATTTCAGGATTATAATGTGACACCTAAACATTCTGTGGTATTATTCACTTAAACTAACTAACTAAATTATTGATATATTAATTGACAAGATTAATATTTTGAGTTCTTACTCATCTATTCAAAAAATAATTAATCATATATTTTTTTCTAATGTGAATTTGTCTATGATTCTTAGATTCAAGAATTTTAGCTATCCATTGCTATTGTCATAAAGAATTATCACTTTCCATTGAAGATTCTTAAGTAGTTTTCTACAAACAATTCGAGTTATGTATGTCTTATTGACGTTGGGCATGAAAAATTTTCTGACTTTCCATAACATCAAATTTGGGTGTGATGGAGAATTAGACGCATTAACACGTGATGGAGGATGCAACATATTGTCTATAGAATCAAATTTTGATACGACAGATGGCACGCGATGGATGGGATTAGCATTCCACGTAAATTTGATCACTTGTTTATAAATAGAATTTCATTCCATGAGAGAGAAAATATGTGAGTTGTTACTCATTTTTTTCGTGGTTATTATATTGATTTAACAAGGATCAACACCCTCACTTTAACTAGTAGATTTAAGAAGTTCGATTCAAAATTATTGAAAAAGATTTTTCCCAGATTCTTCGTGAGGTAAATTCTACTTAATCATATGCAACTATAAAGAGATAATGGTTATTGCAAGGCATCCTAGTCGGTGAGTAATTCTCAAGATTGTTAGAATTAGACTCCTGATGGACTGCACGTGTCTACTACAGTAAGGGAATAGGTACCTTGTTACAAAAACTAAGAAAGACATAAGAAAATAACATAGAGATTTTTATGTAAAAAAACTCTTTTCTCAAGGCAGAAACAACAACGATCTGTTACACAGGATTTAACCTCATTTTCACTTTCTTCAGACAGCAATAAAGATTACAAACTATTGCAACCTAAGGACTAAACTCTTAATCTCTTTCCCGCTTGCAAAGATAATGAAAAGGCCCTATTCATAAGCAACAACTTTGTTCCCCCACTAAACTAATCCCCACAGGTCAGCCGAAACTTCAAATCTCCATCCCAGCTAACCCTAGCTATGTGCAAAGCACACACTCCTAGAAACGTTGAAAGAATACTAGATTTTGTTATAGATCCAGACCTGATTTACATTTGAGATCACTAAGAAATAAAACTAATAATAACAAAATAAATCTTCTGAAAGCTTAAAAGCCATTGTTGTTTTTAGTCGTATTTCTATAAGAACATTTCTATGCTTGTTGCTATGGAAGATAATCCTTCAAATCGTCACACACTCAATAATATTCACACTCATGATATTTTGCAATTGCCCCCCTTGAATCACTTGTATGTTGAATCATTCAATTGGCTAATGGGGTCGGTTGCACTCGAGCACTTACAAAAATTTGTTACTAGTAGTGTACTATGCTAAATGTTGCTTCCAATTGTATGAACAAGGTACATTTGTCCATTTATGGAATGGGATCAAGTTCCATTCTAGAATTTGTCAAATAATCAAAACTTCATTATAATAATTTTTTCCTTTTTTATGATGACGAACATTGGAACAAAAACTTCAATACAATTAACCAAGATTCCCCATATCAGCAATCTTCCCCCTTTCAATAATTTCCCCCATCATTAATCTTCCCTTTTTTAAAAAAAAATCCCCTTTTGACATTATAAAAAAGGAGACGCAGTAAACCAAATTAAGCGACATATATGAAAGCATAAACTCAAAGCAATAAGTAGCAATAACACATAGTGAGAAAGGCAGATAAAAAGGAACAAGAAAGATAATCGTAGCATTCATTCAGTTAACAACGAGAAAGCATACAGACCACTGAAAAGAAAAAGCATAAAACCAATAGAAAATTACCAATAAAAGGGAGGAAAACAAAGGGAATTTGCTTAGGAGGGTGGAGGTCTAGGATAAAGACCCTGAAGAACAAGGGACAAATGAGCATTTGTTTCTTCATGACTTTTCAACAGCCTATCCTTGAGTTCATCTACCTTGGCAGAAAGTTGAGCATTATGAGTTCTCAAGGCAAAGATTTCCTCCGAACTAGGTTCCTTCTGAGAAGCCTTAGCCAACTGTGCCTTCAAGTGTGCAATATCAGTGTCCTTTTTCACCAACAGCAATGACATCTTCTCTATTTCATGCTTCAGTTGCTCCTGATTATCAAGTAGTTCAAACACTTGGAATTTCCCTTTTGTACCACTTCTACCTTCAACACACTCGCATTCAACCAGTGTGTAAAGTGACATGGCTTGCTTGATTATACCTCTGACCCCTGTTCCCAACTTGACCTCATTGGAGATAAAGACCCTGTTCAGTAAGTAGCCATATGTCAATCCATGGTTCTCATCTTTGGAAGCCATTATCTTTTGAATATGCTATATCATGATGGCTGGAAGATTGATGTTTTTCATTCTACTCGGACTCTTTATCAGGAACAAAACAGAGGCAGTGGCAACTGTGATTTCTTAGACCTTGATAGCAATACTTTGTTGACAAACTAAAAATAAAGCTGAAAAGTTCCCTTAATGAGTTTTTTGGACACACTAGTCTTACTCAGCTTGCCAACTTTCCCAAATTCAAAAATAAAGTCTGAAAAAGGTGATACCTTCATGACAGACCTGATCCTTCTTACTCTTTGTCCATCATAGCTATGTCAATACTGCCATCATCATTCAGTCTCAAGTCGTAGTAAAATTCTCTCACTTCCTTCTCTTACAATACAGGAACTGACCATTCAAACAAATGAGACCATCCCTGCATTTCAACAGAATTTACCAGGTCACTCATTCCTGGCCTTCCAATAAACTCTGGATAAAAAATATAATCGCTCAACACTCTTTGAGTTCTTGAAATTTTCACTCTCTCTTCCCTTGAGAGTTTTGTCAGGGGACTAGGTCCCTACAATAAGTCTTCACTATGTGCAAACTCAAAACCGGCAATGTCTTTTTCTTTATCATTTTCTTTCAAAACCTTGGTTCATCTTGTAAAACCTTTCATTGTCTTGAACTTCGTCTAGCCTCTGTCTTAGAAGGTGAACGTTCCTTTGACATGGCTTGTTTCTTCCCTTTCTTGGCTATGGCAATTAGTTCCTCATCACCACTTTGTTCTTCTTCCAAAGAAATATCAACAATCAGTTTTAGTCACTTGTTCTTCATCGACAGCCCTCTTCTTTTTTCTCCTATTCTCCACTATTATAGATTTATCGGCCTACATCGCATCACTCAAGACTTTTCTCTGTGAACTCCTGGTGGGCATAGGACTAGGTCCTTCCTTTTCGGTTAGAGCAACCTTCTCTTTTCCCTTTACAGAAAGAATCATCATTCTCCTTTGAATGGCCCAAACTAGAGGTCTATTATCTTCATCATCATCATCCTTATCAACTACTCTAGTATTAGGCAAAATCTCAGAGATGGGTGTTTGATCAAATTGAGGTTAAGTATCTTCAATCCTCTCATTAAAATCCTTTTCTCCACACTCTGAGACCAACCTGTCACCAGCGAATAGGTTTGGATTTTCACCTCTCATGGATGCCAAACTCTTAATGACTAATTCCTCACTGGTGGCCAATATGTTTGACTCAGAGTTCTTTTCAACAGGAAGATCTCCATCAAAGTCTTGCTTAGAAAAGACTGATAATGAGGGACCAGGTTGGGATTTTGAGGCAGATATATCTACAATCTTGGGTTGTGTTTTAAAAACTATGAAAGGATTAGGAGAAGAAGATTGGGGTGAGTTTAGATCCAAAGTGGGAGAGTATGCTATAGTGAGAGTCTGAATCTCCTCAGGAGGACTGAGAGTGACTGGAGGCAGAGGAACATAAAAAAAACGATCTGAACTTGATTTACATTAGAGATCACTAAGAAATAAAACTAAAAACAGCAAAACAAGTCTTCTGAAAGCTTGAAAGACGCTAATTTTAGTCGTATTTCTAGAAGAACATTTCTGCACTTGTTGATGTGGAAGATAATCCTTCAAATTGTCACACACTCAATATATATTCATGCTCATCATATTTCGCAATTTCCCCCTTGGACCACCTGTACATGGAATCATTCTATTTGCCAATGATTCTGCTACACTCGAGCACTTGCAAAAAATTGTTACTGGCAGTGAACTATGCCAAATGTCGCTTTTAGTTGTATAAACTAAGTGTACCTACCCATATATGAAATAGGATCAGAACACATTCTAGAATTTATCAAATCATCAAAACTTCATCATAACAACTCCTACATTTATCATAAAAAAGTGTGGAAGTTATGAAATTCAATCAAAGTTCTAAATTGTATCATCGTAATTGATTGTAGAGCTATTGTTGAACATTAGAGCAGTCAATATGGGTCAACCCATCTCATTCAGACTAGTCCATATAAGCTTTTAAATTTTGAAAAACTACACTAAATACTCATAACATCAAAATAGTTACCAGTAATTGCCCCTGCTTAAACTAATTACAAAAATGCTCATTCAACAATAAGTAATTACCCGCATACCCAAATTGACTAGTTGGACCTAATCCTCTATGATACTCTATTGGTATATTGATATCTTATCGGTATCATATAAGACTGAGCGTAATCATTTATGATACTCCATCAGTATATGTCACGCCCCGGGAGGATACCCAAGATGTGACTGACACCTAGAGACTATTGCTAGTATCCAAGCGAACCACTTGACCTCATCACATCCATTCAATCCACCAACTCTACAGATCAGCGGAAGTAACAGAAAGTAAATGGGCTCATCTCATCTAGTTCTCAAAATAATATATATAATAGAAAGAGGCTAGTAAATATAACTAGCACAACAATCTCAACACAACGTTCAACTATCATCTATGAAGCCTCTATCACTAATCAAGTGGTGCCAATGACAGACCCATGGCTACCTCGATCAAAATAAAGCTAAATCAAGTCTAACTCTAAAGCAAGATGAAATAAATAATAGGGGATCCTCCGGAGTAATGGAGGCTCACCAATAAGCGGAACTGCTCAGATTCTCAACGATGCGCCTGTTGATGACCTCTAATCCCTGTATCTACATCATGAAACGATGCAGCGCCGAGTGGCATCAGTACGTGGAATGTACGGTACGTAAAATAACTGAATGAAATAGAAACAGGTAGAATAATATGGAAATAACATCAATTCAGAATAATAACCAAATCAGAGTGTCACGTGTCTATCTAAAGAAAGAGTAAAGATTAGACAAGTGACCCCTCAACCAATCAACCTCATCAATCAACTCAACTCAACGAATCAAAACCATAATGGATAAACCAAAATGGAGACAGAAAATCAACAAATCCTCATTGCTTTTAGGGACTTCTACTCAAGAGAGAACCATAATATAATGTAATGGCTCTATGCCTCACCTACGTTTGGTGACGTAGTTTGACGAGTGCAAGTTAGACTAACTCTTACTCTTTCGGTGCTCGATACTTCTCCCATGAGTCAATACTCAAAAGACAATCAAACCAATCAAATCATAGGGACTTTTAACCCTATCATCAATCAATCACATAGGGGCTCTAACCCTCTCATCAAGGAACATTTCAATCAACGACTCAAGATTTAGAACAATCGTAAAGGAACATTCTAATAGATAAATCAGTGGAGTTCATTTTTGGAGACTCATAGGAGAATTAAATTCTATCAACTCATCATCATTCTCTCATCACAATCACAATAAACGTTCTCACATCAAGGCTCTAGACTCAATCCTTAGGTTCAATCATGCATGCTTTCAAAAATAATCATGTAAAATTATATAATATCTCATGAAAATATTCAATTCAAGAAAACAAGTTTATGATGATCATCAATACAGGAAAATACATGGAATCAATATAATTTATAAGAAAACCATCAAGAATTATGCATGTAGACTCATTAGACTTACAACTCATCTATGACCATCTATGGGGCACATGAGAGAACAATCTCATGCTTTTAGTTACATACCTGGGATAAAGCTATCAACAATCACCTTCAGGAATTCCCTCCTTGGATCCTTCAATCTTTCGTTCTCTTCCTCTTCTCTCAAGCTCTAGTCTTGTTATTTCGGAAGGACTTAGAATGGGATTTTAGACCATTTTATCGTCAAGACGACCTAATTAGATCGTTTATACAGTTTAGAAGGGGTTGGGAATTGACCAGAATTCCCCTCACAAAATTTTTAAAAAAAAATTAGCTACGGAATAGCCTGGTCCGCGACCCGAACTAGTCGCGCACAGTGTATTTTCTCCAATGAGTTTCTGAACGGGTTTTCCCAATCCCATCGAAAGAAATTGGAAAAAATTTAAGTGTAAGTCCACTACAGAGGCGCCGCGCCTCTGTCGCGCATCAACACTGTTTTTCATTTTTAGGTCGAAAAATTATCTTTTGATCCGGTTGCTCTAAAAATCGATCGAGACCATTTTCCCACTCAATTTTTGTGCTGATCACAAATCCGGCCTCGGATTCGCCTTTGGAGAATTGGAAGATGCGTTATGCGCACTTCTCTCTCCTAGGAGTATTTTGATAATTTTGTCGGGTGTTACAGTATATTAATACCCTATCAGTATCATATAGGATTGAACTCTTTTTTTAATAAATAAATAAAAAATAATTAAAAAAATTATTTATAAACTCAAAATTAGTAGAAAATATAATTTCGTGATATTTCGTCGGTATATTGATGCCATATTGGGATATAGTGACAGGCTCTTTTTCCAGAAATAAATAAAAAAATAATTAAGAAAAATTATTTATTAAACTCTAAATTAGTAGAAAATATATTCTTTATGATACTCCGATAGTATACAGATACCATATCGGTATCATATAGGATTGAATACTTTTTTTAACAAATAATAAAAAATTATTAAGAGTAAATTATTAAAGTTACAATCTTATTTATTAAACTCTAAATAAAATATATTATATTTAATACTCCATTGGTATATTGATAACATATCAATATCATATAGGACTAAGCCTAATCCTCTATGATATTCCATCGGTATATTGGTACCGTATCAGTATCATATTGGGGAGGGTATTAATTGTAATTAATTAGGGGCATAAATGTAAGGGGATATATGAATGTAAGTAGTTTGTTTCAAAGGGACATGAGCTTAGTTTTCCTTTAAAATTTTACGGGTCGGGCTGGACTAGTCCATTATTTTAGTGGGCCAAAAATAGTTAGTCCAACCCACAACTACGTGGGCTATGGGCTGCATCAGGCCAACCTTCTTTTAAAAAAAAAGAATATAAGTGTTTTTTATAATTTAAATTCAAGTAATAAAATATTAACGTAAATATTGACAAAACAATATTACATGGTGTTTACTATTTGTTAACCAAGTCTCAAATTTATAAATAAAATAATTTTAAAAATATTCACTACTTTGGCTTCAAATAAAGATTTGGTTGTACAGCTTTAATCTGAAATCATTGCCATTTTAGATAAATATTTTGCATACAAGAAAATATTAAAAAATTTAGCTTTTGAATTTTATAATATTTAAATGTATGATTTCAAGACTTTACATTTAAACTCCTTTTGTTATATTAACTATTTTATTTTAGTTTTTAATTATTGTTTTTGGTCCACGAGCCAGCCTAACATATATTGCTCAAGCCTTAAAGGCTAGCAGGCTTATTTGAACCAAACTAAAATGAATAAAGTTAAATAAAGAAAAAAACGTATGTTTGGTCAACAAATAAAGTTAAAATTACTTTTTCTCCCACCCCAACCCATCCTCCTACTTTATGCTCTTCTTCTCCTTCACACAACCCTATTTTTATTCTCTTCACTTTTCTTATGCACACATTCTTCTTGCTATGACTTATGAAAAAAATGATAATTTTTTGAGAGAAAACAAAAAAAAAGATTGGGAATAGAATTCATTGCCAAATCGACTCAGCTAATCAGATCTTCTTCTCGATTTCAGTATTATTTTTATCTTCTTATATGTTATTTTTCCTCTTTTTTGTTGTTGTAATATGGTTTTGCTTTTATTTTTTCTCTCTGTGTTGCTTAGGCTGATTTATTATTTTTTTTGTATTTTCACTTGGGTGAAAAGGTGAAGACTTGGGAGCATAGTCATCCCCGTCTGGTAGATGCCTAGGAATTAGCTGACTCATTTATCTAAGTATCAACAAGAACCCAGTTTTCGTAGATCAAAGCGGGATATTTACTCTATTTCATGTCGAAGATTCCCGGAGTTTAAGAAAGAGGTTTCTTGCCTTCGTATCAACTTTTTTCTAAAAGGTGAAGAATTTTTGTTAGATTTTCTTCGGTCAAAATTAGGGTTTTGAAACTGAGGATTGATTATTGAATTGGGACTTTAAGGAAAGTTATTGTTGGAAATTTACGATTATGATTTTGATGAATTTCAATGGTGGCAATGGTGATGACTTGATTCCGAAGATGAATTTAGTTGAATTTTTATGGTTGTTATCAATTTTTTTAATGGTGGAAATGATTGTGGAAAGATTTTGATGGTGAATTTAGTAGTGGATGGTGAAATATATGGTGCTGGAGATGTAAATATGGTTATAATGACAACAATGGTGTTGGGTTCATGATGTATAAGGAAGAAAAAGCAATTTAGGTGACATGGATTTTTTAATCTGACATAGTTGTTGATGTGACAGTGACATGGTGATGATGTGGTGCGAGTGTGAAGCACTCTCCATCATGTGACTGGTTGTATGTGCATCAGAGTGAAAATAAATTAACTTTTAAGTCATTCAGGTGTGTAATAGGTCGCTTCAATAGTTTCCCTTTAAAATTACTCATACCTCAAGACTCTCTTCTCAAAACATCATTTATGCTCAATCCTCATACTCATTTAGACTCAATAAAATATGCATAAGACCGATATATAATTCATACTTTGCTCAGTGCTTGAAAACCATCATCATTAACTCAAAATATGTATCAAATAGGGTCTATGGGAACGTAATCATGAATAAAATCAATTATAATCTCAATAAATGATTATATAAAACTCGATAAATGAAGATTTAACTCATTCGAAATTCAAAGGAAACTAGGTTAAACTCAATTTGAACTCCTTAAGAATGAACTTTAGAAGTAGGGTGCGAGAACAAACTCAATCCAATGGTACAAATAACCTTACATACCTAGAATATCGATGTTACAATCGAAACTCGAAGAACTTTGTTGAATGCTTCAACCCTAGCATTTTCTCCTATCTAATCCTTACTCTCAAATAATCCAAATGTTAATGAGAGTAAAGGTACATAGGGTACTGATAAGGGGACTCAATTTAGTCCGAATATGTCAGGATTTTGAATAAGAAAGGTGAAAAAAGATGAAATTATCCTTCATTAAAAACTATCAAAGTAGTCCACAAAAGGCATCTACAATGCGTAAATACTTCTACGGGCTGTAGAACCCTTTCGTGGAAATTGAGCTAGAATTCTTGGGTCTCTGAACTATAGGTCTACGAACACCCGTCTATTGGTTGTCCTGTCAGTCTATAAAAAAGGTATTGAGACTTGATTTATAGGACTTAGAATCCACGAAACCAATCTACGACTCACGGAATGTTACGGGTGGTAAAATCAATTCATAGAAGTTAGGCTTGGGATTTGGAGTTTCTAAACTCTGGATCTACTGACCACTTCCTATGGGTCGTAGAATCTTATACTACCGTTCTGAATGCTTGTGGAAAAGATACTGAGACTTCAGGGTCTCAGGTCTTTGATTTATGGGACCCTTCTATAGTCCATAGAATCTCAATTCATAGAAATTGACTGAGGTTTGACTTGTGGGAGTTTGATTCCACGAGCCACCATCTGCAGCCGATGGATCACTCTACGTCCGTGGAAATCAACTTTTGCAGAAACAATCTCTTTCTTGACTTCCTGGGCTCATCCGAGTTAGGATATTTTCTCGTGTTACACTGCGAAACTTCACTCGATCAACTCTTGTTATTACATTTTGATTTTAGCATCTATCAAACACATCTAAGGGGAAAAAAAAGTTTCAAACAGGGACTGAATTTCAATTTGTGGTCGAGTTGTTTCTAAATGCTGGTTACATGATTACACATTGTAGGCGAAATCTAAAATAATTGGTTGAAAGAATAGCTAGTACTATTTGGGTGCTTCTAAATTTGTATTTCTTTAAAGGTTGTTTGGTGGTTGATAATGAAGTATGCTTTGATGGAGACTGACCACAAGTAGGTTTTGAAAATGTATTCTAGTGATGAAATTTCTGCGGTGGTTGAATTTTTTTCATGATGATGTTCGAATTAGCTCATGTATATCTTAACTATACTATCAAGTATTTATTATTTGGGAAAATTACAGATATATACAAAAAAGTAAAAAGTTTACAAAAAAATAGCTCATATTTTATTGGAAAAATTATGGAAATCCCAAACTTTTTCTGTCAAATATCATTTTTTCCCGACTATTTATAAAAACTACTAAAATCCCGACTTTTCTATAAAATTCATTTTTTTTGATACCTCACTTTTAATTTTTTTTATTAAAGAATATATTTAGTACTGTTTTTAAATATGGAAATATAGTTAATGTCAACCAGTTTTTACATTTCATTTCTTAATTTTAGAAAAAAAATTTCTTTAAATTTTTAATTTTTTATTTTTATTTGAGTGACAGTTACCATTTAAATTTTAAATTTCCTTTTTAAACGGTTTCTTAAACATAAATGTTTTCCACTTTTTTCTCCATCCAGTAAACTGAAATTCTTATTCATTCTACATCTTCTTCGTTCTCCATTTTCTTCTTTCTCCATCTTCTTGTAAATTGACTTCATTCTCTATCAACAATGGATTCTATTCCAACATTTAGTCTTGGACTCACTCAAGACGTTCCCAACAGTGGTGAAGAAGGCGGCGTTGCCGACGTTGAACAGCATAACAGTTCCGGCGACGACGCCGGCGAAACATCACAGGTTAAAGGTAAAAAAGAGAAGAATGTACCTTCAACGTCACGATCTCCAGGGCGGAAACATCATGCAAGTCGTACCAGTAGAGCATCTTCTTCAACTACTTCACGAGCACCATTGCCCAAGGTAATCGTGTTTATATTCACAAACCCACAAATACACGAATTTGTAGTCGTATTCACATCAATGTTGCATATTTGTTTGACGTATTAATAAAAGAATTTAAAATGTGGTTGCTTCTAAAATTGATACCTAAATTTTTAGGGATTTTGAAGTTAATGTGAATACCTAATAATCTAACTTGGTTTGATACTTTACCTAATTGATTTATTGATATTTTTTCACTGATAGTATTGAACAAGATGATTTATAATTTTTCGGAATTTTTGATAAATGTGTATACCTAATGAATCAAGTAATTTGATACCTACATAATCGAAACATATTATTTGGGGGTTTTGAGGTTTGAAGTTGATATACATCAAATTAACTGGAATTGATACTCAAAATTGATAATTAAGGTAAAAATCCATATTATCCTAATTCTGCAACAAAATAATGAATCAAGTAATTTGATACCTACATAATCGAAACATATTATTTGGGGTTTTTGAGACTTGAAGTTGATATATATCAAATTAATTGGAATTGATACTCAAAATTTACATGATCTTTGTTTTTTCACTGCCATGGTGGTCAAAATGTTATATAATTGTTATCATGATACATCAACTAATTGGATTATTGATTATTTTACTGTGGTTGGCTGTTGTGGATACCTAACATCTTAATTGTTATTGCAAATTAAAGATTGATACCTGGTATGTATATGGATTTGATACCTGGTATGTTATGGTTGCACTGGTTTTGCTACTTGTATAATTGATACACATTATGAATGAGATGTGAATGATGATGTGGATACCTAACAACTCAACTAAAATTGATAATTAATGTAAAAATCCATATTATCCTAATTCTGCAACAAAATAATGAATCAAGTAATTTGATACCTACATAATCGAAACATATTATTTGGGGTTTTTGAGACTTGAAGTTGATATATATCAAATTAATTGGAATTGATACTCAAAATTTACATGATCTTTGTTTTTTCACTGCCATGGTAGTCAAAATGTTATATAATTGTTAGCATGATACATCAACTAATTGGATTATTGATTATTTACTGTGGTTGGCTGTTCTGGATACCTAACATCTTAATTGTTATTGCAAATTAAAGATTGATACCTAGTATGTTTATGGATTTGATACCTGGTATGTTATGGTTGCACTGTTTTTGCTACTTGTATAACTGATACATATTTGTGATTCAGGATATGAGTTATGTGATAAAGTCGATCCCCAAACACCCTTTGAAGTTTGGATCTTCGTATAATAGCAACTTTGTTGATGATATTAAGTTTTCTATTGGCGCCGAGGCTGTTGCCAAGTTCCGTAAAACCATATTTGGACACTACCTTGACATTCCTCCATGTAAATTTCAAGGGCAAGGTGTGTATTATGTTGAATGAAGTTAAACACAAGGACATGGACATTGTGCATGTCAGACATGCAAAGGGAAATGTTCTGTCTTTCTCAATCAGAGAATTCGCTCTCATTAGTGGCCTTAAGTGTACTGGGAATGTGGAAGATTTCAAGTACCATGGCTCGCCTCCTAGTAGACTTCTAAAAACATATTTCCCTGATGCAGTATCGCAGATTCACAAGCGCCGTCTGGTTCAGCGTTTTTTGATGGGAAATTGGGATACAGTTGAGGATGCAGTTCAAATGGCCATTTTGTATTTCATCCATACATTTGTATTTTCTCAAGTAGCTGAAACCCCCATATCTGCTGACGATTTCCGTATGGTTGAAGATGGCAGTTACATCAACTTTCCATGGGGAAAAGAGGCATACAATAAGTTGATGTATACATTTAGGCAAGACTGCACAAAAGCCAAGCAGCTGTATCGTTTGTCTGGGATGCCATATGTTTTGAATGTATGGATATATGAATGTGCGTCTGCAGTTCCGAATGATATCGCAGTTAGGGCTGCCAATCGTATACCAAGAATTCTGAACTGGAGAGTCACTGGGCTGAAGCCTAAATTTGAATATTTTATGTCTACAATATTCAGCGAGGTAACGATTACTGTCTGTTTCCATATTGATTGATACTTAAGTTTTTACCGAAGTATCATTAATTTACTTTTTTCAAGGCTGTCTGTTCAAACTTAACCCCGACTGATGAAGAATTGGCATCTATGGATTTGCCGAATACCACAGACGATATGCCCCCACCGGATAAATCAGCATCAGGCAGTAAAACATCTTCACAGCGACATTCGATGAAAGACAAAAATGTACAGGTACACGGTTTTGAGGACTTTACATCTGAACCTCCCACACAATTGCTTAGGAAGTCCAAGCGTAGTTGTGTTACATCCGCGTCACCTCAACCTAAAAAGCAAAGAGTCGATCAATCCCCCAAGACAACCCCTTCTGATAGTGCAAAGCACAAAAAAGCTGTACAGTTTGCTCAGCCGCACGGTAAACAGTCAACCCCTACTAAACAGCAAGATGTACCCACACCCCTCTTATCCGATGACAAACGTACGGAAGGGGAAGACACTACTGGGTTGAAAGAGTTCCTGATCAAATATGTATGTAAACACCATGTTTAATTTTTTTACTTTTTCATAAGTTTCATATTTGCTTTTATTTTAACTTTTAGTAAATTTCTAATTTTTTTGCAAGATTGATGACAAGTTCAAATATCTTGAATCATTTATGCTTTCACATCACACTGCCACATTGAAGGCAATACGTGACGAGGTTAGTTCACTGAAGAATGATCCACAGACTTCTTTCCCCAGTGCATCTCATCAGCAAGATATTGGTCCAAGTGAATTGAAGATACACAAATTAAGAATTTGTTGTTTTTCATTATCCTTGACCAATTCATTTGCAATGTTGTTTTGTGTATGGATATGTTGATTGAGATATTGTTGCTTCATCTACCATTTACAGTTTTGTGTATCAAAATAAGATATTGTTTATTATTTTAACATTTACAGTGTTTGATACTTATAGTATGTAAGTGTTTGATACTCACTTTTTTTAAGTATCCATTTATTTAGTATAGCAGATTTTGAAAGTATCAACTAACATAGTGTATCAGTGTTTGTGTTTAGATACTTACTACTTTTCATTCTTTATTGTTTTACTCATCGTATAATGCATTTTGCTCTTATTTAATTATCATGTTATAAACATATTTCAAAATACAGGGTTTCGGTGACTCCAATGCACCGGATACAGGAAATGAGATCCTTCATGGCGTGCAACCACCTGTCGACGATGAAATCCTCCAAGACGCGCAACCGTCGGTCGACGATGCCAATATCAAGTCATCTAAAAACTCCACAGAAAATGTCAAGGTTGTGGTTGACAAAGTAAGAATTTGCTGTTTTTCATTATGCTTGACCAATTCATTTAAAAAATGTTGTTTTGTGTATAGACATGTTGATTGAGATATTGCTGCTTGATTTACCATTTACAGCTTTGTGTATCAAAATAAGATATTGTTTATTATTTTACTATTTACAGTGGTTGATACTTATAGTATGTAAGTGTTTGATACTCACTTTTTTTAAGTATCAATTTATATAGTATAGCAGATTTGTGTATGGATCAACTAATATAGTGTATCAGTTTTTGTGTTTAGATACTTACTACTTTTCATTCTTTATTGTTTTACTCATCGTATAATGCATTTTGCTCTTATTTAATTATCATATTATAAACATATTTCAAAATACAGGGTTTCGGTGACTCCAATGCTCCGGATACAGGAAATGAGATACATCATGGCGTGCAACCACCTGTCGACGATGAAATCCTCCAAGATGCGCAACCATCGGTCGACGATGCCAATATCAATATATCTAAAAACTCCACAGAAAATGTCAAGGTTGTGATTGACAATGAAGGAGAACAAAAAGATGTCATTGTCAGAGATGAACGGTATCACAGTGATGGAGTTGCTGTCACAGACAAAGTCCAGGAGTCTGTCCCCGTTGTTCCACCAGTTCACACGAAGGTTATTTATTATTGTCTTCAATTAACAATAGGGTTATTTTTTTAAATGTAATAACCATGACTGCGAAACACATTGATACATACAGGTTCAAGATGAAACTCCAGTGTTGGATACGTCCACATTAAACCAAAAAGAAGTTGGTGACGAGTCACCACTAGATGAGGCAGTTAAGGTAAGTACGATGCCCGTCACCAAATTTTAGCTCATCTCTTTTCTATATAATTTCTTTATTTTTATTCAACTTTTGGATAATACATGTATTTGGTTAGGGCTCTCCAAGCGGGGATATTCAAGACGAACAGATCCATCCCGAAGCATTTTCAGGTTCGACTAGCATATCAGGGAACGAGAAGGAAATCGAAAGCGAAGCTGCAACTAATCAATCTGAGGTAAACTATCATTTTTATAGTATATACTTAGCACAATTGGTAAGTATAATTTATTTATTTATACTTGTTTTTAATACATTTAAGGACGATTCTGATTTCTCGGAAGGAACAACTGAAGCCATAGACGCTCTTCTTCACCAACTCCAGAACCCAATATCAGCAACACCTCTGAAAATCTGCACGCAAGAAGAACTGGATAATAATCCGTTTCTTCTAAGTGACAGTCAATTACCTACAACCATACCGTCAAAAGAAATTGTTTTGCATGATGCATCCAATACTCCCCCTCAACGCAGCAGAAACCCGTCAAGGTATCGTCAGTCCCCATTTATGGCATCTTTCAGTTCAGATGATAAAGGAAAGGGGAAAATGCCATTTACCAATCATGTGAGACACCCTTTCGAAGGATATGGCATTTGTTACGAACCACCATGGGATATCATAAAGGAGTACGATACATGGGTGAACAAAGGTTTACTCGTATCGCATCATAAGAGGTACCACATATTCCTTTTTTTTATATTTGTTTACATATTATCTCTATCTGTATCAATTACCATTTTAGATACCAACATATTACCAGGAAGGATACTGAGGAGCATTATAAAGTCAGGAATTCATCACTCGGTGTGTCAAAATGTGATTTTGTTATTGCCACGCCCACAAGTAAAAACTGGTTTTACTTGATGTCACAGAAAAACCGATGTTGGACAGATGAGGTTAGAATTAATGAGCTTAAATCATGTCCCTTTTTGTTTCATATAGTGAATTATTTTCTGTTGATGCAGCATATAGACGTTGTTCTGTACTACCTCCGGAAAAAATCCAAGTATCAGTCCAGCAACATTTTCAGATTCACGACAGTCAATTGCATATTCATGAACTTCGTAGTTGCCAATCATGCAAGGTACTACAAGATCATTGACGAAGACAATTTAAGTACTCAGGAAGATGTAGCCCGGATATCGGCAAATGCAGCGAGCGAGAGGTCTGTCATCAACATGATAAAAGGGTTTTCGATACCTGCTGCATCACCCTGGCACCTTGTTGATGAGGTTTTTGTTCTTGTTAATTGTGGCAATGCGTTCCACTGGGTCCTTGCTGTTATTGTCTTGAAAGATAGGCTGATACGTGTTTATGATTCGTCATCAGGTTCACGCCGCAGGAATCAATACGCTGAAATAAATAAACTGGCAGTGATGCTTCCAACGTATCTGCAAGAAAGTGGGTTCTTTGAAAAAACCGATCGCATCGAATGGTCCGGTTTAGATGCATACAAGGATTTGTCCACCGGTTCATTCATTGGCCAGGAACGACCATTTATAGTTGAATTTGTCACGGACATTGCTAAGCAAAACAGTGACAGCCTGTAAGTTTTTTCAACTTTTTGTTTTTTTTTTTAGTTCATCTTAACAGGTTTGATACATTTACATGCAGTGATTGTGGGGTATTTGTCGCGGCATACGCCGAGTATTTGAGTGACGGTATTCCGATCCCATCGACTCCACTTGATGCTGATTACATTCGTAAAAGATACGCCGCACTTTTGTGGACATATGGGACTGAGAAGAATGTCGATGGGTATGAAAGCGAAAACGATGATCCTCCAAGGCCAAGGGATGTGTACAAAGCACCTGACAAAGGAAAACTAATCATTTTGTCTTAGGTTACTTTATTACATATTTAGCTTTTTTAGGATGTTTTTAAATTTATGGATACTAGTTAACTTTTATTTAATTTTTGTATTTTCTTCATTGTTGATACATTTGCAACAGTATATGCTTTATCTTTAATTTAAATTACATTTTGGCATCATTTCCCCACCATTTAACTGAGTTTTTTTAGATTTTTTTAAAAGATATGTCCTCCCATAATTTAATTCATTATCTAATATAATGAATCAAGTATCAATAAGAAAGAAGATAAATAAACGAAGAAATATCTTACTTTTTTGTTAACTCATTAGGAGTCATCTTTAACAATGAATGCTCTTAATAGATTCTACAGCAATAGTCAATCTAACTCGGAAAGTAATCGCGAAAATAGCTAATCCCATAGCAGATTTCATTTTATTAACAAGTTGCACAATATAAATAACACATTTACTCATAAAGAAATACACATTGGTACCTCATTTATTCAGCATATTAACAAATTTTGATATTATTGATACACTATAAAAAATATCATTCATTTCTCATTTGGGAAAAAAAGAACAAGTCCGCCTATTGTGTCCTTCGTGTCCACACTTGCTGCAGCTGTTTGAACTTGTTGTCAATTTCTCTCCAAAGCTTTTATTTCTCCCTTTCTTAGGTCTCCCTGGCATTCGCTTGTACTTTGGTGGCAATACAATCTCATCGGATTTCTTAACTGATACTTCCCAATCTTTTTTATCGGGCATTGGCATCATCGGAACTTCATATGTTTTTTGTAGTGCTTCCGGTTTGTAATAGTACGAGCAGTATGGATGCATATCAACTACATTTTTACTCTTCAAAGCAGCAATTGCATGTTCACAAGGAATTTCATCAATTTGGAATTTCCCACAACTGCAAATTTTTCTCTCAATGCATACAATGTATGTGTGACCAGCATCATACACTGAAAAAATAAATTCTGAAGAAGGAATGACCTAAAAAAAAAACAGAAAATTTTATAAGTAAATTACTTATTTGATACCTCAACAGATTCATTAATTATTAATGTACTGACTGATACCTCAATATTTATAATTACTGATACTTCAGCATTTTAACTGCTGATACCTCTACATTGTAATTATTGATACATCAACATTATAATTGATTGTACCTCCATAGATTCATTAACTTTTACTGTAGTAACTGATACCTCAACATTATACATACATTATTTATGAATCTATGTCTCTGTACGTACCTTCAATCTTGCGCACCTTGCTGTATTTTCTATGAGTATATTCTGAAATTTCTTGCCAAGTGTTTCTTTTGTATACATCGCCCGTTCCCTATTTTTGCAATTCCATGATGCAAACAACAATCTCGCTTCTTCGAGAAAATCTATTATTGGCAGTTGTCTAGCATCCACAAGGGAACCATTAATACATTCGGCTATGTTAGATGTCATCAATTGACCTCTATTTACAGGTGCATGAACTCTTGCCCATCTCTTGTAACCAACATTTTCGAGATACTCCTTCACCCTGTAGTCAATTTTATTAACAATTGCCATTATCCTGTTAAAATCTTCGATTCTGTAACACTTTGCCATAGCATAAAACTTATCACTAATGTCATTCTTGCTCTTCTTGAAATTCGTGCAAACATTTTTCCATAGATGCCAGATGCACGCATAATGCGGAGTATTAGGGAAGACAAAATTCACACTTTTGATTATACTTTCATTTCTGTCAGACACAAAATACATGTTTTCTCTCTCGCCAAATGCATTTTTAAATTGTTGAAAGAACCACGACCACGAACAATCATTCTCCGTATCAACAACACAGTATGCCAAAGGAAATATTGACCCTGCATCATTTTTTTCACGAAATCAACAACTATATTGAGTGTAGAAAATAATGGTAATTATTTTTTAATTTTCAGGTATCAATCAATAAAACTAATAAAAACAAAACATTAAGTCTGGAAAAAAAATAATGAAAATATTTTTGATACCTGAACCATCTACTGTACTAGCCGAAAGGAATGTTCCTTTATACGCGCCATTAAGATGTGCACCATCCACAACTACAACTGGTCTACAGAACTGAAATCCCCTAATTAATGGACGTAATGCAATAAATAGATACATGAATTCATTAGTAGGAGACTTTTTCATTCTTATATAAGAATTCGGATACACATTATCCAACATGTTCATGTACACAGGCAATTGTTTGTATCCATCAGCTGGTTTCCCCCTCAACATGTGTAGTGCTTTCTCCTTTGCACGCCATGCTTGTTGATACGAAATATGTACTCCATAAGCAACCTTGAAGTCATCAATTATATCATTCGGTGTATGTTTTCATTTGTGATTTAAGAGTTTTGGAACAGTTACACCACTAATAAAAGAAAGCGTCGCCTCAACTTTTGTGAACATCCTCTCACTCATCGAACAAGTATGTTTATCATTGAAGTATCTTATTATAAAAGTTTCCGAATTCTTGCGGCAGGAAGATTTCATGCACCATGAACAAGTATCAGAAAAGCACTTCAACACATAGCTGCAACAAACATCTAAATTAGCATTAAGAAAAAAAAAATAATGATGCAATAAAATCGTTATAATTTAAATTACCCGCGAATTAAATCACTGAAAAAAAACTCACACCTTTCTTGGTCCGATCGTTTAACTTTGTAGTTGAATCCATGGTGCAATTTGTATCTTGTCATAACATCGACTAAAGTCGCCTTGTTCTTGTACATGTTTTTCACCCTCACATCTAAATCTGCTGTGTCGACAATAACACTTGATACGTGTCCACTCCCTATGCAACCATATGTGACAGATTCTTGGTTTACCATTTCAGTGGTAGTATCACACAGCAAAAGCTCGCTGCCTTCAATATCGAAGGTATCAACACACAAAGGATACAGGCCAAAACTGTGTTCCTTCTTTTTAATTTCCAAATACAACTTCACCCCCAAGTCGTTCCGGATACAAATCGACGATGCATTACCTTCAACAATGTACCGAATTTCGATTCTCTTCATTTGTTCATTGATACCCAACAATGACGCAATTCCCGCTTTGAGATTAAAAAACGACGTATTCTCAGATACAACAATTCCATCACTTTTATAACCAACATACACTACATCGGATTCTCATGTTCCGCTGTGGCGTATCAAGATCGAGATATTCATAACTTTTTCAGGTCGACTCTCTCTCTTTTTTTTTTTCTGTGTAGTTCAGAAATGGTGCTGTTGTTGTTTTTTTTTTTAAATCAGTAATGGTGCTGCTGTCGTTTTTTTTTTTTAAATTTTAATTCAAACGACCAAAACGTAATTTTAGGCTTTAATTGAATGAGTTGTAACTTAAATCCTTAATTGAAGGATATTGTTAGTTGGCAGGATTTTAATTTCCATGTTTAACGCTACAGCATTTAATTTTTCAGTTTTATTTTGCAGGTATCAAGCATCTGCATAAGGTATCAAATAATTAAAAATAGTCGGGATTTTTGGTAATTTGATAAAGTTTCGGGATTTTTTGAGATTTTCCCAACTCAGTATGGTATCCCTAAAATTTATACTATTTTATTTACATAAAAAAATAGCCCAAAAAACTATACATGACTATACAATATAGTTTGTCAAAAGTTATAGAAAGTATACACTACTATACCATGTATATTACCTATACATGAGTTATACACTAAATATACATTATGATACATAAATATACAGTGACTATACATGTCTATACACCGAGGGCTATTTTCTTTTTTTTGTAATTTTTCAAGTTTAGTGTCTCTCGGTGTAATTTGCTCTTATTACTTTTGATCAATATAAGAATCGAATAACTCTTACCACATACCAATGCTTAGACGAGCATATTTGTATTTCTGATTCTTGCGTTTGAGTGTATATAGATAGATACATATACACACACTCTTCTTTAGAACATGGTGGAAATCCAATGTTTGGTCATTACCTAGCTGAACTAGAGCAATATTTATTTGCAGGGAACTAATCTAACTTTGAGGTTATCAATTTTAATTTGAATATTAATTTGGATGTAGCCTTAGTCAGTTTGCACTGATTGATAGTATTACTGAAATCTTAAATTTTTGAGTATACTGTTTCAAATTCACAAATTGGATTCTAAATTGTCAATTTTAAGGTAACAGCTATATATGACCACTTAAGTTAGACAATTCATATGCTTGAGTCCCTTTGCATTTGTTTCAATTTGTGTTTTTTGTTTTCTTTTTCATGTGTTAAATGCTTGACTTATTGTATGAATGCATTTGTTTTTGACCTTTTTGTCCCCAGATTTTACGTTTGAAATTCAAGTTTCTCCTTCTAAATGTTGTCAAACGTAGAGAAGAAGCAGAGAAGTATCCTCAATATACGAGGAAATAGACGAGAAACACGAGTTATCACAATGGCCTTCAAGGGTTCAAATATACATTCTAACACTCATATCAATATAATACTTTTATTCATAATCTGAATTATCTATACTCTATACTATATTAGAAATGTTGTTTGAACTTTTTGACCTACATTAAAAATCTCTTCTTTAGATAAAATCATTTTTTTACCATTTTTCTTTAAATTATTAATTAATTATATTTATAATCTTCACTTTTAAAATATATGAAAATAAGTGATAAAATAAGGACTTCTAGCCATGGAAAAACTCCTAAATCTTCCTTATTTGATAAACTTCTACTTCTAAAGAAAATACCCTACCATCGTTAAGGAAAATTCTAATTTACCATGGATTTTAATTAGTGATAGAATCTCTATATATAGGACATTTATTAATAAATAATTTATCAAAATTAGTGAATTATTTATCTTTTTATAAGTTCATAATTAAACTTATATTTTGTATGTAATGTTTGTTATCAAACGAGGTATACGCTTTGATCACACGCAAAGCACGTACAATAAGACTAGTTGGAAAGAAAAAAAAAAACCTGTATTAACGTGCTTCGATTCCTTCAAAATTTAACTTTGCTGAGTTGAAGTTAGTTTCTTGAATTTCTGGAAGGATTGGAGCTTGTGGTAAATTGATTTTGCTGTGGAAAGTAATTCCAGTAGCGTATTGAGCTTGCGACTGTCTAATTTCACTTTTACTTTATCAAATTGGGTCTTTTTTTCGCTAAGATTGTTTCAAAAGACAAATGGAATGGGTTTGAAATGACAAGAGTTGTGAATTCAAACAAATAGAGTTCAAGCCAAAAATGCTTTAATTAAAATAGAAAGAGAAAGATTGGAACGAAGTAGCTGGCCTAAGCGCACACAAAGTAGAGGCAGCAGAGTGGTAGAGTTTATATTTCTCATACAAATACACACTTTGCTTTTCTAATATAAAAGCATCCATACGGGAAACCAAAAAGAAAGAGCAAAGCAACAAACAAAAAGTACAGACCTACCAAACACAACATAAGATTCATTTCCTAAATATACCTAAGGTTGATGTCTTAGTTCTTTCCTGAAAGACTATTCACATCATAATGATTGCATTATACTTCATCAACATGCAAATAGTACTTGTATATATAGATTAGTTCCATTTTTTGTTTCTGTAGTATTGAGAAAAGTTGTTTGAGATATGGTCACCAACATTTCATATTCTACAAGTGCTTTTGATGGGGAGGCAACTCCATTGGTCCAGAGACAACTCCACCTGCTGCAGGGAAAATGCACCATTTTTATTTGTACATAAAATGCTTCATTTTTTGTCAATAAATAGTAGTACTCCCTATATATGTGTATATGCCGCTCTTTGTATCTTAGTGGTATAATGCTTGGATATAAACAAATTATCATTTGGCAACCATACACCATCCATAACTGAATACTTTATTCAACATTTAACATTTGACACTTGGATTCATCAATAAAAATAATATCAATATTGAGCTTGTGCTAATACGGGCCATCACACTCTAGTTTTAGATAGATCCATCTTTTCTTTTTTTCTTTTGCTATGTCCATTTACTTCATATTAAATTAAATATGAACTCATTAGATTCTAAATATTATGCATTTTACTGTAACAACGACATACCTAGTGTAACCCACAAGTAAGGTCTGGAAAGGATACAATGTACGCAGACCTTAACCTTACCTCGTGGAGGTAGAGAGGTTATATCTGAAGGAGCCTCAGCTTAAAAGCCACAAATTCAAGTACAACGAAGAAAAAAACATTGTAGAAAACATTGCAACTAACAGAGGAAACAATGCAAAGCTTATTACAAAGGAACAAGAACACAATAGTGCGATAACCGAAACACATTAAACAAAAATTATCAAAACACACTAAACAACAAACGAATATAGCTAACACAAGAAAGCATAATACAGCTAGTACAATGACAACACAAACCTACACCCTCAAAAAGCAACATCTCTATGCTACCTACTAATCTTCTACCTAGTACACGACCTCCATACCTTCCTATCTAAAGTTATATCCTCATTAAGCTGAAGATGCTTCATGTCCTGCCTAATCACCTCTCCAAATACTTCTTTGGCCTACCTTAGCCTCTCTTCGGTCACTCTATATTCAACTTCTCACACCTTACTAGGGCATCCTCACATATTCTCGCACATTACGCATTGTGATTTTAAAATTTTTGGTACATGCATTCATTTAAAAAAAGTCAATTACTAGTATTGGATGGTTTTCTATAATGAATTTTTTGGTTCATCCATTTTTCAAAAACAATTATTATAACTTGGACACCCTTTATGAATTCTTCGGCTACACCACTGATCACCTGGCATCCTAAATCCAGGCTGCTTCTACTATAGGTTCAATCTACTGACATAAAAAAATCGGAAAAAAGCTTAGCACAACAGATTCATTCATTAAGAAGGAACAAAAGATGAACCCTGCATTGATAACTGGTAGCCACACTTCCAATAGTCGAGACTCAAGAATAATTTGACCTCAGCTCACTTTCTCCTCTGGGTGTAGATGAGGTTCTTCTTGAATTTTTTTTTAAAGGCTCTTCTTCAAGTTATGTAATCATTTGAGTATTTTAGTACGAGGGATTTGTTGAATAGAACAGATTAAGGTCTGAGCAATAAGGAAACACCACATTCAAAGGAGAGAGCATGCTTCATTCTGAATGGAAACTGATCCAAAGAAGAAAAGGAGGAAAACAGCTATTTTTACCATCAAGGTTCTGAAAGATGCAGAAAGTCTTCGTGTTTGGCATTATGTTCCATATCTTCTACATGTTTCAGCAGGTTCAGAGGGCTGATCCACTGAAAGTTGCCTGTATCGGTGTCCTAGATAGAATGCTGTCAGTATCCACATCAAGCAGACCTGAAAGAAGTACCAAGGTTACACTGATCAACATTAATTCTCTGCGGCTTTTCAATCACTAAATAGAAGTGTGCATTAGTGTATCCAATCATCTATAATTTCAAGATATTTGGAGTAGTGTTGTCAAGGAAGGTTTTACTTACAGGCAGGGCATATAGAGAAACAGCTGATGCCTTGCCACTGAGAGTGCTGAAGAGTAGCTTGTACATTGCAGCTGCTGTAGCATCCCCAAGTCTTTGAACAATCACATCTATGCATACCTGCATAGACATGATGGCATACCATAAAGAAACAATGGACTCATTCTACTGCTAGGGATATTCAATTGAACACGCGGCACTGACAACTATTATAACCACAACAATCCTTTCAAGTGTCATGAAACACATGCAAACCTAATAAAATGATGTTAACCTACTAGCTTTGCTATATACTATCAAAAGGATTTCAAAAGTTGGAAATCAAGGAATGCTACGGACAGGGTATTCACAATTCAAGCTGCTGCTAATGTGTAAGATGGAATAATGATGATCGTTCCAGTCACTACTGTTGTACCATACCTTTGCTTTATACTTCTCGTCCTGTGAGACAACAGTGAAAAGAAGCTCCCTTGCAGGCCTGGTAACGACATATGTGACCACCTAATCGTGAAAAACAACAAAAGATAAGGCTCAATTGCATAAGGGTATGCCTAATATCTTTTATTCGTCACAACGCCTGTTAGTTTCCAGTTAAACTAAAAGGGCTGAATAACTTATCACCTCCCTAAACTTGGCACGGTTTATTCAGTACACCTAAACTTTTCTTTGTCGTAATTATCCACCCTGTACTCGGCTTTTTGATAGCCTCAACCCCCTGGATGGTGACGTGGGAAAAAGTGTGGATACACTCTTTTAGGGACATGAAAGTAAAACATATCGAAAAATTAGCTTCCGAATGAAGAACTTTCCAGCCATTAATTGCCACATAGATAGTGTATTTGTTCCATTAGTGTCTTTCTCCTTGCTACTTCATAATATACAAGGCATATTTTAGCCCATTTTTTAACTTCTTTTTAATTATCCACTCAAAGGAATGGTCTCTGTTTCAATTGTGTATTTCTTCTTTTTCATACCAAAAATGTAAAAGAATTGGCTGAACACCATTATTTTAGCCAAATAATAAAAGTTTTAACTCTAATAATGGGTTCTAATTGTATATTTCTTTCTGTTGCTTATTTGGATGCAACGGCTATTTTATTTTCTATTATGTATTATTATTCAGGACAAATATGTGAAAAACATAGTTGAAATTTCATTATTTTTAGCCAAATAGAAAAAGTTTTAGCCAAAATAATGAAGTTTTAACTGTGGATTTCTTTTTGTTTCTTCTTCAGATGTGATTTTTATTCATTCGACTATGTATTTTTTTCTTTTTCAGGGCAAATCTGTAAAAGAAAACTTGGCTGGAACTTCATCACCTCTTACCAAACAATAAAAGCTTTAGACAATATAATAGAGTTCCAACAGTGTAATTCTTTTTATTTAATTTTTTGGAAACTGGTAACGTTGTATTATCCTCAAAAGAGAGTAATAAAACTATACTGGCCAATATTTACAACATGTACTTCAAATCTATGTTGCTCGGACTCTTCAAAAATGTCGACGGGTGCGTGTCGGATCCTCCAAAAATAGTTTATTTCTGAAGGATCCGACACGGGTGCGGCAACATTTTTGGCCAAATAGAAAAAGTTTTAGCCAAAATAATGAAGTTTTAACTGTGGATTTCTTTTTGTTTCTTCTTCAGATGTGATTTTTATTCATTCGACTATGTATTTTTTTCTTTTTCAGGGCAAATCTGTAAAAGAAAACTTGGCTGGAACTTCATCACCTCTTACCAAACAATAAAAGCTTTAGACAATATAATAGAGTTCCAACAGTGTAATTCTTTTTATTTAATTTTTTGGAAACTGGTAACGTTGTATTATCCTCAAAAGAGAGTAATAAAACTATACTGGCCAATATTTACAACATGTACTTCAAATCTATGTTGCTCGGACTCTTCAAAAATGTCGACGGGTGCGTGTCGGATCCTCCAAAAATAGTTTATTTCTGAAGGATCCGACACGGGTGCGGCAACATTTTTGGAGAGTCCGAACAACTTAGCTTCAAATCCTACTTTCCCAAATCGAGTCTAGTACATCAATTATGGAGATAGTATCATTTGAGTAGAACTGATTACTCCAAAAACATAGTAGGATAAAGACACCTTAGTTTGACTTTTTGCATAGTATTTTCTATTAGAATGGAACTTTATCTTTAGAAGACAATCAAAATGATTGGGAGATTCAGAGGGTAGAAGATCTTTTCAACACTATTGGGCAATTTAATGGACTGGAATGGGGTCAACACATTTTGTGGTGGAAAGGAAATCAGAAGGCCAGTTTTAAGGTGGGCTATGCATACAACTGGCTGAAACACCCCCCCCCCCCTTCCCCCTCCCCCCAAAAGAAAATCAGCCTCAAGGTCACTGACTGGCCATGGAGAAATCTGGAAGTCAAAAATCCCACTTAAGGTGACCTGTTTTGTCTGGTTGTTGGCCAAAGAAACTGTATTGACTCAAGACAACTTAAAGAGGAGAGGGATACCATAATGTTCTAGATATTTTCTGAGTGGGGAAACTGCTGAGACAGTTAAACATCTCTTTCTTAATAGCAAGATCACTAGCCAACTATGGAGGTTATTCCTGAATCTTAAGGGTATGTCATGGACCATGCCAACCAAGATCACAGAAGCAATCCAGAGTTGCGAGGAAGCGCGATAGCAATCCTGGAACATAGACAAATAGAGAATTGTCCCAGCTAGTATATGATGGGCAATATGGAAGGAAAGGAACTCTCTACCCTACTTGCTTCCTTCCAAAGTTCTATGTTCTCTCCATCCCCCACTTTGATCTTAGTGTTAGCCTTAAACTCAGGCCGCAGAGACACTGATCCCATATGGTGTAGTCACCTCTTTGGTCATCCAATTGTCTTCCTCTACACATTTTGCGCTGACTGGACTTCCTTCCGGTGCGTCTTATCTTCATTATGGAACTTCCACAGCCATTTCATCCTAAGGGCTTTGCTCTGATTCATCAAGTTCTATGTTCCCAGACCTCCATGCTTCTTTCCCACTAACACAGTGTCCCATTTAAACAAGTTGTAGCCTTTTCTCTCACTGTTTTCTTTTCTTCTAATTTTATCCAACCTATTGATTACCCTCTTGGGAATTGGGAATACTGACATCATATAGGTTGGTAGTGAATCAAGAACAGAATTAATTAAGGTCAACCTGCCACTCTCGGAGAGATGTTGTGATTTCCATCTTGCTATTTTTATTTCTTCTTTAGATGCAATGGACTTTTGTTTCTAACTATTATTTCTTATCAATTCCGTAAAGAGTTTGATTGAACTCTATTATAAGGGGTTTGCATTATATGGATCAACTGAAAAATCAAACAAAATAGATTTTTTCGTAATTTAGTTTGGTTTTTTGGTATGATTTGGGGTTAGAAAATTTCATTTCTTGGTTTGGTTTCAGATTTTAGAAAACAACAACAACAACCCAGTTAAATCCCACAAGTGGGGTCTGGGGAGGGTAGAGATGTACGCAGACCTTCCCACTACCTCGTAAGAAGTAGAGAGGCTGTTTCCTGGGGACCCTCGACTCAACAACCCATAAGCAGAATAAACTAGATATAGCAAAAAGAACTAGAAATCGAAACAAAATAACGACTCTTTACAAAAAACACATGTCAATATGTAAATATGATGAATTCAACATACATACGACAGCTTGATACATCAATCATGCCTACCCCTGCTATCAACCAATTAGCCTGCTACTCTAATTCGCGACCTCCACTTCTTCCTATCTAAGGTCATGTCCTCGGTTAGATCTAGATTCTCCATATCTTGTCTGATCACCTCCCCCCAATACTTCTTAGGTCTACCTCTCCCTCTCCGTGTAGCTCCCAAAACCAACCTCCCGCACCTCCTAACAGGCGCATCGGTACTCCGTCTCTGCACATGTCCATACCATCGCAGTCTCGCTTCCCTCATCTTATCAGACACCGGTGCCACCTCCAGCTTCTCCCGAATGATCTCATTCTTAATCTTATCCCTCCTTGTGTGCCTACAAATCCATCTCAACGTCCTCATCTCTGCGACATGCATCTTCTGAACATGTGCATTCTTTACTGGCCAACACTCCACCCCATACAACAAAGATGGTCTAACCACCATTCTGTAAAACTTACCTTTGAGTATAGGTGGTATCTTCTTGTCACACAACACTCCCGAGGCAAGCCTTCATTTAGTCCAAGCTGCCCCAATACGATGTGTGACATCATCATCGATATCCCCACTACTCTGGATGATAGACCCCAAATATTTAAAGTTTTTCCTCTTGGGGATAGGTTGAGTGTCCAGCTTCAAATCAATGGACTAATAGAGTAGATATTATAGTATGTTTATATTCACATATATAACGCAATTCATTTTTGGTACAAGGTCAATAAAGAAATCGCCTAGCATAACCACACTTACATTTTGGTTTGATATTAATACTAAGGAGTCATTCGGTGTGAGGTGTGAGGTATAAGGTACGATACTCCCACGATAAAATGTATGATTATTTTATACCATGTTCGATTGGCGGTATTAGGTAGTCCTTGGATTATTTATCCCGTTATTTTTGCTTAAGTGATAAGATAAGTTATCCCATATACATGATGGAATAACTTATCCCGGGATTCATTATCCTGGGATAACTTATTCCCAACCAAACGACCCCTAAGAGTGCAAGCTTATTCTTGTTGACGTGTTCCATTATGCTTATGTGGGAGACTAGAAGTGTTTGACTATTTCATCAAATATATATATTGGTATCTTATGAGCATCGTCCACTCTTTCAATCATGTAAATTGAATTTAGAAGAAGTATTAATTTAAGAGATTTGACATTACCACTTCTCACTCTTTCTAATATATTTTCTTTTTTTGTCATTTAAATATAACGATTTGATTATATTAGATTTGTGTTTCTTATATACACAACTGAACAACCAAAACACAAACTGGAAACGAAAAAAGAATCGAAAAGAGCAAAACCGTATCAAACCAAATTTATTTTGATACAGATTGGATGACATTTTATCAAAACCAAATAACGAAAAACAGAAAGCGAATGATGCAAAACCAAACCAAAAAACAGAATGCACAGCCCAATCCATTATATTCTGTCAAAAAAAATACCTAACTAATAGAGTTGCCGACTCTTTTACAAATTTGACCCAGAAAAGATGATCAAAAAATTTGATGAGTATAAAAAGATATTTATTTTTTTAAAAATGACACACTTGACAAAGAATATACATGGCAGTGCGTGGGTCTCACCTCCATCAGGTGAGATTGGTCTACAGGGACAGGAGGAGGTAATGAGGACTAGGGAAAGTTTAGGTGTGGACTATATAAATTGTGCCAAGTTTAGGGGGTAATAGTGTATTCTGCTGAATAAAAATTGTACGAATTCCTTTATGATGTTTCTCCTTTACAACTTGTGTCATTTTTTTTATCTCTTCTCTTAGATGTTGGGAAAAAGGTTCAGAAAACATGTACCTTCCTCATGGTTTCTGAGATGGCCACTGCAATCCATGTGGGCCATACTGCTAAAGCAATTAAATTTGTGAAGGCAACAAAAGGTGCAGCGCAAACGGCTAGAGTAACACCACCAAAAGTAAGAATGCGCCCCTGCAACCAAGTTGTGAGTAAGGACTTTTAAAACGTATGACACGGGAGATAAGACGAAAATGAATCATGAAACACATTGTGAATGTAGAGAAAAACAAAAGAAAGAAAGGGAACTGAAGTTCAAGACACTAGGAAACTGATCAACTTATAAAACTGTCCTAGATATCTTATCACTTAAAAGTTCTACTCACTCCGACTTTGCATACATGGGAATTCTTTGTGGATCCTTCAAAATACACTACCAACTCACTAGGAGCTGACATTAATTAACACTCTTACACACCCCTAAGTGACAGACATAGTTTATGTTTTATGGTGGAATTCAAATAAGGAAAGTGATTTGAAATGAAAAGAATATTTGCAGAGGAAGAAGCCTCCACCACAGGCTCCATTCAGAACCTCCATCACATTTGAGAGTAGATAAGATGAGTTTAAATTAGAGTTGTTCGAATAGCATGGACAGAATATATACACTTCCACAAATTGGAGAAATAGAATACCCATCAATACCCCTTTCCCTTGGAAACACACAAGGGAGAAAAAGGATTAGCTTCATGATTGAACTGTTGCATGTTATACATCTATGCCATACCGTCAAAGTGAGCTGTCCAGCAAGGATAAAAATAGCAATAAAGCTATTGATCTGTGCAAATAATCTCCTTCTACCAGTGGGATCTGTTACTGCAGCAGCAATTACAGTTACTTTCTGCAAAAGAGCCAAAATATTGGGGAGTAACTATAAGCTGGTCTTTAACAAAGGCGGTCATCTATGTGAGATCAGTAAATCACATAAATACACCACATTACAGATCATGATCCATTCTGTCACTTAATCATAGGAAATTCTACTCATACCTGAAAGTAAAAAAAGGAGGACACAACTGCACTCAGCCAAAGGAATAATGATACGTGCAACAAGTAAGTCGAAGATAGAATGAGCTTTAGCCCATCCAATATAGCCCAGAACTGAGGCTTTGCTACAGAAGCTGGCGATTTTCCGGAAGTTGTTCTCTGTGTGAGCCCTGGTTCAATCTCGGCCTCTTCAGCTTGATTGATATCAGCTTCCCTAAAACCAAAATGATGAAGGTTAGAGACTACAACACCAACAACATAATCCCACGAAGAGACTACTCGACTATAATATACTTCTTTTGTTTTGGGTGAGGTGGAGTGAGGAAGGGGATAGAGAAAGTAAGTCATGTAAGGACATTCATATAAAGTGCCTCTCTTTCATTGCTACTGTGAGAAATATTGGAGAAGAATATTATTTTCTTTTGTCTACATTATTACATTGAGACCCTATTTATAGATACTATATTAGACTCCTTTTCCAACTAGGATACTATAATACAATCCTTTTCAAAGTAGGATTCTATATACTATTGTTATTCCTATTCCTATTCCTATTCTAATTAGGATCGTATTTACCTATTCCTGTTCTAACACTCCCCCTCAAGCTAGTCCATACATGTCATATGTATCTAGCTTGTTACAAATGTAATTAATACGATCAATGACGGGCGTGTTGAGATATCAACAAATAGATCTTCCGGCTTCACAAAATTAACAGTCAAACTCAATGTCTTAGTCTTCTCATGAAATTTAGTCAACCTCAATGTCTTAGTCTTCTCATGAAATTCCAAGATTGCATTGTTAAACTTCCCAACCCAAGCTTGAGAAGATTGTTTTAGACCATGGAGTGATTTACACAATCGACATACGAGGTTACCAAAATCCCCCCGAGCAACAAAATCAGGTGGTTGCTCCATGTAGATTTCTTCCTCGAGATCACCATGGAGAAAAACATTCTTAATGTTCAACTGATTAAAAGGTCAATGGAAAATGACAATATGAATCATCTCAAAATTACTCTAAGAAAGTCACTTTAAAATTGGTCGAAACCTGCTTATGCACTGAATTATTAGATTTGATGGTTGAAAGTGGTCACAAATTGAGAAATAAAATTATATGGGTAAGGTCGGAATGATGGCAAGACCCTACTAGAAAATAGAAATTATGTAGGTAAGATCATATTGACGGCATGACCCTACTGCAAAAGAGAAATTGTATGGATAGGATCGGAATGATAGCACGACCCTACGCAAATTAGATTTGATGAGTCACTGAAAAGATGAATGGAACTACACAAATCAAATCTGAGTCACCAAAAAGACACAGTGCTATGCAACTCGGATATGAGAAAGTAGTTCGAAAAATTCACGGTACTACACAAATTGAATATGAGAAGTAGTCCGGAGAGATGCACGATGCTACACAATTCAAATATGAGAAGTAGTCACAGAAAGATGGCACAGCGCTACACATGATAAGTACGAAAAAGCAGTCACCAAAAAGATGATACGGTGCTACACAAATTAGATATAAAAAAGTAGTCATCGGAATGATGGCATGGTGCTACACAAACACTGAAAGATGTGGGGTTAACAAAAAACAACCCTAGAAAGTCACCGAAAATTGACGACCTGTTTGTTTGAGTTTTCTTCCCTTGAATATGAGAATCATATATATATCACTAACCCTACTTTTGTAAACATAACCATTGGCCAGACGGGCAGCATATATGCGTTATAGCCGCCGGCCGGCAGCGGAAGCTCTTTGATTTTCTACCAGGACCGTAGAAGCTCTGATACCATGTGAGAAATATTGGAGAAGAATATTATTTTCTTTTGTCTACATTATTACATTGAGACCCTATTTATAGATATTATATTAGACTCCTTTTCCAACTAGGATACTATAATACAATCCTTTTCAAAGTAGGATTCTATATATTATTGTTATTACTATTCCTTTTCTAATTAGGATTGTATTTACCTATTCCTATTCTAACAGCTACTATGTGTACTCGACTTCATTCTTCCTCTATATCAAAAAGTTTTATATTTAGAAAACTAAGTCTCCAATAGTTTATTTGTCAAATGTATACCTTCTTTTTGTTTATAGGTTTATGTTTGATGCTTGATAACAGAGAAATCCCAGAGGATACATGGTTTGAAACTCGGCGAATAATGAACCCGTTCCTAAGTGAAATCTTCTATTTGGTAGCAGATCATCCTACTTTTTCACATTTCAGCTATATATTAAACATATTATCACCTAGCTAGAAGTTGCCCATATCTCCGCCTTTCATTCATTCTATGATTCTCATTTTATAGATATGTAATACTTTCCTCACAATTTCAGTGTGGTATCTGACTAGATATAGAGTTAAAGAAAGACAGACTAACTTTTTAAAGTTGTTTTCTAAAACAGGTCATAGACATTTGTGTAGTTATAAACCATTTCATTAACAGTAAAATCGGAAGCTTAAAGTTAAATTACTTTTTAAATATAAAAAGGTGTCATTCGTTTGGGACAAACTAAAAAAGGAAAGCATGTAAAATAAAATGGAGTAGAGGGAGTAACAAATAAGGCTAAACTAGAGTTGGGTCAAATTTGAACGGGTTATAATGGGTCAAGACACCAAACGGGTCAAGGCCCAACCCAACCAAATTTATTTGGGTCAAAACGGGTTATAGAGCGGGTCAAGACCCAACCCGACCCAATTTTTACTAAATTTTACTTATTTTACTTGTTCTTTTTCAATATTTTAGTATTTAATTTTTTTTTATTATGGCTATATACAACATATTAAATTGAAAAAAAAAGTGTTTTGAAATATTTTAACAAGATCTCTCTCGAATAAATACGGGTTACATATCAACCCAATTTTAAATGGGTTGAAATGGGTTGAGCTAATAATTGGGTGGATTACTAACCCGCCCAAACTTTAATGGATTGGGTCGGGTTGGGCAAGTTGGGCTTAATTTTGTCACCCTTAGGCTAAACCTATCAACTGAGACCTAAAGTTGGCATCATTTTCACTTACACACCTCAAGAAAGATTTGTACTACTTGTAGTAGGGTTTGACTAGGACATTTTAATACTTTTTTAAAAATCACCAAACAAATGTGTAATACACTCATTGCTGACATGACAAACCGCCGAATTTAATTGATTTAATGTGCTATTTTGAGTTTTAAAAAAAATTATTTTAGAATCTATTTAATAAATAAAATAAAAGCACTATTCTAGAAAAAGAACTTAGTTTACACCAAAAGAACTTGCAATTTTTGAAAAAATAAAATTTTGAAGAAGAAATGGAAAAATTATTGTAAAATTACTAAATAAACAAAACAAAAATAACATTCTCAAAAAGAAAAACTTTAAAAAACTTTTAGAAAAACACAACAAATATTCTGAAAAATTTGTTGCCCAAATGAAATGGAATTCTTTTGCAGCTTTTAGGATTTACAACAACATACCCAGTGTGATCCCACAAGTGGGGTCTGGGGAGGGTGAAATGTATGCAAACCTTGCCACTACCTCATAGAGATAGAGAGGTTGTTTCCGGGGCAGCTTTTGGCTTTAATAAAAAAAATTAAAAATCTAATTTTTGGCATTTTCACGTGCCTGAAGCAAGTGAAAACACACAGCTTGCATGTCAATGAAAAGTGTCAAAATGATACAGTTGGATCCTTTACAGGTGTTTAAATGGTACAAATCTTAGTTGAGTGTCTAAGTGAAAAATGGAGTCAACTTTAGGTTTCTATCGATGAGTTCAGTCAATACAACAACAACAACAACATACCCAGTGGAATCCCACAAGTGGGGTCTGGGGAGGGTAGAATGTACGCAGACCTTACCACTACCTCATAGAAGTAGAGAGGTTGTCTCCTGGGAACCCTCGTCTCAACAACCCATAAGCAAAATACTAGATATGATGAAACGGAAAGGAAAGAAATGCATAGGAAGAACGACTACTAATGAAAAACACATGATAGTATGTAAATACAATAAATTTAGCACACATGATACAGATAAAGACACCACAATAAATTTATTCTGCTGATGGGTTTTTGTGACGAGGGTTCCCAGGAAACAGCCTCTCTACCTATATGTGGTAGTGGTAAGGTCTGCGTACATCTTACCCTCCCCAGACCCCACTTGTGGGATTTCACTGGGTATGTTGTTGTACAGATAAAGACACCACAAGATATACAGACTCGACAAAACCTACTGCCCTACAATATCCCATGGCTATATTCACCTTCTACTCTAATTCGCGATCTCCATCCTTCCTATCGATGAGTTCAATCAATAAATAAGTTAAATTTGTTACCTTCATGCTAGTCAAGAGAATTTTATCTAATTTGATATGCGCAAAATTACACCTCTAAAATTTGCTATAAAGCGGTCATTGTCAAATATAGGACCCAATCAAGGATGATATTGAACCACCCTGAGAAATATGTCAGTAGTTGTATCCGACTGGTAGTAATTATTTCAACAAGGGTTTGCAACATGAAAAGTAGAAGTATTTGTATCTTGTGTGATCGGTGACCACTTTGGTGAAAGTTATTGTTGCTTGTGTTCAAATAATGAAAGTGAACTAGGATTGTATTGCCTATGATTGCATAACTTAGCAGGTTATAAAAGTAGTGATCTATCTGACAATATGCATACAAAATTAATGGTAAGAGTTTAACTAAAAAGCTTTTGACCCAAACATGTCTATGCAGAAGTGCATAGCACAGTGTATCCCCGGCCACCCCTAATTTTGACCCATTCCTATCGAGCTTGCATAGGCTCAAGCTGATATAGTTGCATTGCAGGAGAGTGCAATGCATGTGATTGTTCATTCGTTAGAGGACCTACCTGCAGCTACAGAGGACTGTCCATTTGTCTGACTGCTAGATAACTCACCCCCCACGAGATATGGGGAGGCGAGCATATAAGGACAGTGGTGATGATGAAGTAGCAACAAAGAGAGAGAGCGCAAGAAGGAGAAGAAGACTCTTAACGAAGCTCTTCGCCGCTCCAAAGAAGAGGCAATGTGAGGTGGTGATGTTGGTGCTTCATCTAGCTTGGCACCATCGAGTGTCAGACTTACTAGATAGATACCATGACCCTACAGGCGAGTCCCGGACAATGATTGAGCCAACTACTGGATCCATTCCTACTAGGAGTGGCAAAATCAAACCCAACCCGTTTAACCCGCCCAACCTATTTAAGTTTGGGCGGGTTATTGATCTGCCCATTCATTAGCACAACTCATTTCGATCCAATCCATTTTAACCCATTAAAAATTACGTTGATATATTTTCAGAAAGAAATTAGGTTGATATTAACCCAACTTGACTCATTAGAAATCTTACCAAAATATTTTTACAAAACCTTTTTTTTTTAATTTGATATGTTATATATACCATAATAAAGAAAAAAATAATTTTATTTGGTACTAAAATATTTCAAAAGATCAAATAACAAAATTAAAACTCAGTAAAATTTGAGTTGGGTTGAATCTTAATCCGTTACTTGACCCATTTTTTACTCAATTAATTTTGACCCAAGCAAGCTTGGGTTGGGTTGGGGTGGATCTTGATCCATTTGTTGTCTTTACCCATTATGATCCGCTCAAATTTAATCGAATCCACCCAATCGTCACCCTTACCTACTATGAAAGAGGTTGCACTGTAACCCAATCTCCAACATCGGACACAACCATATGTATGTTCTTGCCTCCTGTGTTTTGGTAATTTTAGTGCATTGAGGACCATGCACAACCTTTTTGATAGGGGTGGGGCAGTGACGTCCATGTACTTCCTTGGTTTTTTCTTCTTGTTTTCTTTTCCGGAGGACGTTTAATTTTTGTTGAACTAGCATGTTTAGGTTAGAATTTGTTTTGTACTAGGTAAAAGAAAAGTAGGAAGACTTCAGCATGTTAGAAAACAGAAACTGCACACTAAACTCTTTTTGTGAATGAACTTAAGAACCTCTCCAAATATTTGGTATGCACTTCATTGCTTGATATGTTGACCTTTTAGGCTCAATTTTTGACATAATGCATATTGATGTTGATGATTGTCGCTAAGTTAGTATACCGACTGAATAATTGGTAGTTGATAATGAAACTTTGTGCCACGTATATGTGAGGTACTCTAGTTCAGTTCCTACTTTGTAAGTACAATCTAGAACTTGACCAGTTAGTCTTGCTATCTAAGCACTTTTAGTGTCACACCCATGTCGACACGACATGGGTGTGGGTGTGGGATCCGTGTCCGATTTGGTCAACTGATTTTGGGTACTTTGACCAAAATTGATGGGGAAAGTTTGCATAGTTTTAAAATTTTTGTAATCAATACAAAAGCACAAGCAAAATTGAAGAAAATGGAATACTTTTTATACAGAAATTTCTATGTCACTCCTTTTCCTTTAATCTCCTTCCAAAATTCTCCTCAAGTTCTCCACATAATATCTAATAATTTAGGTTTTATTACTCTATTTTTTAGATATTTTAATTATTTTTACGCAAATCCCTGCACCAGTATCCATTTTGGATCCATATCCCCGAATCTTAAAACTTAGATTATGAAGGATCCGACCTCTAGATCGGCACCAGTATCGGCCACCCGCACCCGAGTCCGACCAACTTAGCTTGTTGTTGTAGGATAGTTTGGTTAGAAAAGGATCATAGGCCTTCTTTATATCGTCACTCAGACCCAAAATTGACCGACCAAATGATATACTTATCCCTAGATCCCCAATTTGAGCCTTTACCCGGTTCTTTGATTAGCATGATAGCCATCTCATTTCTTACAAGTAGATCTTTCTTTTGGCCACGGTCCCTCCTTGGACACTAGGCTTCTACTTAGGCAAAGCATCTAAATTGGGGGTGGCTGATAGTAGGAAAACCAAAGAGGCAAGTTAGGTAGGAAG